>CAJQZJ010034511.1:525108-549404 GCA_907164525.1 Lophiomys imhausi | reverse complement strand
TGTGTGTGTGTGTGTGTGTGTGTGTGTGTGTGTGTGTGTGTGTGTGTATGTATGTGTATGTGTGTGTGTGTGTGTGTGTGTGTGTGTGTGTGTGTGCAGCAACTGCCATGGAGATACCAGCACGAGGTAACCACTGAGCTGCTGCTGATTGCTGTGCTCCTTTGGCATTGGCTGATTTGGACGGGCTTCTGAGGAGCTCCCTAAGCACTTGCGCCTGAGAAGTATTCTTTCTAATATGCCTCTGATTGGTTGGTTGGAAAGTGTTTAGAGTTATTAAATAGTTAAAATGCCTAGAGGATGGAGGTAAGACAGGTAGATGCCAGGAGCTAAATAGCCAGCTAACTTAATCTAAGTGGTGACCTTTGTGTTCTGTGAGACTCTGTGTAATGGTTAGTGTTAATAGCCAACATCACAAAATCTAGATTTGCTGGGGAGCTTGGCCTCTAAGAATATCTATGGTTTATTTATAATTTATGATTATTCTGATTTTGTTAATTGAGGTGGGAGACCAACCCACTGTGGGTAGCATCATTCCCTAACTAGGATCCTGGAGTGTAGCCAGAGTGTGCTAGGTTGTGGGATCCTTTCTCTCTCTTCCACCCATCTCCACCCTTATTAGCCCCCTAACACTAGATAGGATAGAAAAATGGGTAGAAGGGAAAGAGAGTGAAGTTATCATTAGACTACTTCCTGCTGATTAGAGGCATTGATTTTGTGGGCAAGTTTGATCTTTGCCGTCAGGATATCTAATTTCCTCTTCTCATTTCTTTTCTTTGCAGCAACAAACAGCCACCAACCAACCAATAACAGCAACCTCACTTCTTGGGGGCCTATCATTTATATATCCTCTGAAAAGTTCTCATAATTACAGACGTCACACACTTGCAGAAACTTTCTGCAGCTGGCAAAACCATGCCTCTGCTAGAGGATGAGGCATATAAAGTAACCTTTTATCCCCACACCTGGATTAAAATGAAAACATATTCCCATAACATTGAGGTTTTTTGTTTTGCTTTGCTTTTTGTTGTTGTTTTCAAGACAGGGTTTCTCTGTTAGTCCTGGCTGTCCTAGACTTGCTTTGTAGACCAGGCTGGGCTTGAACTCACAGAGATCCACTTTCCTCTGCCTTCTGAGTGTTGGTATTAAAGGTGTGCCCCAACACGCCCAGAATTTCTCTGTGTTTTTTGGTTTTGGTTTTGGGTTTTTTTCGAGACAGGGTTTCTTTGTGTATCTCTGGCTGTCCTGGACTCACTTTGTAGACCAAGCTGGCCTCAAACTCACAGAGATCTACCTGCCTCTGCCTCCCAAGTGCTGGGATTAAAGGTGTGTGCGCCACCACCGCCCGGCTAAAATTTTGTTTGTTTGTTGTTTTTCTTTTTTGTTTTGTTTTGAGACAAGGTTTCTTTATGTATACCTGGCTGTGCTGGACTCACTTTGTAGACCAGGCTGGCCTTGAACTCACAGAGATCCACCTGCCTCTGCCTCCCTAGTGCTGGGATTAGAGGTGTGCACCACCACACCCGGCTCATTTTGTGTTTTTTTAAAGAAACCAAGATTACAGAACTCTGGCCACACTGGAGTGCATAAATGAAAAACCCATTCTCAAATGAAAACTTGAATATTAATGTTCACAAGAGCATTCACCAACAAGGACTATTTCAGAGTCTCTGAACTGTTGAATAGATAAAATGTAGCAGGCTGGTACAGTAGAAATCATTTGGCAACAAAAAGGAATAAAGTATCAACATGCACTACCAGTGTGCATTAACTTTGAAAATGTTCAAGTCAGTGAAAGAAGTCAGTTGTAGAAGATTATTTATTGTTTGATCTTTTGAGACAGGGTCTCCCCACATAGCCCAGGCTGGTCTCAGACTTGGGAATCTCAGTCTCCCAAGTGCTATGAGCACAAATATACATGCAGCTCATCCCTGGTTCTGTGTGATATCATTCTTATGAAATGACCAAACTAAGCAACTTTATGAGAACAGAAAGTAGTTTAGTGGCCTCAGGGTCTGGGTAAAGGAAGAGATAAGGAGATAAGGGGTAAACAGGGTCTGAGTAGGGGAAGAAAAAGTTCTGCATTGTGTTTAGATTTTTGTTGTTGTTGTTTGAGCTGCCCTTAAATTAGAAATCTTCCTGCCTTTTCCTCCACATTCTGGGATTATAGACAAGTGTCACCATGCTTGTGGGCTCAGGATTCATTTTGAAAGTGATGAAATGTTTTAAAACTATTTGTGGTTATGGTTGGACAACTCAAATATACTGAAAAGCATTGAACCACGTAACTCAAATTTGAATATTATAACCATATATATTATATCTCAAAATCTGGGTTTTGTTTTTTTTTGGTTTTTCGAGACAGGGTTTCTCTGTTTAACAGCTCTGGCTGTCCTGGACTCGCTTTGTAGACCAGGCTGGCCTCGAACTCGCAAAGATCCGCCTGCCTCTGCCTCCCAAGTGCTGGGATTAAAGGCGTGCGCCACCACCGCCCGGCATTTTTTTGGGTTTTTTTGTTTGTTTGTTTTTTTTTTTGTTTTTCAAGACAGGGTTTCGCCGGGCGGTGGTGGCGCACGCCTTTAATCCCAGCACTTGGGAGGCAGAGGCAGGCGGATCTTTGTGAGTTCGAGGCCAGCCTGGTCTACAAAGTGAGTCCAGGACAGCCAAGGATACACAGAGAAACCCTGTCTCGAAAAACCAAAAAAAAAAAAAAAAAAAAAAAAAAGACAGGGTTTCTTTGTGGAACAGAGCCCTGGCTGTTGTCCTGGACTCTTTTTAGACCAGGCTGGCCTCAAACTCACAGAGATCCACCTGCTTCTGCGAGTGCTGGGATTAAAGGGGTGCACCACCATAACTTGCTAATAAAATCGTTTTTTGGTTTTTCGAGACAGGGTTTCTGTGTGTAACAGCCCTGGCTGTCCTGAACTCACTCTGTAGACCAGGCTGGCCTCGAACTCACAGAGATTCGCCTGCCTCTGCCTCCCAAGTGCTGGAATTAAAGGCATGTGCCACCACCGCCCCTCATAAAATAGTTTTTAAAAATGAAAATATATGCCAGGTGTGGTACATGCCTTTAATCCTAGATCTGGGGAGGCAGAAACAGGTGGATCTCTGTGATTTTGAGGCCAGTCTATAGTCTACAGAGTGAGTCCAGGACAGCCAGAGCTGTTACACAGAGAAACCCTGTCTCAAAAACCCAAAAAAATAAAATAAAATAAAATAAAAAATAAAAAAATCCGGGCGGTGATGGCACAACTTTAATCCCAGCACTCAGGAGGCAGAGACAAGTGAATCTCTGTGAGTTTGAGGCCAGCCTAGTCTACAAAGCAAGTACGGGACAGGCAGGGATACACACAGAGAAACCCTGTCTCAAAAAAAAAAGAAAGAAAAAGAAAAATATATGCTACCCTGTCTCAAAAAACCAAAAAAGTATATATACATATATATATATGTATATGTATATATACATATATATATGTATATGTATATATACATATATATATGTATATGTATATATACATATATATATATGCTACCTTAATCTCATGAGAAAACTTTAAAATCCTATATAGAAAAACCAATCTAGCCGGGCGGTGGTGGCGCACGCCTCTAATCCCAGCACTTGGGAGGCAGAGGCAGGCGGATCTTTGTGAGTTCGAGGCCAGCCTGGTTTACAAAGCGAGTCCAGGACAGCCAGAGATATTCAGAGAAACCCTGTCTCGAAAAACCAAAAAAAAAAAAAAAAAAAAAAAACCAATCTAGCCGGGCGTGGTGGCACACGCCTTTAATCCCAGCACTCGGGAGGCAGAGGCAGGTGGATCTCTGTGAATTCAAGGCCAGCCTGGTCTATAGAGTGAGTTCAGGACAACCAAGGATACACAGAGAAACCCTGTCTCAAAAAAACAACAAAAAAACCCATCTATAAAAACATAGTGTTAGCAGGATCTTTGGGAGAAAAAAAAGCTGCCAAGTTTCACTTTGCACAGTAAGTCGTTACTTAGTTGCAAAGAAGGGAAGGTGATGATGGCCTTAACAATTTGTTTCAAGTGGTAATTGTTACCTACAGATACTATTTTCTTCGGTTAACTTTAAGTTACTTTTTTTTTTTTTTTTGGTTTTTCGAGACAGGGTTTCTCTGTGTAGCCCTGGCTGTCCTGGACTCACTTTGTAGACCAGGCTGGCCTCGAACTCGCAAAGATCCGCCTGCCTCTGCCTCCCAAGTGCTAGGATTAAAGGCGTGCGCCACCACTGCCCGGCTTAACTTTAAGTTACTTTTGCTTGGTACTGAATGCTATGCCTGTTTTGGGGACATTGTAGGCTACTTGCAAATCTTAAGTTTATAATAACGTGTTAACTGTGAATCATGAGATTCACGGAGGCCAGGCATTTCTGGACTGACTCAGTGGGTCTGTGCTGGGCTCTCCCATGTGTGCGTGGGAGGCAGGTGCCGAATGATCGATGTAGCTTCACTGGCAGGCTGGCAGTTGGCAAACTCCTTGTTGGGGTGCCTGGGGTTCGCTCTGGTTGCTGTGCTCCTGGAGGCAAGCTCAGGCCTTCTCACACAGTCTGCAGCAAGAGGCTTAACACCAGAACGCTGTTTCGTTTCTCATAGCATTTTTAAAGGGGGACTCATTTTGTTTTCATGCCTGTTTGAATGGTTTCCTCACCTAGACATAAGGACACATGCCTGTTAGACATTGGTATTTTTCACAGCGCTGGGCAAAGCAAACTCATGGTGGCAGTGGGTGGAAATGAGTAGCAAGGAAGCTGGAGGCGCGGGAACGTGGGAGCCTACCTAACTTCAGCAGGAGGGGGTATCCTGGTGGGATTGTGGAGGGTGTCGTGAGGATCCTTCAGTTTAGGGGGACCCCCTAGGCCTGATGGAGGGAAGACGGGAAAAGGTTCAGGAAAACAGGTCGTGTTCTACTCTTTGTAAATGTCAAGGCTTTTGGGGAACAGAGCCAGATTCAATTTCTTCTGACCTTAGGAAAACTGGGTCTGGGAGAGGTCGGGAGACACGGTTGCTGCAGCTCGCCGCTAGACTGGCATTGCCTCACCCGGATTCCTCACCACGCCCCTCGCCCCACCCCCTGGGTTCTCCCTCGCACTAGCCCCGCCCCTCCCTCCATCTTCGCCCTTGTCCGGCCTCACGATGGCCCCGCCCACCACCAAGCCCTAGCCCCGCCCACGGCCGCCTCCCCCGCCTTCCTTCCCCACTTGTCCTTGGTCGCCGTCTCCGGTCGCCCCGCGAGCTCCTCAGCCCCGCCCCTCCATGCAGCCCCCACCCGCGGCCCGCCTTCCGGCCGGCGCGAGAGGACGGGGGCGGGGCCGGCCTCACCCGGAATGAAAACAAACGGCGGCCGCCGCGGCATCCGGGCACTCGGCGGGTCGCGGCTGGAGCGGCGACGGCTCAGGTGAGACACCCTGCGGCGGGCACCGACCCGGGCCTGGGCCTGGCTGCGCGGCCGGGCGGCGGTCGGCGCGGCGGGGCGGGGCGGGAGGAGGTCGCTGCGGGGCCGAGGGAGAGGAGGGACACCTGCGGTCAGCCTGAGCCGTGCTGAGCCGCCTGCCCGGGGCTGACGTGCGCGGACAGCGGATCGCGGTGGGGGAGAACGCGAGCTTTCTACTGTCCCCGCCTCCTTCCCTTGCTCTTACTTTAAAATACGAGACCCTGATCGCGTGCTGTTTCCCCGAAGAGGGAACAAGGGTTGGATGTGCGTGAGGCTGTAGTAGTCTGGATTGATCCATGACAGAAGCGAAAGTGAAAATTTCGACGTTAATTGGTAACGTTTCACTTTCGGTTCAGAGCGCTGATATTCAGGACATGAGTGTTTCCCGAGTTACCGTGTGGAACGCCCAGCGACATCCATGAAACACAATTCTGCAGTTCAAATCGAAAACTGGGCCATTTTCTTCCTTTTGATCTAACACGTCATTCCGTTGCCTGTAGCTGGAGTCTTAGACGGTTGAATACAGTGGTTTATTTATTTATTTTTGAGACCGTTGTCTCACTGTGTAGCTCTGACCATCCGGGCTGGTCTCGAAATCATGGAGATCCGCCTGCTTTTGCTCCCTTAATTCTGGGGTTAAAAGCATGCAACACAAGCCGGGCGTTGGTGGCGCACGCCTTTAATCCTAGCACTTGGGAGGCAGAGGTAGGCGGATCTCTGTGAGTTCGAGGCCAGCCTGGTCTACAAAGTGAGTCTAGGACAGCCAGAGCTGTTATACAGAGAAACCCTGTCTCGAAAAACAAAACAATAAACAAACAAAAAAAAGCATGCAACACTATGGCCGGCGACGGCGGTTTAATTTTTTTTAAATCTTACTAAGCCGGTTATAGTGGGGCACACCTTTAGTCCCAGCACTTTGGAAGCAGAGGCAGACGGATCTCTGTGAGTTCAAGTCCAGCCTGCTCTACACATTGAGTTCCAGGACAGCGAGAGTTAAGTGGTGAGAGCCTATCTTGGAAAAAGGAAAAAAAAAAAAAAAGGAGAAAAAAACTTACGTGGTGCTGCCAGGTGCAGATCTGGCAGCAGTGTGGACCACAGATGCAAGTTGTGATAACCTTGGCTCCTTTGTCATCAGTGGACTGGTTATAGTCTGGAAGGCTGTTTTCAACCTTCTAAGTAAGTGGGTGCTGATAAATTATCCCTGCCACTCTCTTTTTTTTAAACATTTATTTATTAATTTATTATGTATACAGTGTTTGCTGTACATAAATGCCCGGGCACAAGATCTCAATGTAGATGGTTGTGAGCCACCATGTGGTTGCTGGGAATTGAACTCACTCAGGACCTTTGGAAGAACAGCCAGTGCTCTTAACCTCTGAGCCATCACTCTAGCCTCCCCCTGCTTTTTTTTAAACATTTATTTATTAATTTATTATGTATACAGTATATCCCTGCCACTCTTATGAGATGGCAGTGGGTTTTTTTTTTTTTCTCAGAATATCTGTAGATTTGAATCGTGTGTCTGGTGGTTTAAGAGACTTGTGTTTGCAAAGCAAATGCTGCTAAATGCCTTGCTGTGAGGAGCAGTTTGTGAGGTGGCTAAAACCATATAGCATGTTCCCTCTCTCTCTCTTTCTCTGTCTGTGTGTGTTCATTTCATGCCCCATCCTGATGACTTGTTTCACACACTCAGATCTAAGCATTCTTTTGAAAACATGGTTATGGAATAATGTTTAAATTACCACACTTGGCTTAAAGATCAGGTGGATTATGTTTAGGAGGTTATAGAGTATCAGCCCTCCATAAGGGAAAAAAAGAGAAACATTTGTTATATTATTTCATATATTTGTTCTGTTCTCTGAAATTCATGTTCATTAACTGGGAGTGAGTAAGTAACTTTGTTTGATTTGGCAAACCTTGAAACATTCCACTACCCATTCCAGCTGCCACCGACTCTCAGCAGCCTCACCCAGTCTGTGGAGTAGCTGTGCTGGTGTGGGATGCCGCCATAGCTCCTATGTAGAAAAGAGAAGTTACAGCCAGGCGTGGTGGCACACGCCTTTAATCCCAGCACTTGGGAGGCAGAGGCAGGTGGAGCTCTGTGAGTTTGAGGCCAACCTGGTCTACAAAGCAAGTCCAGGACAGCTAGGGCTGTTATACAGAATAACCCTGTCTTGAAAAACCAAAAAAAAAAAAAAAAGAAAGAAAGAAAGAAAGAAAAGAGAAGTTACATGCTGAGGACAAAGTAGATTCCATATTGTAGGCAGATGTCCCATGCCAGTTCTGGTTCTGGCTCATTTGGTGGTTTTATAGGCCTGAGCCCTGGGTTTTTCCAGCAGTAAAATGATGTAGCATTCTACATCAATCTAGTTAGATTGATCAACAGATGTAGATGTGCGGTTGTGCTCTCAGAAGTGCCAGCGAAAACAAAACCAAGAGACAAATCATGTGAACTGGGTGTGGTGGCTCATGCCTGTTGTTGTCCAGGCACTGTGGAGGCTAAGGCTTTGAGCTTTGGGGCAGCCTAGGCTACAAAGTGAGACTTTGTCTCAAACTAAACAAAAATAAAACAGCAAAAAGTGAAATAGTGCAGTGTTGTAAATTCTTCACTTTTTACTCTATTGATGTTTTGGGGGCGGGTAGGGGAGGCTGGCCTGGAACTCACATTGATCCACCTGTCTCTGCCTCCCAGGTGCTGGGATTAAAGGCGTGTCTCATCAAATTTAGCTGACTCTGATGTTCACAGTTCACCTATATAAACATTTATTACTGATCGTTCATAGTTTACATTTTCTGTGTGCTTACTTACAGATTTTGAATTAAGCAAAGTATAAGATAATTCGCAAGTGATTTGGTTGCTAAAGGGTTCGTCTTGGATTAAAAAAGAAATCTTTTGCCAGGAGTGGGTGGTGCACGCCTTTAATCCCAGCATTTGGGAGGCAGAGGCAGGCAGATCACTGTGAGTTCAAGGCCAGCCTGGTCTACAAAGTAATTCCAAGACACCAAGGGCTACAGAGAAACCCTGTCTTGAATAAAAAAAAAAAAAAAAACCTTAAAAAAAATCTTTTATATGTATGGGTGTTTTGCTTGTATGTATGTCTGTACACCAGAAGAGGGCCTTAGATCTTCTGGAACTAAAGGTATAGGTGATTGTATGATTGTAAAATGCAATGTGGGTGTTAGGAAGGAACCAAACTGAGTTCCTCCGGAAGTGCAGCCAGAACTCTAACTTTGAGCTGTTTGGCCAGCCTCTTTCCTTGTCTTTTTGAGAATAACAGGGTAAGAAATGGAGAGGTAGGGCTGGGCTGCTACTGAGTAGAGCATAGGCCTAGCAGCAGGCCTACGAAACAGGAGAGTATAGCTACTCCTTGCTACATATTAGCAAGTTTGAAGTGCACATTTTAAGATGGGTGTGGTCTTGCAGGCCTTTAATCCCAGCACTTGTGAGGGAGGCAGAGGGAGGCAGATCTTTGAGTTAGAAGCCACCCTGGTCTACAGAGTGAGTTCCAGGGCTGTACAAAGAAACTCTGGCTGGAGAAAACAAGCAACAAAACAACAACAGATATTTTATGTTGCCTTACATATAATTGGATACAGTAGCATAGGTTACACTGACAGATGCAGGGGAACTTACTTTGCAGAATACCTCCGTGGATTAGGTAACCTGTAAAGCATTTTAAAATGTGATGTGGCTTTATTGATTTACAGTTTTACTTTCAAGGATGGCGCAGAAGAAATATCTTCAAGCAAAACTGACACAGTTTCTAAGGGAAGACAGAATTCAACTCTGGAAACCTCCATATACTGATGAAAATAAAGAAGTTGGTTTGGCTTTAAAGGTATTTTTTTTTTTTTTTTTTTTTGGTTTTTCGAGACAGGGTTTCTCTGAATATCTCTGGCTGTCCTGGACTCGCTTTGTAGACCAGGCTGGCCTCGAACTCACAAAGATCCGCCTGCCTCTGCCTCCCAAGTGCTGGGATTAAAGGCGTGCGCCACCACGCCCGGCTAAAGGTATTTTTTTTAAACATGTAAATCTTTCAAAGTGTTATACCTCCTTAGTAAATAATATTCTGAGGTCATCAGAAATTACCAGGCACAGCTATGGAAATTTTGAGAAGCACCAAAACCATTAATAATGAACAAACTCCCACTTAATTTTTTTCAGCTCCAGAGGTAGAACTCAGGGCTTCACATAGACTAGGCAAGCTCTTCACCGTGAAGCCACTCTGTCCCAACCCCCAGTCCTATTACTGGTATTTCGTTTTTATGTTACCCAATCCCCCAGGGATTGCATTAGTCAACTTAAGCATAATACAATAGATGGGGCAAATTAAGTTATAAAGAGAAAAAGGTTATTTTGGTTCATGGTTCTGGAAGTTCCTCAAGCTGGAGTGGTCCTGAAGCCTTGGGACTTTGTCTAGGGTGGCACATGGTGACAAGCCTCAAATAGTGTGCTGTGTAGGAAGCGGCAGCAACTTTCAGACTCCTGCAGATCACCCAGCCAGCTGTGGACTCAAGCATATCACCAACCATACCTCTTGGTATCCCCAGTGGTGAGGAAATTTCTCATTTACTGAATCAGGAAACTGAAAAGGGAGTATGTGGCCAAGGGTACTATAAACCCTTTGCAGACCTTATCCTCAAGGACTTTCCCACTACCCAAAGGTTCTACCACCTGGCCATAGTGCCACTCTCTGCATTAAGCTTTTAACACAGAACCTTTGGAAGACATCCAAACCTTGGCATGTATGTGCTATTTTTTTTTTTTTTTTTTGGTTTTTCGAGACAGGGTTTCTCTGTGTAACAGCCCTGGCTGTCCTGGACTTGCTTTGTAGACCAGGCTGGCCTCGAACTCACAGAGATCCGCCTGCCTCTGCCTCCCAAGTGCTGGGATTAAAGGTGTGCGCCACCACGCCCGGCTGTATGTGCTATTTTTAATGCCATTTGAACTTGCTTGCTATGGTGTCTTGGCTTGAGAACTAGTGAGACATTATAAAAAAAGACACTTGTCTTCAGTTCCTGGCAGAACTAAAGGTCTTGAGAATGGCTCGGGTGTCAGGAGCATCTTGCATCCTAGTGAGGCTTGGTGACTGTAGCCTTGATTAGAAGCTGCATGCTTTCCATCCCACCCTCTACCTTCAGGGAATGAAAGGGGCTAATCATGGCTTTCATCTTCAGTGGTCCAGGATTTAATCAGTCATGCCTGATAGCGTGCCTCCATTAAAAATATGTAAATGATGGGTTCCCAAGATTCCTACTTTAAATACAATGGAACTGGGAGGGTAGCACAAGTGCTGGAGCAGGGACTCCACCCAGGGCCTTGCAGGCCTCACGCTGTCCCTCTGATCTCTGTTCACTTTAAGCCTTTGTGGGAAACCAGAATCTCAGGACTTGTTCTGAGTCATTGTAGCAAATTGTCAAACATGGGAACCCTGTACTTTGTAGCCAGGCAGTGATGATAACCTGGAGACTGGATACTTGGCACCTGGTACCTGACATGAGGTCATTCTCTGGAACCCACCCTGAGACCTGTGGAGTCCTGGGTAATGAGTGACAAGGGCAGCTTGAACTGTTGGCTTCCAAGTTAATGTCAGAATTACCTGCTATCAGAGAAAAAAATACCCTTTCTAGGTAACTAGTGTTTTAATTGATTGGTTGGTTGGTAGGTTGATTGGGGTGTTGTTCTGTTTTGGCTTTTTTTTTTTAAATAACTTATTCTGTGTACATAGGTGTTTTGCCTGCATGTATGTCTGTGTGAGGGTGCCAGATCCTCTGGAGGAGTTATAGGCAGTTGTGAGCTGCCATGTGGGTGCTGGGAATTGAACCCAGGTCCTCTGGAAGAACAGCCAGTGCTCTTAACCACTAGCCATCTCTGCAGCCCGTTTTGGCTTTTTGAAACAGGTCTCATGCAGCCTAGACTGGCCTCTAATTCCCTAGGACCTTGAACTCCTGATCTTCCTTCTCCTCCTCCTTGTGCTCAGATTGCAGGTATGCTCCACCATGCTCAGAAATCATTAGAATTGTTAGAAAGTGCTATTTTCCTATGTTTATTTACCTGTGTATCTGGAGGTGGGTGCACATGGGGAGTCAGGAGATAACTTAGAGGAGTCAGTTCTCTCCTTCCACTATGTGAGTCCTGGAAATAGGTAGGTAGTTTTCCTTAGTGGCAGACCTTTCATGTTAAGCCACCCTTCTGGGCCTGAAATTGATTTTTAAGGAATTTTATTTTTAAAATTTTCCTGTTTTGTAGTGATAAAAATAATGTATCTTACTGAATAAAAATAGAGCTGAACCTAGTAGTAGCCACCAGAAATTGTAGTACTCTGAAGGCTGAGGAAAGAGGCTCACCAGCTCAAGGACAGTCAATTTGTATCCTCAGTCATGCCTTCACCACTGGGGTGCTCTGAGACGTGTGGCTGGGTGATCTACAGGAGTCTGAGGGTGCTTCTGTTTCCTACATGGTACACTATTTCAGAGAAGTCATAGAGCGCACTCTACCCAACCAAGGCTGGCTTTGCAGCCGCTTTCTCTGACCGAAGCAGCACATGCTCTGCGTGATTGTGTGTGCTTGGCAGGACTGGCCGCAGACCTGTTCACACCAGCATCTCCACAGGCATTCAACGTGGACATTAAAATGGCTACCTCCAGGTCTGGAGAGATGGTTTAGCAGTTAAGAGGCTTGCAGAGGGCCACAGTTCAGTTCCCAGTACCCACGTAGGAAGCTCACAACTGCCTTTAACTCCAGCTCCAGGGGACCTGTTCCCTTCCTCTAGGTCTCCACAGGCACCTGCACATATATGCACATATACATATACTGCCATACACACTTACAAATAATGAAAATAAGCCTTTTTAAAATGGCCCCTTCACCACTGGGGAGTAGGAAATTTTTAGTTCATTGTGCATTGTAGTTTATGAGATAATTGTCTTATGTTTGGTCCATCATTGATCAAAGCATAATTATTATGTAGCACATGAGCATTTTTTTGTTTTGTTTTTGTTTTTCGAGACTGGGTTTCTCTGTGTAGCCCTGGCTGTCCTAGACTCACTCTGTAGACCAGGCTAGCCTTGAACTCACAGAGATCCACCTGCCTCTGCCTCCCAAGTGTTGGGATTAAAGGCGTGTGCCACCATGCCCAGCCACATGAGCATTCCAAATACAGAAATATAAAGAAGACAGTTTATAAACCATGGTTAGTATGCCTGCAAGTTTAGCACTTGGGAGTGGATGCAGAAGGATCAGAAGTTTAGGGTATCCTTGACTACATAGCACATTTGAGGCCAGCCTAGAATATATGAGGTCCTATTTCAAAGAATATCTTTTTTAAAATATAGTAAACATCACAGATATTGGTATATTCTTCCAGTCTTCTCCTGGTGGCTATTTAAAATGTATTATGAGTAGGACTCTGTCACCAAGAAGAAAAAAAGAAACAACAGGGCTGCAGAGTTGGCTTAGTGGTTAAGAGCACTTGTTATTCTTGCAAAGGACCCAGGTTCAGGTCTCAGTACCCACATGGTGGTTTACAACCTCCTCAGGCACTGGGCACACACGTACACAGACATACATGCAGGCAGAACACTCATACATGCTAAATAATAAGTCTAAAAAAAGAAAAATTATAAATTAAACAAATAACATCCAGGCGGTGGTGGTGCACACCTTTAATCCCAGCCCTCAGGAGGCAGCACGCAGGCAGATCTCTGAGTTCGAGGCCAGCCTGGTTTACAAAGTGAGTTCCAGGACAGCCAGGGATATATACACAGAGAAACCCATGTGCAAGTGCACATTCTTATGTGCCTGCATGTATGTACATGTACCACATGCATGATTGGTGCCCTTGAAAGTCAGAGGGAGGACATTGGATCCCCTGGAACTGGAGTTATGGGTGGTTATGAACTACCATGTGGGTGCTGGGAACCAAACCCTGGTCTTATAAGAGTAACACGCCGGGCGGTGGTGGCGCACGCCTTTAATCCCAGCACTTGGGAGGCAGAGGCAGGCGGATCTTTGTGAGTTCGAGGCCAGCCTGGTCTACAAAGCGAGTCCAGGACAGCCAGAGATATTCAGAGAAACCCTGTCTCGAAAAACCAAAAAAAGGAAAAAAAAAAAGAAAGATTATTTTTTTTTTTTTTTGCTTTTTTAAGGTTTTTTTTGAGACAGGATTTCTCTGTGTATCTTTGTCTATCTTGGACTCACTTTGTAGATGAGGCTGCCCTTGAGTTCATAGAGATCCACCTGCCTCTGCCTCCTGAGTGCTGTGATTAAAAGCATGTGTCACCACTCTTAACCATTCTTAACCACTGAGCCATCTCTCTAGCCTCCACTTTTAAACAAATAATTATGTATGTGTGTGTATATGTGTCTACAAGTCAGTTATGGGACTTGGTTCTCTCCCACCCACGTGGGGCCCAGAGATTGGATGGACTCAGGACATAGGGCTCAAGTGCCTTTTCTTGCTGAGCCATCTCTCTAGCCCAGCTCACTGCTTCTTAAAGTAATTCTTTAATATATTATGATCACAGGTGTCTCAGCTCCCCTTCTGTTCCCTGGAATACCCAGTTACTTTCACTTTGTCTACCAAGCCCAGATTGAATTTCAGTACTGTGGGGGCTCCCCCACTTGTCAGAGTTATGTTGCTTTGAGGATTTTTTTTTTTTGCACTGGCCATCTACTGAGCTGCATTTTCTGGTTTTTCCTCATAGGACCTTGCTAAGAAGTACTCTGAACGGCTAGAGTGCTGTGAAAATGAAGTGGAAAACATAATAGAAGAAATCCGTTGCAAAGCGATTGAGCGTGGCATAGGAAATGAACACTACCGAACAACTGGGATTGCCACGATTGAGGTGTTTTTGCCTCCGAGACTCCGGAAAGTGAGTAACTGCCCAGTGCACATTGAGACTAGCCTAGTGCTGTGACCAGGTGAGCTGGTTGTGTTGTTGGTTTGCTTGCTTTGGTTTTTGAGCCAGAGTCATCCTGTGTGGTCCTCTCTGCTGGAACTCACTCTGTAGACCAGGTTGCCTTACTCAGAACCGCCTGCCTTTGCCTCCCAAGTGCTGGATCTAAAGGCATGCATCACTACCCAGCGAGCTGTTGTTTCTGTAAATCTGTAAGCAGAATGCTTAAGGGACTCCCACGTGCTGAGTGATTGATGATGTGGACTTACCCTGGCACAGGCCTTAAGGTAGGCTTGTTCTTGGCTGACCTTCCAAACCCGGGTCACAGAAGTGGGGCGTGATAGTGCACATTGTAGTCTCAGCACTTGGGAGGCAGAGGCAGGAGGATCCAGGAGTTATCCTCAGCTACATGGTGAGTTCAAGGTCAGCCCAGGCTACATGAGACCCTCTGTCTTGAAAAAAACAATGTCATGTGGGCCAGTGAAATGGCTTAGCTAGAAAAGGCTCTTACCATCATGCCTAATTGCCAGAGTTGATTCCTCAGAACCCAGATGGTAGGAGGGAGAACTGACTGGAGAGTTGACTCAAGTCAGTGATGTGCCTGCCATGCAAGGATGAGGACCTGAGTTCAGATCCCCAGAAGCCGTGTCAAAAGCCACACGTTTAAGGGTTCCTGTAACCCAGCACCGGGTGGTTCAGGGTTGGGGGGGGGGATGTGGTTGCATCTCTGAAGCTCAGCGTTGGCCAGCTGAGTCAGTGAGAGATCATTAATAACATGAAAGGGTATCAAGTGATCAAGGGGACAGTTGTCATCAACCTGTGGGTGTCACATGCACACGTGCTGATGTCACATGCACACACATGCGTGCACATGCACACCCGTGCTGACAGCACAGCCACCACACACCACATACAGCACACTGAGCTTTCGCAGTAGCCACTCAATGGCCATCGGTGGATGTGTGTGTCCACCCGTGCCACAGAAGACCGCTGTGGTACAGACATACAATACCAATAGTCTATGACAGGAGTGAGCCTGAAACACACAGCAAAGACCCCTGCTTATGTGAACTAGCCAAAACAGACAACTTTGTAGACAGAAAACAAATGCTTGCAAGGCTGGGGAGAAGTGGAAGGGGTGCAGGGCATGGAGCCTGGTAAGGGGTGATGAGTGGGCATGTTCAGGAATTCCATTTTCTTCTCTTAAGGTTTTGTTTTTATTTTTAATTATGTGTAAGTATGTGTCTCTGGGCTTGTGCACATTAGCATAGTGCTCTTAGAGGTCAAGCATAAATTGGATACCCTGGGCTGGAGTTAGTCACTTCTGAGCTGTCTGAGTGGGCTAGGAAGAGAGTTCAGGTCCTCTGTAAGAGAAGTATTATGCTCTTTTTAAAAATTTAAAGATTTATTTATTTTACATATATGAGTGCTCTATCTTCATATACATGGCATACCAGAAGAGGGCATCAGATCCCAGTATAGACGGTTGTGAGCCACCATGTGGATGCTGGGAATGGAACTCAGGACCTCTGCAAGAGCAGACAGTGCTCTTAACCACTGAACCATCTCTCCAATATCATAAAATTTGATTATAATAATGGCTGGCCATGTGACAGGTCCCACTGAGCACCTCTACCTGTTGCACCCAGAGAACAATCAAGTCATGCTGTCAGTCTGTGCTAGACTGTGTTCAACATGCTTCTCTATTCAGGTGGTGTTTTGGTCCTTAAGTAGAACCCTGAGTTTACACCCTATGACATCACCTTACACCTTCACATTCAGGGCAACAGTTCAAAGAAATGTCACATTTTGTTTTCTCTCTTTTTGCAACAGGATAAGAAAAGCTTGTTGGAGACCCACTTGCACGTCACTGGTAGAGACCTGAGGTCTAAGTGAGTATCTGAGCTGTGTGTCCCTGCAGGGCTGACCCTCTCACTCTGCTCCTGGATGCTCTCCAGCCACCTGTAAGCTACAGCTGGCCCATCCTCCCCTTACAGCAGAGGAAATAAACCTGGAGGGTGGGATGAGAGGTCATGCTGGGCTCACGCTGCTAGGTGAAAGGTAACATGGCTGCCTGAGGCCTGCTCATGGGAGTTTCTTAGATGTAGCACAGGGTTGGAGGGTTGGGGCTTGGGGCCCACAGAGGAGTGCCCAACATGTACTGGATTGAGTGGCTGAGGGACAGAAGCAGGAGCCAGCCTTGCACTAAGCAGAACACGTTTTATTATTCCACCCCTTTTGGTGCTGATCACTTGCTGTGACCTTCAGCAAAGGCCAGCCAACCCAAGTGTTTCTTCAGTGTATGTGTCCCACTTCCTTAGCTTCCATCATGGGTTCTGGAGAATCGGGAAGTGTCACACATTAATGCCCAAAAGTAGACAGTGGTATAGGGTAGCCCTACTTGCAGGGTCCTCAGAGGATGCTGGGAAGTATGGCAAGAATGTTTTTGACTTCTGCTCAAATATACAGCTCTGTAGTCCTCAACTCAAATAAACTTAGGAAGGGCTAGTCTCTCATGAGACTTCTAGCAGCTACCCACTGCACTAGCCTTATTGTAAAGAGGTGCTTACTGTTCAGCAGTAGGTAGAAGGCCTAAGGGCTTCTCAGTAAGAAGGTGTGAAGTGGGCTTCATAATCCAAGTCTTCGTGGTAAGTAAGAAGTGAAAAGCTTGCTTTCCTGCAGTTCACTCTGTTTGTTTTATAGAATAGCTGAAACTTTCGGATTTCAAGAAAATTACATCAAGATCGTAATAAACAAGAAACAGCTTCAACTAGGTACGTCATAGCAAAGAGTGTATCTGACGTAGACAGAGACTTCCTGTTATTCCTTGTATTTTTTTCTTGCCCTTCCTCTATTGAAAACTTACTGGCCTTGTTGCATTCATTATCTGAAGTTGATTATGTTAGAAGTTTACTGTAATAAAACTGTAAAGCGGAAAAGAGCATTCCTGTAAACGTTGACTGGCCTGCTGTGGCTACTGGAGAGGGCAGATATTCATTATGACCACAGGGAACGCTCAGCCTATGCTGAGTCAGGTCAGGTCACTCGGTTCTCTCCACGGGAAGAGAGAGCCCTGAGAGACAAATGGACAAGGCCACAGTGGAACAGGGAGTGGGGTCTGAGTGTGGGGTGGAGGCCTTTCGGACATCGGAGGGCAAACAGGAGCCATGTGAATTCTAGAAGTGACTCTTGGCCAGGGAAAATGTTGCCATCCAGGGGACAGTTGACTTAGTGAGGAGACAATTTTGGCAATAATTGGGGGTGGGGGCTGCACTCCTGTCATTTACTGAGTCAAGATCAGAGTTGCTGCTAAATACAGGACAGTCCCCACAAAGGCCCATATCACAGACTTCTGCCCAAGGTCTTCAGTGTTGATGAGCAGCCTGTGAAGATGAGCCTTGTTCAGTTTGGAGTTTGTTCTCAGGGAAATGGGAGGCACCCATTCTGCAGCATGGCACTCGGGCATTTGTGGCTTACAGACCCCTGGCTGCAATCCTCAAGAAGCATGCATGGAACTGGAGAGGCATTATCTCTTTAGCAGCTCAGGTGGTCCCCAAGGTCTTGTGGATCTCCAGGGAGGGCCCCTGGAGTTGCACATGTCTAAAAATAGCCCTTCCCAGCCTTTCAGCACCTCCAGTGTTTCCCTTGTGTGTTCACATGCCACACCTACCTTTTCACTGGACAGAAAGTCTTAATTTTGATTGTGTTAAAACCATTGCCTTACATTTTGTGTTTGATGAAGAAGATTTTCCCAAGCCTAGGACCACAAGGGTGTTCTCCACTTGCCCACTAGCATCTCCCTTTATTCCCGAATAAGTGCACACACATGCTAAGTAAGGATCAGCTGGTTTTCCCTCCAGCATCACCTCCTAACAGCTGGGGTGAGCTGTTTTATGAGGTCTCTGTTCTCCCTCCCACTTTTCCATACTGCTCCCCTTCCTGTGGTTGCTTGGTTGGTTCTGTAATCTTAAAATCTAACCGAGGCTGGGTAATGGCCCAGTGGGTGAAGTACTTGCTGCCTGGGTTTGAGAACCTGAATTTGGGTCTCTGGCATTCAGGTTCTCAAACCTAGGTGCTAGCAACCCACTAGCATGCATGATGGGTGTGGTGGCACACATCTGTAACCTCAGTGCAGTGATTTAAGGTTGGTAGACAGACAGGGCTCTTTGGCCACCCAAAAGCCAATAGTGGATTCTAGATTCAGTGAGAGACCTTGCCACAAAAAGTAATATGGAAGGGTTGGAGAGGTGGCTCAGAAGTTAAGAGCACTTATTGCTCTTGTGGGTTCTATTCCAGGCATATTCCTAGCACCCATATGGTGGGTCACAACCATCAATAACACCAATACCAGGGGATCCAACAAGGACGCATGTGGTATAACATACACACACGCGGTATAACATACACACATGCAGCCAAAATACTTATACATGTCAAGTTAAATAAATAAGCCTAAAAACACTAAAGGAATAATGTGGAGAAGGAGTTAAGGAAGACACTTGATGTTGATCTGTGACCTTTATATTCACCCTACACAAAAATCTAGTCAAGTGGGCTGGGCTGTTGTGGAGCACACCTTTATTCCCAGCACTTGATAGGCAGAGGCAGGCAGATAGATCCTTGTGAGTTGAGGCCATCTTAATCTTCAGAGTGAGTTCCAAGAAAGCCAGGGCTACACAGAGAGATTGTTTAAAAAAAAAAAAAGTCAGCCGGGCGGTGGTGGCGCACGCCTTTAATCCCAGCACTTGGGAGGTAGAGGCAGGCGGATCTTTGTGAGTTCAAGGCCAGCCTGGTCTACAAAGCGAGTCCAGGACAGCCAGAGATATTCAGAGAAACTCTGTCTCGAAAAACCAAAAAAAAAAAAAAGTCAGGTGACCTCCCCTCTTGCCACCTTCTTTCTCCAGGTGGATCTTGATTTTTGTATTTGAGCATTAGAATGGTCAGATTTCTAAAAAAGAAACAGGAAGCGGGGAGCACTGGAAGAACACAAAGGTCAGAAGTGCAGGGAGGACAGAGCCCTTGTAAAGCAACTTACCCCAGCTGTTGCAGGTGACGCTAGAGGGAAAACCAAGTCGATCCTTAGACTTCAGGCAGGGAGATGCTAGGGTCTGTCTGTGTGGACTTACCTCTCCTTTTGTGTGTATTTCAGCATCCTTTTTTCTAGGTTGTGTGTTTCCTTTACTAACCTTTCACTGGACTGGCTACTCCCCTTTCTTCTGTTTCTTGGGTTTCTGTTCTTGTGTTTATTTGTACTCATTCCCAGAGGAAACTGAGTCCTTGAAAAGCAGATGAAGTAGGTCAGTGAGGGGAAGGCAGGTGCCTGTGGCCTCTGCTTCTCACCATAGCCACAGCTGACCTTGCTGGTCTCACTGTACCAGGGCTTCTTGAGTTTCTGTTGTCTCAACCAGCAGATAGGGAAATTTGTGTATTGATTATATTTTTTCATTTTCCTTTTATGCTGCCTGGTGTAGAACACTCAAGTATTCATTGCTGCAGTCTAGTCTTAGGGTGGGGGCTGGAGAGATGGCTCAGCGTTTAAGAGCACTGGCTGTTCTTCCAAAGGACCCAGGTTCAAGTCCCAGCACCATATGGCAATTCACAGCTGTCTGTAATGGCTGGGCGTGGTGGCTCACACCTTTAGTCCCAGCACTCAGGAGTCCGAGGCAGGTGGATCTCTGTGAGTTCAAGGCCAACCTGGTCTACAAAGTGAGTCCAGGACAGCCAGGGATACACAGAGGAACCCCGTCTCAAAAAACAAAACAAAACAAACCCAAACCAAGAATTCCATTTTCCAGGCTGGTGAAATGTTTCAGTGGGTAAACAACACTGTTTGCCAAGCCTATGATGTTTGGTCCTGGGATCCCATATGGTCAAAGCAGAAAAGGGGTTCCTGCATGTTGTACACACAAGTGCACATGCGTACACATACAGACACACACACAAACACACACATTCAAAAATAAACAATTTAATTTTTAAAAAAAGGACTCCCCAGCACTTGGGAGGCAGAGGCAGGCGGATCTTTGTGAGTTCGAGGCCAGCCTGGTCTATAAAGTGAGTCCAGGACAGCCAGGGCTACACAGAGAAACCTTGTCTCGAAAAACCAAAAAAAAAAAAAAAGGACTCCATTTACCTCAGGAAATGGACTGTTGCCTGGAAGTTTATGTGACAGGCAATTCTGCTGTTCCCAGGGAAAAGCCTTGAAGAGCAAGGAGTGACTCACAATGTAAAGGCGATGGTGCTAGAGCTGAAACAGTCTGAAGAGGATGTGAGGAAAACCTTACAGATAGAGGAGGAGGAACAGAACGAGGCAGAGCTGAAGGAGAAACGCATTCAGAGGACCAAAAGGGGATTGGAGATCCTGGCAGAGAGAGGTACACACCATTTTGGTTTGTCACCTCCCTCAGATACATCCAGGCAGTTCACAGATACAGCACCATGCCTGCCGTGGAGTTCCTCTCCACAGTCTAGCATCTCAAGTGTAGTCACTTCTCAAGTGTTGTCACTGTCACCCTGAATTAATGAGGCTCTTATGGCTTTGTTGTAGCGGAGACGGTGGTAGATCCGGAAACGATGCCTTACTTAGACATTGCAAACCAGACAGGCCGGTCAATCAAAATTCCCCCTGCCGAAAGAAAAGTAAGTCTGGTCTTGGGAGGCTCACCCCATGGCTCCCTAGGTGGTTGTCAGGACAGAGGGGGTTTTGCTTGATCATAGGAGTTGGGGCCCAGGGCTTCTTAGAATGAAGAGTTCTGACTAGGGATCAAGGTCATTTTAGGGTTTTTGTTTTATTTTGTATTTTTTGATATTTAAGTGACAATTTGGGGTAGGGGTTGCTATGTGAATTACTTTGTTTAAAATTAAGAATTAAGAGCCGGGCGGTGGTGGCGCACGCCTTTAGTCCCAGCACTCGGGAGGCAGAGGCAGGCAGATCTCTGTGAGTTCGAGGCCAGCCTGGTCTACAAAGCGAGTCCAGGACAGCCAGGGCTGTTACACAGAGAAACCCTGTCTCGAAAAACCAAAAAAAAAAAAAAAAAAAAAAATTAAGAATTAAGGGACTGGAGGGATGGCTGGGCTCAGCTGATGAAGGTTCTTGCTGCTAAGCTGGCTGCCCTGAATTGTATCCTCAGAACCCACATGGTGGGAAGAGAGAACTGAGTCTCACAAGTTGTCCTTTTGCATTCATGTGTACTCTGTGGCTCAGCTATACCCATACACATAGACACATGCACATAGATAATAAATAAAAGGTGATTAGAGTTTAAAATCATAAGATGAGGTTTTAAGGTGGAATGGTAGTATAAGTATAAGCCTGTAATCCCAACAGGGGAGGCTGAGGACCAAGCCCTCACTTGGCATGCGGTCTCAGCCATTGCACCCTTTTGAAAATGGGTTTGGAGGGCCCACAGATGGCGTAGCTGGTTAGGGCCCACAAGATGGCTTAGCTGGTCAGGGTGCTTGCTGTCAAGCATAGCGACCAGTTCCATCTCAAGAACGTACATAAGCCGGGCGGTGGTGGCACACGCCTTTAATCCCAGCACTTGGGAGGCAGAGGCAGGCGGATCTTTGCAAGTTCAAGGCCAGCCTGGTCTACAAAGCGAGTCCAGGACAGCCAGAGCTGTTAAACAGAGAAACCCTGTCTCAAAAAACCAAAAAAAAAAGAACGTGCATAGTGGAAGAAGAATCCTGAAAGTTGTTCTGTGACCTCTGCACACGTGCTGTGGCACAAATGTACATGCATACCCACATGCACACAAATGTAAAAAACATTGTCTTGGAAGTGCTGGTATTGTCAGGAATTTTGGAAGTGTGTGGTGGTAGTACTTGTGAAGGTGGACACTGACGTAGGATTCTTGGTAAGTAAGGGACCCCAAGCAAAAAACCACAACCGAAAATTAGTGTTTGGTTCACGCAGTTACTTACGTGGGCAGTCTTGCTACTTAGGGCAGGCTGGCCTGCATCCTGTAGTCCTCCTTCCTCAGCTTCCCAGATATGATCACAGCCCACACTACCATACCTACAAGTTTTCCTTAGAAAGGCCCCAAGAATCACTGACTGGTCCTCCGGTCTAGTCTTGAAAACTAGAAACAGATCTGCATCAGCAGGTGGGAAAGAACCCAATACAAGTGTGGGTGGGGGTGAGTGGGGGTGGGGGTGGGTGGGGTGAGCTGACAACACTCTTGACTTGAGCCTGGCTTGAGAGGCTTCAGGGCTTCACTGAGGTAAAGCTCTAATTATAGCTTAGTTAATTTGGCTTCTATATTAAGGTTTTAATTATTTATTTACTTACTTATTTGCCTTGTTTTTCAGTAGAGCTAATATCTTTTGTTTGTTTGGTTTGGTTTTGGTTTTTCGAGAGAGGGTTTCTTTCTCTGTGCAGCTCTGGCTGTCCTGGACTCACTCTGTAGACCAGGCTGGCCTCAAATTCAGAGATCCACCTGCCTCTGCCTCCCAAGTGCTGGGATTTAAGGTGTGCGCCACCATACCCAGCCTATATGCTTTTTAATTTGTTTTATTAATGCTGTTCTAATTTTATCTGAAAGTGCTGTTTTTAAAATCTATATTCTTTCCTAGGCCCTTATGTTAGCTATGGGATATCATGAGAAAGGCAGAGCTTTCCTGAAAAGAAAAGAGTATGGAATAGCCTTGCCGTGCCTTCTGGATGCCGACAGATACTTCTGGTAGGTGCTTCTGTCTTCAGCAGAAGCCCCCAGCACCCTCTTGCATGTAACTTCAGACTGATCTTCCCCCATAGTGGTTTCTGGGATGGAGGAGTTGAGGCTCACACCAGTGTGTGGTTGTTCCTCTTTTGTATTTCTAGGCAGCCATTCTTCCTGTGCTGAATGCCGTTCCTTCTCACTTTGTGTGGGCTCTGCACCCACAGTGTGCCGTGCTGGGGCTGTCTGTTCCACTACTCCCTTCTTCCTGCAAGGGGTGTGAGTGCAGATGGTGATGGCCTGAGCCACCCACACCTCAGACCGCAACCCTGACCCTCTTCTGCACTCACTGCTGGCCTTCTCTGAAAAGAAGCATTTGCTTCATGAGCTGTTTAGTTCTGATGAGGTGCAGTGTTCACAGGAAGAAAGCAAAATGCCTGGCTCCTTTTGCCGTATTTCCTAGTTTTCAGATGTAGTGGTTTCTCAAGGGTCACCAAACTGAGGTTTGCTATTTTATTTTTCTTCATCAATATTAACGGGTGAAGCCAAAGTGAATTCTTGCCATCTCAGCACTTGGGAGGTGGAGGCACAAGTTGTAGGCCAGCCTGGGCTGCCCTGTAAGACCTTGTCTCCCCAGGGGGAAGGGATATATATATATATATATATATATATATGTATGTATACACACACACATACTTTTTAAAAAGATTTATTATGTATGCAGTGTTCTGTCTGCATGTGTGCCTGTTGGCGTGAAGAGGGCACCAGCTCTCATCACAGATGGTTGTGAGCCACCATGTGGGTGCTGGGAATTGAACTCAGGAAGAGCAGTCAGTGCTCTTAACCTCTGAGCCATCTCTCCAGCCCCACACACATGATTTTAGCATGAGCTTTAGCACATCTGACCTGGTGAGCTTCATACACCTGTCTCTCCATCTTGGCTGACCTTTGTCCTTGCTCTGGTGCTGGTGGGCTCTGTAGTTTCCCAGGGTCCCTAGCTCCTGCTCATGGAAATGGTAGAGAATGTAATCTGGGCATGCTCGAGATAGACTTGATTCTGGGAAATAAATGGTCAAGAGTTAACAGCCTCATGGACTTTGTGCTTGGTGATTCCCACAACGGTTATCTGTATGTCAATAAATGAATACAGATGTTTTTGATACTTTTCCAGCTGCAGAGGTCAGTGCTGTTGTGTCCTAAATGTATAAATCTCAAGCTAACTTATACAAAGAAGAAATTTATTGCCCCAAATGTTTGGAGGAGATGGAGAGGCAAGGCTGGGAAGAGTGAGAAG
>CAJQZJ010034511.1:482846-524409 GCA_907164525.1 Lophiomys imhausi | reverse complement strand
GCTCCCTTCAAGGACATCCACAATGACATAAAACCTTCTACCATTTACTACCTCTTAAATGTTTCACTCACTTCCAGTGTGACCGTATGCGTAAGCCCTTGGGAAACATTCCAGGTATAATGGCAGAGATTGACCTCTTTCTTTGTGGCCAGTGTGTGTGTGTCCTTGTGAGGTTTCTCCTCATGAAGGAAGTCACCTTGTAACAGGGGCCCCAGTGCTGATGGAAGAGACCTTGGCATTCCATTTTCTTTCCCTGATTTGCCCCTCTTTCCCCAAGTACGCAGAAGTTCTTCATGAGTTTATACTCATCTTATGCACAGTGGCTAATATGCCAAGAATAGTTTCTTTTCCCTTTTTGAGAAGCTTGTTTTGTTGTAGTTGTTGTTTGTGTGTGTGTTTGGGGGGGAAGGAGGAGCTTTTCCTGTTGTAGTTGTGTGTGTGTGTGTGTGTGTGTGTGTGGTGCTGGGAATCAACCAGGGTCTTGGCTTTACCTTGACATTGCCCTCTTTGCCTACTTGGAACTAAATGTGGGAGTTTGTTTTCAGCCAGGATAGAGCTGCAGGACTGGACTTACTCTGTCCTGTGAAGGACCTAAAGAGTCTTGCAAAATAAGGAAATCAGCTGCTCCCCGGCAGTTCAGGGTGAGCAAAGGTCTCACCCTGAGCTGAAGTAGAGCCAGGCAGCCAAGACAGCCAGTGAGAGTGCCTAAGGTTCCCCTTGAGTCTCCAGTGAGAGGACCTGGAAAGAAACCACCCACCGCAGACTAGGGAGCACTTGGAAGAAGTAGCAGGTGCAGTCCTGAGTCCCCACAGAGGATCAAGGGCAGCTTGTGACTGTACTCTGACAGAAATAGAGAACTTTGCAGTCACAGGGCCACAAGTGGAGCTTTAGAAAGGGAATTGTCTCAGGGGTTATGGTCCCCGCCAGCCCAACCCCCCTCAAAGCTGTCCATGAACAGTAGGCCTCAGTTACTGTTTTCACATCCCTAACAAGGCTCAATATTTAGTAACTAAAAATACACAGTTCTCAATTACAAATCTATAGCCACAGCAAGAGGAAGAGGGAAAGAGTCAACAGAGAAGCTCCAGAGGTCACACGGAGGCTGGAGCTAGTCTGGCCTTGATGCAGCAACTGTATTCCTTGAGCTCAGGAAGGCTTGAGCTGGGAGAGGGTGCCACAGAAGACCCACAGTAGTGACACCTATGGTGAAAAGTAGAGAAGTGCAGAGTGTGCGTGGCAGAAAAAGAATGAAGCGTGTGAAGGAAGGGCATTAAAAAACTACCCAACATGCTATAACATGCTAAGAGGTGAGAGAAGGTGCTGAAAACTGTACCAGGGCCGCACAACAGTCTACTTCTGTAAAAGTGGCAATAAAACTAGGGGTGACTTTTTAACCAACTTTTCTTGAAAAAAGATGCTTAAGCTTGCAGCTGGGCATGGTGGCGCACACCATTAATCCCAGCACTGGGGAGGCAGAGGCAGGTGGGTCTCTGTGAGTTCGAGGCCAGCTTGGTCTACAAAGTGAGTCCAGGACAGCCAGGGATACACAGAGAGACCCTGTCTCGAAAAGAAAAAAAAATTAGATAGTAGGCTTAGCTTATCGTTCTTGAAGTTAATTCTCTTTACACGTTATATAAGAGTCATAAACTCACTAGGAGAACATAAAAAGTTCTGTTGGGCTGGATATCTCAGTGTTTAAGCACACTGGCTGCCCTGG
The DNA here is from genome assembly GCA_907164525.1 of Lophiomys imhausi. NCBI lineage: Eukaryota > Metazoa > Chordata > Mammalia > Rodentia > Muridae > Lophiomys > Lophiomys imhausi. The sequence goes on along the minus strand of CAJQZJ010034511.1, from coordinate 522,692 downwards.
CAAAGGACCCAGGTTCAGTTTCCAGTACCCAGTAGTCCACAGCTGCTTATGATTCCAGTTCCAGGGAATCCAGCACCCTCCTCTGGTCTCCATAGGCACTGCATGAACATATATGTACACATACAGACACATAACATACACACAGACACACACACACACACACACAAAGTAAAAAATAAAAAATTCCTGTTAATCTTTTTTTAATATTTTTTTTCTTGAGACAGGTTTCTCTGTGTTTCCATGGCTGTCCTGGAACTCACTTTGTAGATTAGGCTGACTTCAAACTTGCAGAGATCCACCTGCCTCTGCCTCCTGAGTGCTGAGATTAAAGGCGTGTGCCACCATGACCTGCTCTTTTAAGCAATCTTAAGTCAAATTAAGTTGAGTACTTTTTTTGTTTTGTTTTGTTTTTTTGTTTTTTCGAGACAGGGTTTCTCTGTGTAGCCCTGGCTGTCCTGGACTCACTTTGTAGACCAGGCTGGCCTTGAACTCACAAAGATCCTCCTGCCTCTGCCTCCCAAGCGCTGGAATTAAAGGCGTGCGCCACCACCGCCCGGCTAATGCAGTTTCAACATGAAATTTTGTTAAATAGCAACGCTTTTAAAACTGAAAACCGAGTCACTTTTAATAGAAATATACTTTTTTTTCTTTTGGTTTTTTTGAGACAAGGTTTCTCTGTGTAGCCCTGACTGTCCTTTAAAACTTTATTTTATGCTAAACTTCTGTATTTAAATTTTCCCTCCCCAATTGGCATAATCAGGTTCAAATTTAGGCCTATCAATTTCAAAACTATAGTGTAGAGGTGTTGGTTTCTTTGATTTTTCTTTTCTTTTTTTTTAAACAGGGTCTCTTTATGTACCCTTAGCTGTCTTGGAACTCTAGGTAGATCAAGTTGGCCTCAGACTCAGATCCACCTGCCTCTGCCTCCTGAGTGCCGGGATTAAAGGCGTGTGCCACCATGTCCTGTTTGATGTTTTGAAAGCAATAGAGTAAAATAGGTGACGGGGTTTGGATATATTTTGGTTTTGTGTTCTGGCCACACATAAACTCAGTCCCAGGTCACACTTCACTTTATTTTCAACTCAAATGAGGCCTTTTGTGCCCTTGTCATTGCTGCTTGTCCTGAAAGAGCCTTTCACAGGCCTCAGAAATTAATGAGTATGCTGGGCGATGGTGGCGCATGCCTTTAATCCCAGCACTCGGGAGGCAGAGGCAGGTGGATCTCTGTGAGTTCAAGGCCAGCCTGGTCTACAAAGTGAGTCCAGGACAGCCAGGGCTACACAGAGAAAACCTGTCTCAAAAAAAAAAAAAAAGAAATTAATGAGTGGCAGAGTACCCATGGCATTCTGTGAATGGCTCTGCAATTCTGTCTCAGAGAGCTGAACCTGTCAGGGTGCACATCAGGAAGTCTCCCTTGATGTGACGGCAGACTTCCACCTGCCACCTTCTGCCCCTTGAAGTTAAGTTTTTAGACTGAGCTGCAGGGTTTGAGACCTTCTTTCCCTGGTCTAGCCCTGCCTCTATGGGCGTGCGTACACTGTTCTGTATGTCCTTGCCTCCACTGGACTGTGTAGCCTCGTTGGGTGTTGACAGAATCCATTTCTTTGGGCTCTGGGACGAGCATGTATTGGTAGGCAAGGTAGAAAACTCATTTTAGCAGCATCTCATTGGACCAGATGGATGAAGCTTTGGAGTTAACTGGACTGAGCTTGCAGATGTTTCTCCTGTCTGGAGATCTAGGTCTGTACTCCTTAAAGTACAAAGTACAAGTAGTTTGCCATAGTGTCTTCATTCCTCTCCCTGTGTCTGGCCCAGCCTGGCCATGGGCCCTTGGGAGTGAGCAAGGCCTTTAGCCTGGTGTTTTACAGGCTGTTTTACCAATGAGAAAGTCCCTTCACATGAATGTCCTCAGAGCTGTCATCAGCTGGGGCATTCTTAGGAAGTTGGGGCTTTTGGGGTCTTTAAAGTCATGTGTCAACCTTCTATGCATGTTAGAATCTCCCAGAAGATTTTAGTAATTAGACATCCAGCTCCTGGTATGCAGCACTCCATTACTGTTGTCCTAATTAGGTCTTCAGCATTAGTATCCCCAAGGAAAAAGACCTCTGTGTCTTGGTGATTGCAATTCACAGCCAGGGCTAGAAGCCACTGTGTTCTGGGCCAGATGCCACCATGCTGCTGTTGAGATCCCTAATTTCTCTTTATCTATTCAGAGGATCCATATTGTAAATAAAAAGGCCCCATCAGTTAATCCTAGAAACACACCAGGACCCCCAAGGGCTGAAGGGCCCAGCAGTGACAGCTTCCTTCTCTTGCAGTGAGTGCAAAGAGCTGCTGGACACTGTGGACAACTATGCAGTTCTCCAGCTGGACATTGTGTGGTGCTACTTCTGCCTGGAGCAACTCGAATGCCTTGATGATGCAGAGAAGAAACTGAACTTGGCCCAGAAGTGCTTTAAAAACTGTTATGGAGAGAATCACCAGAGACTGGTCCACATAAAAGTATGTCACTGATTGGTTTTGTGAGCCACTTCTGGGGGACGTCTGTCCTGTCCAGGTGTGGAAACTGGTTCCAGAGGTGACTCATCTGGGCAGCAGCATGTAATACCCTCTTTGTGAGCAAGAGCTTTAGCAGGCATCAGTTTCTGGCTGGGCTTTTTGTTTCTTTGTTTTTAGGTTTTTCGAGACAGAGTCTCTCTGTGTATCCTTGACTGTCCTGGACTCACTTTGTAGACCAGGCTGGCCTTGAACTTGGAAAGATCCACCTGCCTCTGCTGGGATTAAAGGCATTCATCACAACACCCGGCAATTACAGACAGCTGTGAACTGCCATGTGGGTGCTTGGATTTGAACCTGGGTCCTTTGGAAGAGCAGTCAGTGTTCTTAACCGCTGAGCCATCTCTCCAGCCCTGGGTTTTTATTTTATTGGATTTGTTTGAGAAGGTCTCATGAAGCCCAGGGGCTGTCCCTAAATTCCTGATCCTCTTGCTTCAGCCTCTGGAGCGCTGGGGTTGCAGGATTGCACCATCATGCCCACCTTAGTCTTGATGCGTTTGGAAGTTTTTAAGGCCAGTTTACTAATCACAGACCCTTACTCTCGGTCAGTGTGAGCAGGAGAGAACTGCTGACTTACTTACTCACGGCCTGTAGTGGCTAGAGCCAGGTGTCCTGACTGACCCCCATGTGGAGGTGACTGCTTGGGAGTCGTGCCCTGAACAGTCTAGTGCTACCTTTGCTTCTGTGGAGACACGGGACAGTTGCAGCAGTGAGCATGCTACCCCTTAATTCCAAGTAAGACAGCTTATTCTTTTTCTCTCAATAACTTCAGGGAAATTGTGGGAAAGAGAAGGTGTTGTTTTTGAGACTCTACTTGCTTCAGGGGATTCGAAACTATCACAGTGGAAATGGAGAGGAGGCTCGGGAGTATCTGAACAAGGTAAGAAGGCCGCTGACCTGCCCCACCCCTCCCTCACATGCAACAGGAACTGTATCCGTGAGGGCTCGGGCAAGGTGCTATGAGAAGGACCCTTCAGCATGGCAGTGGCCTTAGTTGGGTAGTTTCTGCCCTGCTGGCTAGCATGAGCAGGCCAGGTCCGAGCTCTGCAGGCCTTGGCTCCTGTTCCTAGCAGAGAGGGCCAGAGTCAGAGCAGACATTTACATAAGAAGAGCCTGCACTTGACTTAACCACCACCCAGCCAGCCCAGCTACAAGGGAGAGTGATAGATGCCATCTGCAGCTCAAATTCATGAATTTTTTCCCTTTGTTTTGATTAGGGTCTTGCTGTGCAGCCCACATGGCCTTCTCCTGATTGCTGGGATTACAGGCAGGCACAACCACAGCCAGCTAAACTCAGGGAATGTATTACAGAAAGAAAGGAGCAGTCGCGCTGGCTCTTGGGTAACATTCAGCCTGCCTGTTTGTGCTGTATTATGAGTTGGTTATGCAGGCAGAGACAGTGCTGTCTGTTTCATTCCTGATTCCTGATAGTAGGTAGGTTAGACTAGCTTAGCTTAGACTAGTCTCTGAGTCTCACACACAGTGATTCACACTGGGTAGCCAACTCCTGGACCTTTAGCTTTGCCAAGCTTAGATGTTGGTGCTGTTACATAAGTCTTCGGCTTCTTTCTGTTCGTAGGCGCGTCAGCTCTTTAAAGAGCTGTACATCGATCCATCAAAAGTTCATAACTTGCTGCAGTTGGGGTTCACTGCCCAGGAAGCCCGGCTCGGCCTGCGGGCCTGCGATGGGAACGTGGACCATGCAGCCACTCACATCTCCAACCGCCGAGAGGTAAGTTTGGACCCTTTGAGAAGGTTAAGAAGCAAATACACTGCAGCTTTATTTCTGAATGAGGTAGGAAAAGACCAGAGAGAATGCCAGAAGAGGTGTGAATAAGAAGGGACTCTGGGCCAGGACGGCAGGAATACATTGTCTTTCCTTCTTTTGAAACGGGCTTTATGAAGTCCAGGCTAGTCTTAAACTTCTTTAAACCAAGGCTACCTTGGCCTGCTGGTCTCCTGCTGGCACCTGTGAAGACTAAGACTGCTGGCTGGCATTCACTGTCCCCAGATGTCTGCAACGCTGGACTGGGGACACGTCAGATCATAGAATGAGTCTTAGAAGCTGCAGTCACTTATAACAAGTACACAAAAGAAAGTTTTAGATTCTAAAGTGGGAAGGAAGGGACCTTGCCATATCCAGTTGTACAACAAAGACCCTGAAGTCCAGAGAGAGCAGTTGATGTGATGTTGATCTTCCCTCAGAGCTAGAAACAGACACGGAGTCTCCTAGGGCTTTCCAGCCAGACTCTCTTGTGTGAACCCATTTCCCAGGGTAACCCTGAAGTGCAACAGCCCGTGGGCTCCAGAAGGGGCAGGAAAAGCCGCTGGTCGCTGTAGGAGTGCACCCATGGGTTGCTGTGTCCTGACCTGTCTGTCAGCAGTGACGTCTCTTTCATGACAGTCAGCCCTCAGCTGTCATCCCAGTCGTGGGCCTTGGGGCTCTGTGCAGAAGTCAGGGACAGGTCAGGGAAGCTGGCACTGCACAGCAGGAAGCACTTCCACCTGCGTGCCGCTCACCTGCCAAGTTTTTTCTTTGAAAATCTGATGTAATACTTTGTAGTTCATAAGTCATTCTCCCAATTGTGATATAATTCAGTTCTACCCATGACTGCCTGTGATGGCACTCGATGGATATTCTCAATTACAAATGAGGCAGGTGAGCTATGGCTCAGAGACTGCCTTTTACTTAGGGTGGGAGGGCCAGGGAGACACACGACTCAGCAGGGAAAGCCTGGCATGGGCTGAGACCGTTCAGAGCTGGTAGGGCAGTTAATGTGGGAGACACTCCTGGGGTGCCACAGCAGAGGTGCTCCTGTGGGAGCTGCCGCCTCGATTCCTGCAGCTCTGGGTTTGAGTTTCTCACAGAACTAAATGGCATTCTGAGTCCCTTGATCCAAATCCCTGGGTAGGTAGCCTGAGGCTGGGAGGACCTTCCACTCAGGCAGGGAACTCTTCTGCCATGGTATTGCAGCTGCCTACCTATGCAGCCTCCAGCACCTAGGCGCGTGAGAAGCTGTTCTTAGGAGGTGCTGCCTGACCCCTAACCCTGTGACTGGGCCTCCAGTCACTTTTCTTGGAAAGGACAGGCAGAGCCTGCCTCTCTTTGTTTGGCTGTTCACCAGCCCAAGACCCTAAGACACCCTGCAGAGCAGAACCTCAGATTACTGTGCCTTCTCCATCTCTAACCCACGGGACCTTGCTTTCTAAAGGAACTGGCCCAAATAAGGAGGGAGGAGAAGGAGAAGAGGAGACGCCGCCTGGAAAATATCAACTCTTTGAGAGGAATGGGCTACTCCACACATGCTGCCAAACAAGCCCTTCACCAGGCCAGAGGCAACCTGGACGATGCCCTGAAGGTAATGCTTCCTACCTCCAGGCTGCCTCCACTTCCACAGCTTCTTGTGCACTTCCAAGTCTTTATAGGTGGGGGTGGAGTGCAGCCACCGTAGGCTTCGGCGACTGCTTTCCAACTGGGAGGGATTGGTCACATTTCAGTGTAAGTTTTTGAAAAAAATGTTTGTTTGCATATCTGCTTTTACTTTGTGTTACCTCTTGTCAAAGGGGCTTTTTTAACCCCCCCTCCCAAAAAAAAGTCCTCAAAGAAACAGGACAGCAGTGGGGTTCCTGGCCCATCCAGGTCAAGAGGCACAGTAAGCTACAGCTTGGACACCGCCCGGGGGTTGGTGTGTGCCATAGATCAGTGGTAGACAGATGGAGCGGTGGGGAGCTGTTCTCTGGGAACTGCCTTTTTGGCAAGGGGACAGACAGTATGTTGGCCTGGAGCTCTTGGGATGGGACATATAGCTGGTGATATGGCTGGACAGACATGGAGGGACCAAGGTCACCCACCATGCTACAGGCAAGAGCCCACTGTGCTATCTTCTCCCCTGCCTCAGAAAGCCCCACTTCTTTTCACATGTGTTGATTTCTTTTTTTTTTTTTTGGTTTTTCAAGACAGAGTTTCTCTCTGTGTAACAGCCCTGGCTGTCCTGGACTCGTTCTGTAGACCAGGCTGGCCTTGAACTCACAGAGATCCACCTGCCTCTGCCTGGGATTAAAGGCGTGCATCACCACACCCGGCAATTACAGACAGCTGTGAACTGTCATGTGGGTGCTGGGATTTGAACCCGGGTCCTTTGGAAGAACAGCCACTACTCTTAACCGTTGAGCAATCTCTCCAGCCCCGATTTGTTTTATTTTTTGAGGGTCTCGCTATATTCCAGTCTGTCCTGGAACTCGATATGTAAACCATGCTGGCATCAAACTCAGAAATCTCCCTGTATCTGCCTCCCAAGTGCTGGGGGTAAAGGTGTGCACACCATGCCCAGCTCATATATATATATTTTAAATTAGAATGTAACTTAAATATGAAGCGTGAGGTTTTGTGTTGGACAAAGCACAGGGAAGTCTAGCCATTTGAAGAAACCAATGAGATTCAAACAGTTGGTTTCAGTGGGTCATGAAGCTGGGGAGATGCCAGTTATAAAGTACTTGTGAGCATGCAGGCCTGAGTGTGACCCAGAACCCAAGTGGGAATGCCAGGTACTGGGAAGGTAGAGACAGGAGGATCCTGGGACTCACTAGACAGCCGAGAGCCCCCTTTTCTGCTTCAAAGCACTCTGGACAACCCACTGTGACATTCTACGCTCACTTGTCCTACAAGTGGACAGGTCTAGGCTGTGTGCCTACGTGTGAAAGATGGCAGGTGCTCTGCCTGGCTGGTGGTCAGGGTGAGTAAAGGATATCCCTGTGCTTTCAGATTCTCCTCAGTAACCCCCTCATGTGGTGGTTACAGGTTTCAGACCCTGAAAACAGCAGCCGTCAAGCAAGTCCTTCCCAGGAAAGCATCAACCAAGTGAGTGGCAGCTGTTACACTCTTAACTTGGGTGGGGCTGGCTGGGATGAGCAGGATGATAGCCAGGTGGCATGTGTCTGCTTCTAGGCTTTAAGCAGGACCTGCCATCGCTGGGAGGACCTCAGGCATATGCAATGGGGTGGCCGTGGGAGGGTTGTGAGTGAGAGCCCTATATAGAAAGAAGGAAAAGGGGTGGCATGACAATGCACACCTTTAATCCCAGAACCTAGAGACAGGCAGGTGGGTATTTGGGTTCAAGTCCAGCCTGGTCTACCATAACGAGTACCAGGCCTGGGCTACGCAGAGAAATTCTATTCCCTGAAAACAGCAAGAACTACAGCAGGAGGTACCCTTTGTCTTCATTCCCCATTTGCCCCTTTCCCATGTTATGTCAGTCCTGTTTCTCTGCCTGGGGCCTAAGAGGGTGTCACTGTGTCCCATGTACTGTAGGCTCTTCACTTGTGGTACTTAGGGTAGATTCTCATGACACTTGCTCTCATGTCCTGAGAGTGAGGGCCTAGACCTGTTGGACCAGGTCTTCAGAGGCCCTTTCTGCATGGCCTAGTGTCTATGGGGACTGAAGACGGACTTGTGGGAAAGTCCAGAGGATGCATGCTGCATTCTTTAATTACACACTTAACCTAGGAAGCAGAGTTGTCCTAGCTGTCCCCAGAGGTGACAAGTGCACAGATGTGATGACACATGGCCATGTGAGCTGAGCTTAACCCTGTGGTCTCTCCCAGCTGGTGTACATGGGATTCGACACAACTATGGCTGAGGCTGCGCTAAAGGTGTTTGGAGGAAATGTCCAGGTGGCAGCTCAGACCCTTGCACACCACGGAGGAAGCCTCCCTCCAGACCTGCTGTTCTCGGGAGAGGACTCCTCTTCCTCCTCCTCTTCCTCCACACCGTCCACACCATCCACATCTCCGTCTGACTCTGCAGGTAGGTCTGCTCTGCATGCCTCACTGGTGGCTGAGGGTGCATCCCTGGGGTTCTTCCAGGACAGAGTGGCTACCAAAGGTGCAGTTAGGGTCGCTCCTCCTGTGACCTGCTTATCCTGTGGTGGTTCATTGCAGGGACTTCTAGTACCTCGACAGATGAAGATATGGAGACAGAGGCTGTCAACGAAATCCTGGAGGACATTCCAGAGCACGAGGAGGACTACCTGGACTCCACTCTGGAGGATGAAGAAGTCATTATTGCTGAATACTTGTCCTATGTAGAAAGTCTGAGGTCTGCCGCAGAGAACAACTGAGCAGAGATAAGTTGCGCTTCTGCCTATAAAGCCTATAAACCCTGTCACTGCGAATGGTCGGATGCAGCTCTTCTTTACGTTCCTCTTGCTGTTCAACAATTTTGCTCCACGGTAGGCTTCTTCCTCAGGTACAGGGACCCCGTTCAGTGAGCAGAGACGCTGTTAGTCAGAGGACACTTGGAAGAGAGTCCCCAGTGCAGCCTGCTGAGCCCTCCTCCTCCAGGTCCGCATCCCTGACCTGCCCCTCTGTTGGTTCCACCCAGACCTGGGAAGCAGGCTCCCTGGAGGCAGGTGGGCCCTGGGGAAGGTCTGCACAAGGATGGGGAATCTGTTTCCTGTCTTCCCCTCAGGTAGCTTTCCTGTGCACTTTTCCTCCTATCCTGCTGCTGAAACTTCCCCCTCCTCCACCACCTTTGCTGTGCAAGCTTACCTCAGCCCTTGCTCGCCCTGCCTCACCCCTCAATAGTGAGGTACATGCTACAGCCACGATACCAAATGGTGGCAGTTACCTTGATCCTGAAATGTCAAGTGTTTTGTGCTCTTAGATTAGTAAATCTGTACTTAAAATTCAAGGTTGCAAATTAAGAGTTTATATGGATTCAAATTCCTCATACAGTTAAAATCTTTTATTAAATGAAAAAGTTTTAAATGCTAACCAAAGCAAGTTATTTAATTAACATCTCTAGACTGCTGTCATAAAAGGTCCCTGACAGCTAAGAAATGTTTGAGATTGAGATGTGCTTTCTGAAGTCTCTTCTTGGGTTTCCTATAGCTGGTCACAGAAGTCTGTTCCTGAAGAAGGGGCCGGTCAGCCTTTGGTTGAGTTGTCCTGGGTGTGGATCAGATGGATAGCCTTCTGCCATATTGGGCATGGCAGCAGCCAGATGTGGTGTGGACCAAGTGCCACTGTGCTCCTAAGAGACTTTCATTTCACTGGAAGCTCTGGCAGCAGACTAGACTGAACAAGCATAATTGTCTCTTGCCTTTAAAAAATTTTACCTATTTATTTGTATGAGGGATAGGGCAGACATGCCATAACACAAGTATGGGGTTTCACAAGACAACCTGTGGAAATTGTGTGTATTTCCACCAGGGGCTGAACTTAGGTTGTAAGGCTTGGTGGCAAGCCCTGCTCCTTGATAAGTTGTCTTGCTGGCTGTGGATGCTGCTGCTGAAAATAAACAAGGAGAATGCAATCGAGTGTCTTTGGCCTGGCTGCAGTGCTTCCCAGTGACCATTCCATTCTATGTGTTGGGAGTCAGTGGGTGTTGCCCTAAAAACCATCATGGAGGCTGGGATGTGGCTCTGTAGTGATGGCCACATCTCCAGCATCAGCAGAGAAGGGTACGTTTGAAAGTTAAGGTTCAGGTGTGACCAGGGATGGGTGAGTCTGTGTCTTCACAAGTGTGGGATGGGGGAGTTACCTTGAAACTACTGGCCAGCCAGGCCCTATCCTGGGCATGGCGCTGTTTAAACGCCAATGGAGAACACTGAAAGCCAGGGCAGCTCTGCCATGCCAGCAGGTCCTGACTGACTACATTTGTCTACCTTGAGAGACGCAGTGTGAAGTGGGCCATGGACAAGCAGAGCCACCAAGATGCCCTGTCCTAGATAGGGTAGTGGCCATAGAGGAGAGCTGAAACTGGAGCATTAGCAGCCACTGGGGTAGGGTTTGAGAAAGAATTGTACAAATTCTCTCTGTACAGGTTAGGGGAAAGAGACAGGTATAAGTGGCTCCTGAATTAGATGGAGGACAGTGGTTCTGGGTGTGTTGGGAGGAGAGGAGTGAAGGTAAAAGAACACTGAGACTTTTCATATTGCCCCACAAAGCAGGCAGGAACTTGAGGTGGCAGAACACCCATTGGAGGACCGGGGCAGGCATGAAGTATGGTTTTGGGGGGATGAAGTCAGCCTGAAGCATGATGTCCTGAGTTTGGCCTGGTGTGACTGATGCTGATCCTGTCACTTGTCAATTGCATTGCCTTGGTGAAACCATACCTGTCTGTCCTCCTAGCCAAGTATCTGGTAGAAAGTTCTATTCCTTCCTCTGGCCAACTGAACATGTGTCACCTGCTTTCTTCCCCTTGGGGGCTAAGCAAGCATGCTACCACTGAACTACACCCTGTCCTGGTGTGTGTGGCCAGAGGGACCTGAGGCTCAGCACTTAGCACTTCAATGCACGAGTAGCCCATAGGTGCTGGGAACCTGAAAAGAACGTGGGGCATCCTCGTGTGCTCAGCATCAAATCAAGGTCTCTATGCTAGAAAAGTAGAAACCCGCCGGGCAGTGGTGGCGCACGCCTTTAATCCCAGCACTTGGGAGGCAGAGGCAGGCAGATCTTTGCAAGTTCGAGGCCAGCCTGGTCTACAAATTGAGTCCAGGACAGCCAGGGCTACACAGAGAAACCCTGTCTCGAAAAACCAAAAAAGAAAAAAAAAAAAGAAGTAGAAACCCAATGGCTGTGCCGGGTCAATGCAAAATGTTCCATTGTTTTCCCAAGAACACACATAGCAACCCATCGCAGGCTACACACTGAGGGAAGCTCCCATCTGGCTTCCAGACAGTCCAAGTTCCCATCTTCCTGTCACCTCTCCTGGCAGAGTTCTCTCTAGGGGAGATAACAATAGTTTAAAAAAAAAAAAGAGCTAGGAGTAGTGCTGTGCACACCTTTTATTCTAGCACTAGGGAGGCAGACACAGGCGGATCTCTGAGTTCAAGGACAGCCAGGGCTATACAGAGGAACCCTGCCTCAATCAACAGTAGAAAAAAGACATTTTTACTTTTAAATTGTATCGTATCTTGTGTGTAGCTGTGTGCAATGTGGGTGGACGCGCCCATGAGGGCCAGGACAGGACATTTGATCCCCTGGAACTAGAGTTATAGCTCAACATGGGAGCTAGGAATCCAGCTCAGATCCTCTGAGAGAAGAGCACATACTCTGCTGAGCCATCTCTCCAGTGCCTCCACATCTGGCACACTGCTGGCATTTCTGCACAAGACCAGATGGCCCTACCCAGCTTTTCAACTCCAGACCTTGACAGATGAGAACCCCTGGCTTGATCTCCAAAAACGAGTGGGTGCTCCAAGGCAGAGGGACCTCCTCAAGCAGGTTGAAGAACTGGCTCCTTGCTCCCTGTCCCCTCCTAAGGCCACTGCTGTCTAAATGACCTTGGTTTGAAAGCCTTCTCTCAACCAGAAGGGGAGATGACCCAGGCCAGGTATTGGAGGGTATAGTTGTGGCAGGAATCAAAACCAAAGAAAGAAGGACACTTAGGGCACTTTGGGTGACATGTATGAGAATTCTTCTGGACAAAGAAGAACACTTAGGGCACTTTGGGTGACATGTATGAGAGTTTTTCTGGAGGCATATAACTTCACAGAACTTAAGTTGCCAATATGACAATCTGGCTCTGTGGCTTTGTGGGAAGTTCCATTTTCTCTCTGCAGGGAGGGCTTGGCAGCACAGGCTTCAGGTATCAGAGCTGGAGGAAGGCCAGCTGAAGTCCCTGCCTTGGCCAGAAGTGTCCGGGTGGCAAGGCTTTGGTTCAGAGCATGGGGAAGAGGCACCTTCCTCCGTAGTGGGACAGGTCATGAGGTCAGGTGCACACCCCACCACAGGCCGCTGGAATTGCAGAACATAAAACAAGCCAGGCTGAGCTCAGGTTCCAACTGTTCCCTCTCCAGGCACTCAGGCTGGCTGCATGGGCACTGGGGCTGCACAGGCCACCTTGTTGCTGAAGAGGCGTGACAGGCTGCGCTTGGCCGCTGGCCTGCGCGGCAAAGGTGGCAGGCCGCGGACGTCCCAGAGGCGCAGAGCACCATCATGAGACGCTGTGTAGAGCACCTGGCCGTGCACCTGTGGGGGGCAGGCAGGACACTGGAGTTGCTCCCCATGGGCAGCCCTCCCCGCAGGAGGCCCTGTGCTTCCCTGGGGCAGTGGGGAGCTGGGTGTGGCAAGTCCTACCTGGAGGCAGTTGATGACGAAGGTGTGGCCTCGGAACACCCTCTGCAGCACTCCTGACTGTGCATCAAAGGCCCGGGCGCAGGCGTCCCCACTGCCTGTGAATACTGTGGACACACAGCAGTACACTGAGCCCTTCCTGGCAGCCACTCTGCCACCTCCGCATGAATGGGACAGGGTGAGAAAGGTGGTGTGACCTCCTAAGGGTCAGGTGCGAAACATCTAGAAGCTTCTGAGGGAAACCCGGGGTCTCAGTCCTATGAAGCCAGAGAGGTCACCAAGGGCCCCAGGAGACCCCTGCTATGTAGATCCCTGACTTCAGGTACCCATCTTCTACACTGTTGGGTTAGGCAGGTTTCTTTGTCTTGTGGTCCTTGGACAGTCATCACACCCCACAGGCTCTCTACCCTGCCCATCCATCACCTGTACACGCAGGGGCAGCCAGAACTCAGTCACCCTTCTTAGAAAGGGATGCAGCCTTGAAGCAGAGCCCAGACTCTCTGGACTCTTCCCTTGGGGTCTTCCTCTGTCATAACTTGGCTTGGTGATACTCTGGCATCAAGGACGCCAGAGTCCCTGGAATAATTGCTAAGACAGATGGCTGAGTGCCACCCCCTGGTTTCTGGTGCAACGAGGGAGCCTGTTACTCCTTTTTAGCCAGTACTGGTAAGGCTGCTGATGAGGGCCCACCTGGAGGAGCTCCTATGGGAGTTGTTGTTCAGTGGTCCACTCACCATCCTAAATTAACTTCCCTGTCTCTGAACACAGGCAATGCAGGAAGCATGCAGGTGATGGTGGAGGCACAGGAGGAAAGAAATCGCACAAGGCCTGTTAGTGAGCAGAGAACTGGGCTTGCTGGGTGTCTGGGGTTGGGGTGGGGAAACTGTAGGTTTCAGGTTCAGGTAGGAGGTAAGGATGCTGGGTCACGTATGTACGTATGTACATATGTACCCTTCAATACCCCAGGTGAGGGAGCGCTCCTGGGTATCCCTTGCCAGCAATCCTACTTGCTCGGTTTTAGCTGTCAGCTTGACACTCTCTTAGAGTCAAAGGCCACTCTAGAATCACGCCTGGAAGGAGTCTCAGTGCAGAATTTCTAGGTCAGGGCAGCCTGAGGCATTTCCTGAATGTCAGCTGGAACTGAAAGACTACGAATGTGGGAGCGCCATCTTATGACATCGGCCCTGAAGAAAGTGATCTGAGCAGAAGCAGCCAGCCGGCAGCGTGCGTGCGTGCGTGCGTGTTTGCTGCATTTTCTCTGCTCCTGGCTGAATGGGCCGAAACCAGCTGACCCACGCTCCTGCTAGGCCCTCCCTGCAACCTGGAATTGTAAGACAAACCCTTTCCTCCCATGTTGCTTTTGGTCAGAGTGTTTATGACAGCAACAAGAGAAACCCAAGGCCACCTTGTGTTTGCTGCTCTCAGGCTGGCTGAAGGCAGCACATCTAGGCTTTTCCTTGGCCTTTGATCTGTTTCTTACACTTGCACTGGCTGTCTGCACACACTTCCCCTTTTCTTGATGCTTGAGGGTGCACAGGGCCCTGGCGAGGGAGTTTTCTTGTTGGGTTTCCTCAGTTCCTTCCTTGGCTATCCAAATCTCAGAAGCAGGTTCCCACGGGGCTGCTGGGCATCCTGAGTAAGCAGAGTCAGGGCAAAGACCAACAACCAAGCAAGCCCTGTCATAGTGGGAGGGGCCCATGAAGAATGACTTCAGCACAGCTCTGTCAGTTGCCATGAAAGGGAGGGGCACGGTGGCTACCCGGGAAGTGTCTAGGGACTAACATGCTCAGTTAAGAGAGAGACCATACTAAGGCTTGAACATGGAAGGAAGGGAAAATAAGTGTTCCATGTCAGGCTGGCTTCCCCGGGCACACTGGGCTCAGATATCTGTTCTCTCCACTCAGCACCTTTACATGAGCTCAAGTTCATTTTCCATTGGGAAGATACTCGGCCCTATGGGAGTCTAACATCCGCTTCTGTTAGGAGTTCATGAAACTAGATAGGAAGCGGGGCAGCCATCAGTGAATTCCAGCCTGTCGGCCTCCCTAAAGTGTTTTACAAGAACAACAAAAGCGTCCTTTCAGCCACTGTCATCAAGATCTTCTCTTATCAGTTGTCAAACCAAAGGCCAAGTGAGATCAAGCCCATGGCCCCTCTAGCCTGACTGCATTAAGATGTTACTGTCACACCTGGAGAATTAGGACGTGTCCCCTGAATGCCACCAGCTAGCTCAGTCAGCAGAACATGAGATTTCTAAAACATGCCCTTGAGACACACTTTTGACCCTAGGACCCTGAGCATCCAGGTCTCCCTCGTTCTTGTAAAGGTGAGAAGGAAGTTGCAAGCCTCTTCTCGGACCTTCTATACATAACTCTTGGGAAGCAGGTGCACGGAAAAGGGACCCAGGACACCTTAGGACACCAATGAAGCGGGAAGGTAGCTGGGCTCAGTGATAGCAAACCATGCAAGCATGAGAGAGGCAAAAGAGACAAACCAGGAAAGGAAGGGTGGACAGCCTGGGGTGTCATGGGCAGTGTTGGGACAGATCACTTACAGGTGCCTGCATGGTACTTGAGGGTGCTCACGCTATGTCCGTGTGCTGGGAATGTTCGCAGCCTCTCCCCGGTGTCTGCCAGCCAGCACTTGACAGTCTTATCTGCGCTGCCCGAGTACAAGAGCCGATCTGTGAGCTGTAGGGAAAGCAGGAGGCTCAGCCCATTGGCCTTGATGACCATGTAGCCCTCAAATTGTTCTCCACAAGGTGGGAAACGTTGGCAGGTCTCAATGGGGAAAATCAGGGTGACCCCAGAAGGTACTCCCCAGCACCCATTGCAGTACCAGACAGTGCTGGCTCCTCTTTTCCCTGGTGCACCTGGGCCTAGAAGGCAGGGTGCCCTCAGCCCTAGACAACCCTGTAGACCCCATGCAGAAACTACTAGACCTTATTAAATCGCTCTGCAGACCCCAGACAGAGACCCCCAGTTCCCATACAGTCCGACAGACCGAGACAGAGCCCTGCAAAGACAGACCAGACAGAGACCCTTAGTCCCTATACAGCCCTGCAGACCCAGGGCTGCCACACTGACTCAGAGCCTCTCTCCCACAGGCTCACTAGTAAAGCCTTGGTTCCCAGCTGATGACAAATCATGGGAGGTAGCAGAGCCTCTGGAGGACACTGGAGAAGCCTTGGCTAATTGGCAAGCTGAATTCCCAGACGTAAAAAGAAGCCCCCTGCCTGTTCACTATCCTCACCCACAACCGTGCTCCCCAGTATTCCTGGCAAGTGGCCACACACTGAATCATACATACTCCAGGTGAGGGTCAGGTTACTTCCACCCTCACAGCCCCCAAGACACCTAGAAGGCTGTTGTCACCACTAGAGTCTATTAAGTGAGAAAACCGGTGCCCAAGAATATGAAGGATGACAATATACTGCCTGAATAGAGCAGCAGGGGCAGAGAGTTCTGTCTCCTTGCGCTCCCAAAAGCTGAAGAAAGTCTCCAGGAGAAGAGAAAGGTTCTCATCACTAGGGGAAATACAGACACATGACAGCCTGAGGGGGTTTTGTTGACACTGCTTTTGTGTGTGTGTTGTGTGTGTGTGTGTTTGTGAGCTCATGTTTCCGATAGGCTGTCTGCACAGCAAGCCATAGGAACCTACCTGTCCCTGCCTCTCCAGAGCTGGGATTACAGGCATGTGCCACCACACACCAAGCCCTGTCACAGTGTAGCCCAAGCTGGCTTCACATCCCTATGGCCTCCATAGTGCTAAGATTCAACCATGCTTGGCTTAAACCAGCCTGTTAAAAGTCCCTTTCCAGGCAGGGCGGTGGTGGCGCACACGCCTTTAATCCCAGCACTCAAGGCCAGCCTGGTCTACAGAGTGAGTCCCACGACAGCCGGAGCTACACAGAGAAACCCTGACTCAAAAAAAACCCAAAAGTACAAAAACAAACAAAACAAAAACCCAAAAAGGAAAGGTGCTTAGACCATGGAAACTCCACCTGCTCCACATGTGAAAGGGTGGATGGACACTGTGAGCTGAAGCTAGCAATGGCTTGACACTGCGAGTGACACTTCCTCCACTCCCCATCCAACAGCAGGCCTCACCTCCAGACAGGTGACGGAGCCCTGGTGCTCGCGGAAGACCCGCAGCTGCTCTCCACGCAGGATGTCCCAAGCCCGGACGGTGGCATCGGTGCTGCCTGTGAAGGCTGTGTGGCCAGAATCGTCCAGCGCCAGGCACAGCACTGCACCCGTGTGGCCCCGAAGTGTCTGGTGGCAGCAGCCACTGGTCACCTGCCACACCTTGGCTGTACCATCCGTGCTGCCAGTCACTAGGAGCCCGCCACCCATGGCGGCCTCCAGGCAGGGGTCGCTGGGCAGGTCCTTGGGAGAAGAGTAGGCCAGTGTCAGTACGCAGTTGCGGTGGCCCCGGAACTCCTGGGACACTTGGCCTTTGTCAACAGTCCATACACGAGCTGTCCGGTCATAAGAACTGCTGAAGAGCTTCTCATTTGCAACGAGGATCCTGCAAGAGCGGAGGGGATCAAGCTCAGAACACTGATGGGCTAGCCTTGGCACTGTTGCTTCTGTCCTGATCCATATTCACTTTCCAAGGTCTAGCTCAAATGCCACACTTCCACCTTATCTTCCCCTAAGCCACCATTTCTTCCTCCATGACAAACCTGCTGGACTGACCTTTGCCCTAGCAGGGGCCATGTCTCAGGTGCATGGTCCATATAACCCTCTACCCAAGCTCGATGCAAAGGAGGAAGAGGGCAGAAAGGAGGGAGGGCCACAGGCTTTCTGTTTAAAATACGGGGAAAAACATTCAGGAAGCTGAGGTAGGAAGATTTGCTTTGAGTTCAAAGCCAACCTGGGTTACATAGTGAGTATGAGGCAAGCCCAGGCTAAAGAGTTAGACCCTACCTCAAAAGGCAAAACGAAATAAGACAAAAGGAATGGAGAAAGCCTAGGTCTGTGTGACATCAGCTGGCCACCTTGGGGACAGTCCAGATACAAAAAAGTCTGGTGTATATACATATATGTATATATACACATATGTCACCAACTGCATCTCCTCCTCTCTGAGTCCTGCTTTACCCTCCATGTCATGTAAGCAATTTCCTCTGGAACTTTTGCTCCCATCAGCGGATGCTATGACTCCAACACTGCTCCTCACACATAGAGCCGGCAGTTAAGGCGTGTGGCTTCCTGGGGAGTACAGACTAATACATATTAACGGTGCCTCTTTCCTGTGATCCCTGTGTCCAAGCACCCCGCCACCACAAGCAGTGAGCTACACTGCTCAAATCAGTCCTACACGTGCGCCTTCTTGACCTGTGCCTCCAGGCTCAGCTGACCTGTTCACGATGGATGTGTGCCCTCGGTACACCTGCAGACACTGCCCGGTCCTGACGTCCCACCTCCGGATGGTGCGGTCGGCACTGCAGGTAAAGGCGGCTTCATCCTCGAGCTGGCAGAAGGTCACGTAGCTCTCGTGCCCTGCGGTGAGAGGAGATGTGAGCTGACCAGGTGAGAAGGAGAGGTGGAGCGAGAGTCTGGGTGGAGTCTGGAAGAGACTAGCCCTCCCCTCTCTCATATGGGCAAGGATCTTAATTTGTAGCCCAGGCTAGGCTTGAACTCACAATACTGCCTCAGCCTCCAGGGTGCGTGTGTATGTGTATGGATGTGTGCACGTGTGAGTGTGCACACGTATGGTGTGTGTGAATGTGGAGAGAGAGATACACAAGCATGTGTGAAAGTGGACACATGGAAAGGGTGTCAGGCCTGTTCTACCACTCTCTGTGTCTCTTACTGAACTGGAGCTATGCAGAGGACGAGCACACCACAGTGATCCTACAGTCTCCATCCTCCACAGCATTGGGGTTACGATACTTTGCAAAAAAACAAAACAAAACACTTTCTGCATTTTACATGGGTTCTGGGCACCGGAGATCAGGTCCTCATGTCTGAACAGCAAGCATCTTAACCACTTGGCCATCTCCCCAGGGACCCCCACTCCTTCATTTTGAGA
This sequence comes from Lophiomys imhausi, assembly GCA_907164525.1. Classification (NCBI taxonomy): domain Eukaryota; kingdom Metazoa; phylum Chordata; class Mammalia; order Rodentia; family Muridae; genus Lophiomys; species Lophiomys imhausi. The sequence goes on along the minus strand of CAJQZJ010034511.1, from coordinate 504,020 downwards.
AGTTTTCATGTAGCCCAAGCTGGCCTTGAACTCCTCATTCTCCTGCATCTGCCTCCCACCGTTGGGATTAAAAGCATGTGCCACCACACCCAGATCTTAAATCTCATTTGAGAATTTCCATTTTGTGGCTGAAGTCACGCACACAGGAATTTTAGCCATCCATCTCCCAGGAAGGATCAAGCTGATTAACTTTTATTTTGGGTCCTGGATTAAGCTTTGACTTCCTGGGTTCTAAGAAACAGAATTTTAATAAAGAAAAGCTTTCATTCTTCTTGGAGAACACATGCCAGGACGCTCTGAAAACAATGCAAGAATTAAGTAAACCCTTAAGAAATGGCAGATTGTGTTTCTCTGAATACACAAGTTGATGAAAAAGTTGAGGGCAAATCTGTTTGGCAAAACACAGCCCGGATTTTTGCCAGAGTTTATAAATATTTCTTAAAATTGTTAACAAACTTTACCTGAGACCAATCTGCCTCACCCTCCCCAATGCCTCTTAAGGGCTGAGAAAGGCAGCCAAGGTAGGCCACACCTACCAGGTACTGATATAAGATGACTCCAGGGTCCTCTATTGATTCTGTATGGGAGTTACCTCCCATCGTCCCCCAATACCCCTAAGGATCCTGAGCCAAGGCTGGCTGAGGTCCAGAACGGACTGCTCCAGCAGAGCCCAGCTGCTGACATCCCATCTACACAGCAGGTCAAGTGCAGGAATGAACCATAAATTGAACCATGAAAAAGCACTTGAAAGCCACGTGTAGCTATTGGGCAATGAATGGCACCCCAATTCTGCAGAACTGTGAACATAGCCTTGGTATATACTGAGGTGTGGGAGGCTTTATGACATGTTTACAGAGAGAGGAACTGAACACACAGATCACGAAGGAAAGAGGCAATAAAGGAAAGCAGAGTTTTCAATGTAAAACACCCTCACATAGGACTACAGGACAGCCCCTGCCCCTGACGCCAGGCACTGAGCCAAGTGAGGCTCCCACAGCCCCTCTCCATTCTCCTACAGCTCACTCCCCAATCAGTGAACACTGGGACATGGGTTAGAACCTGCCAGCAGAGAACCTAGGCTCGACTGTGCTGTCTCCTTGTCGTCCCCCGTCATGTCCCCCCTCCTCGCCCCGCTAGCCCCCCTGGTATACTGTAATCAGTGATCAAAAGACAGATGGGCCAGACCCAGGGCTGGTAAGGTCATCACAGAGGGTGGGAGAAGCTGTGTCTGCCAGCTCTGGGCCTATCACCTCCAGGGGCCTTGGCTTTCAGCTATTGGAATTGTGCAGAATAAGCAAAAACGCCAAACTGAAAGTAAATATTTTTGAAGGGATAAAGAATGCAGATAAGATGCAGTTACTGCTCTCACAAGAGAGGCCCTGGGGGGCTGCTGCTGAGGCCTCCCTGGGCACTGAGGGCTTGCCAAGATCTTCTGCTCCCCTCTGCACATAGGAAAAGTGGCCCAGGACCAAGGGTGCAAGGGACCCCAACTGCAACAAGTCTCTGCCACAACAAGGCCCCTTCCCTGTAACTTCCTTACCTGGCCCTTCGAGTGGTACTGGGCATTGTAAACTGTTGAGAGAGGTGTACTTCCTGGTGGCCCCTGGTCTTCTCACTTTTAGTTGAGTTCACACACTGGGAGACTTTAGGCCAGAATGTTACCCTGGGCTCTGACACAGAGGGCTGCCTCAGGCTGGCTGTGGCCCTCCAGGAAAGGTCCCCTTGTCCCCCAGAAGCCTTCTCCACAGCTGTCCCCAGTCTGTTGGAACTGCCTCTCCCCTGGGAGAAGTATGACCCAGTGGCTGTACTCTGGAGCATTGCTTTCTTAGATGCTCATGAATTACCCATGTAAGGGAAGCCAGGACCCTAACTGGTACAGCCCTTCAGCAGGTGACATCTGGCACCCAGATGTGCCAGAGTGGACATTTTCAAAGGCACCAGGACTCATTGGCTATCTGCAGGAAGGCTGTCACTCAAAACTGAGAATCACATCAGGGCCTCCTGGATTTCTCTGTGGGAATCAGGCCCACCTGCTCCCAGCAGTCATTTAATACATGGCCAGTCCTTCAGCACCAGCCCAGCCGTGGCCTCCCCACAGCCTCACCCACCACTCTCCCATCCTTCCCCTCAGCCTTCTGAACAGGCAACAGGAAGTCTACCACTCACCCCAAAGCAGCCTCCAAAGTGCTAAAGATGGAGTGCTGGGACTCTGCTGGGACTAAACCAGAGGACAATCTCGTGGATTCTTTCTTGGGCAGAAACTGATCTGCCTGTGTGCAGCAGCCCTCCTAGCACTCCTCTACGCCTTCTAAGGTCACAGGTAGCTCAGCAGTTAAGAGCACTAGCTGCTCTTCCAGACGACCTGGGTTCAATTTCCAGCACCCACATGGAAGCTCACAACCAGCTGTAACTTTAGTCCCAGGGCATCTGACACCCTGATGTGTGGCATCAGGCATACATGTGGTACATAGACACACAAGCAGGAAAACATTTTTGCATAAAATACAAAAAATAAAAATTTAAAAGCATATGAGTTGTTAGCTCACAAGAAAACCAACAACAACAAAATTCCAAGTACATCATCTCCTCATTCAGTCCCCACACTTTGCTTGGGCCCTGACCCAGGCCAATACCCTCCTCTGGAGCTTGCAACTGTGGCTCACAGAGCAGGCTGAGGCCAAAGGAAGATGTGGAGCATCCACAGTGGGCTAGAACCTCCAGGGCAAGTCGCTTTCTCAACTGGGAACCAAACAGGGCAGCACTGACGTCTCAGGAGGTTTTCTCAGGACAGGATCCAGACAAGCATCTTCAAGGCCACGGATACTCCTCAGAGGGAAAGAGGGAGGCTAGAGACCATTACCACATCAGCAATTCTCTTTCTCAAAGTAAGTGCCGATCGAGTTTGTTTCCACCAGAGTTCACCCATGGCATCTGAAAGCCCTCTGTGTCTGGCCTCAGCGGGGAGGCCTGAGTATTCTGGTCACACTGATGTTACCCTGTAACAACCTGCTAAGCAATACCCCCTTTCTTTCATCTCCATCCCAGGCCCCAGCCCAGACTTCCCTAAGTTCTGTAAAATACTCAGAAAAGCCTCCACCCCAACAGATTCTGCTGTTGAGAATGGAAAAAGCCTGAACACAGGCATCCCAATCCCTCTGCACAGGAAATCAATGACTGGCCAACTAATAGGCTTTAATGGCAAGGCCTTTGCAAGCCAAAGACTACACAAGGGGTCAGCCCTCCACAGGAGCAGGATACCTGCATTCACAGCCAGCACATAGGGATTAAGGCTGCCTCTGGCAGGCCATATGGCCTGGGCACAACTTCCCTGCAGCAGGACCCCGAGGAAAAGCAGTAGCCACAAGCAGTGGGCTGCTATGAACCAGCCTTGCCACCCTGGACAAGTCCTTTAGGTCAGTCCACCTTGGGGAAGCTGAGGCTACTACACTCACCCCCAGACAGCATCCAGAAAACACAAGACATTCTGTATCAATAATTAAGTCTGACTTTGTCTATTCCTGGTTCATAAACTGGTGTCAACAGGGCTTGGGAAGACGGTTCAGTGGCTAAGAGCACTGATGTTTCTCCAGAGGACCTGAGTTTGATTCCCAGCACCCACATGGTGACTCACAACCATCTGTAAGTCCATTTCCTGAGTACTTGGTGCCCTGTTCTGGCCTCCTTGGGTAGCAGGCACACACTTGGTACACAGATATACATGAAGGCAAACCCCTTACACATAAAGTAAAAATTCTAATTAAAAAAACTAGTACTGGGCTGGAAAGATGGCTCAGTGGTTAAGAGCAATGGCTGCTCTTCCAAAGGATCCAGGTTAGTGCTTGCTTTGGCAGCACATATACCAAAGGATCCAGGTTCAAATCCCAGCACCCACATGGCAGTTTGAAACTGTCTGTAATGGCTGGGCACTGTGGTGCACACCTTTAATCCCAGCACTTGGGACACAGAGACAGGTGGCTCTCTAGGAATTCAAGGCCAGCCTGGTCTACAGAGTGAGTTCCAGGACAGCCAGGGCTATTACACAGAGAACTTTATCTCGAAAAACCTAAAAAGAAAAAGAAAATTCATTCAACTGGGCATGGTGGTGCACTCCTTTAATCCCAGCACTCCGGAGGCAGAGGCAGGCGGATCTCTGTGAGTTCAAGGCTAGCCTGGTCTACAAAGTGAGTCCAGGACAGCCAGGGCTACACAGAGAAACCCTATCTCGAGAAATAAAAGCAAAACAAAAACCAACAAAACAAACAAAAAGATCGGGCTGTAGGCAAGCCTGGAGGACATTTTCTTAGTGATTGATCGGTAGGGCACAGCCCATTGTGGGCGGTTTCCTCCTGGGCTGGTGGTGGGTTATAAGAAAGCAGGCTGGGCAAGCAATGATGTGCAAACCAGTAGGCAGCACCCTCCCTCCATGGCCTCTGGACCAGCTCCTGCCTCCAGGCTCCTGCTGTTTGAGCTCCTGTCCTGACTTCCTTCAAAGACAGACAGTATAAGACAGTTTCCTCCCCAACTCGCTTTGGGCTGTGATGTTTCATTGTGGCCACAGTGACCCCAACTAGGACAGTGAGTTTGAGACCTCAGGGTGACATGAAACCAAAATCAGCCAGATGTGGTGGCGCACACCTTTAATCCCAGCACTCAGGAGGCAGAGGCAGGTGGATCTCTGTGAGTTCAAGGCCAGCCTCCTGGTCTACAAAGTGAGTCCAGGACTGCCAAGGATACACAGAGAAACCCTGTTTTGGAAAACCTAAAAACAAAACAAAACAAAAAAAAAAAAATCAGGGCTAGAGAGATGGCTTGGCACTGAAGGAAGTCAGGACAGGAGCTCAAACAGCAGGAGCCTGGAGGCAGGAGCTGATCCAGAGACCATGGAGGGAGGGTGCTGCCTACTGGTTTGCACATCACTCAGCCTGCTTTCTTATAACTCAGAACCATGCAGTTAGGAGCACTGACTGTTCTTCTGGAGGTACTGAGTTTGAGTTCCAGCATCCACACAGTGGCTCACAACCATCTATAATGGGATCTGATGCCTTCTTCTATCATGCAGGCTTACATGCAAATAGAGCACTCATATAAATAAATAAATAAATTAATTAATTAATTAAAAAGAAACCAAAATCAGCTGGCCGTGGTGGCCCCAGCCATTAATCCCAGCACTAGGGAGGCAGAGAGGCAGAGACGCAGGAAGATCTCTGGGAGTTCGAGGACAGCCTGATCTACAGAGTGAGTTCCAGGATAGATAGGCAGAGCTACACAGACAACCCCTGTCTCAAAAAACCAAAAAAAGAAAGAAAGAAACCAAAATTAAACAAAAAGACAATTCCAAGGTTCTTCTCTGGGGAATCCTTGGAACCAGGCCTAAGAACCTGCACGCCTGAAAACCCCAGACAGCCTTTTCTTTGAGAAGCAATACATGCTTTACTTAAGCTAACAGCCCTCCTCCTATTCCTCCTGTATGGGGCCTGCCAGTGAGTGCTGGATGTGTGTGGGGAGGAATGTGAATCTCTTTACAGCCAATTCCCCATCTTCCCACTAGCTCCCAAGTACCTGTCAATCCAATGTCCCTCCCTTTGGGGCCGTGAACTAGCTACCTTATACTGTTTTCACTTAAAACTGATAGTGTAGGAATGAAGTAGTTTTGAGGCTAACACTATCTCAATGGAAGAGCTTGGGCCAGGCCACCCAGCATTTGCTGATCATGGTGGAAAAGCTGGAGATAAAGAGCCGTGTACCTTGTGCAAAAACTTGTCAAGCCTCAAGTCTGTACGTATTACTGCAGAGGCCAACAGCCAGCCTGGGGGACCCCACTGTGCAGTGTGGGAGACACCCAGGAGAAGGCCACCCAGAATGGGAAGAGAACGTGAATCAAGAGGTGGATACATAAGACACATTATACAGTTCTGTGCATGACAGTCCTCGGTTCATTTCAACTATGCAAGATAGACTGACCCCACTCCCCAGAAACTTCAATCAATCCTTTTTCTTCTGGCCACGCCTGAGATGAGGCCAAAAAGAGCTGAGGGTGCGGGGTGGGGTGAGGGAGTTCAAATCTCAACCCTGGGCAAGTCTCTAACGAGGTCTTTGCGCTAGGGTCTCGGTGTGAAGATGGCCCACAGCAGTGTGAATGGTCAACAATCGCTATTGTTACCATGGCCCCCAAGTGGGAATGTCGGCCAAAGGTCACCAGGTCAAGAAGGGCCACAAGAATTGCTCCTTAGGGTATAGGGTCGACTTCTTTTTGTTTACTAAAAATTGTTGTCATGGTAAGGATTGCGTGGGACCGGCTGACAAAACGATCGCGCGTTGGGGCGCACCCCTTGGTCACCCACACTCGAGCGTTCTGGTACTCTCACGGCTCCCCGCCAAGAGCTCAGGGGCTGGGTGAGCTCCTGGATGAGCTGGAGCTACAGCTCTACTCTTCCCGAAAGGGACTGTGGGACCCGGAGGAGTGAGGTCCCCATGCGCGGCAGGTGAGCGTGAAGTGGTGGAAAGGGTAGCGAGCGCGCGCACGCTCCGGTCTACCTTGCAGGAGCGCGCAGCACTGGCCGTCCACGGTGCTCCAGAGGCGGGCCGTGCCGTCCTCGCTGCCGGTCAGCAGGCGCTGGCCATCCGGGCTCAGGCTCAGCCAGTTGATGCCCCCGCGGTGGTCCGCACAGACCCTCAGCGCCGACCCACTGCTCCCCATCTCCGGGTCAGGATAAAGAGGGCTGCACCCGACTAGAGTGCGGTGCCCCAGCGTCCACTCTTGGTCCTGGCGGGGCCCGGCCGGGCAGCGACCATCTCCGGGGAACCCGGGCGCCCCGTTCCTGGAAAGGCTCTCGGCGGCGAGGGACAGTGGTTCTGAGCGTCCACCGGTGTCCTTCGCTCCCTCAGCTCCGAAGCAGAGCCCCAGGTGAGACTTCCCTTACTCGGAACCGTCCCGGGACGAAGGGGTTCGCCTCTGCCTCGGGGTTACGCCCATGGGGTCTGAAGCGGGCAGAAGAACGGGGGAAGCCGAGCGCGGAACAATACAGTCCAGCCTGGCTCCTCCTCAGAGACCACCCCCCAACCTGTTCCCTCCCACTTCTCGGGCCTCGCGCCAACCCCCACCCCAAGACGCCCTAGTCGTCCTTCGGGAAGAGAACTCAGATACTATCCTGGCCCCCAGTTGGGGACCACCTCCACTTGCGACATTCCCAGCTGCCTTGTGCTTCACTTGCGACATTCCCAGCTGCCTCGTCTCAGTTCTGTTCTTTGCCACTCTCACTGTCCGGACCCCAAGGCTAGGACGAGGTGGACTGAACGGTGGAGTCTTAGGGGCCTCCCGATGAAGGGCGGGAGCTGTGGAACCCCACAGTCCGCCCTCCCTGGGAAATCACGAGCACACTCTGAATTCTACTCGTGCCGGGCAGGGGAGTGCTGGATCCCGGCCGCTGGTGGTGGTGGGGAAGACCAGAGGTCAGGTTCGCCCCTCCTCCACCCCACCAGCAACGAACTCATCTGGGCGCGCGCCTCTGAGGTCCCACTGAGGTCTGGAGGAATCCTACACCCAGCCCGCAGCCCTCCCGGAGCTCGGCTGGTTCCTATTAGAGCAGCTCCGGGTGCTGACTTTGCTGGGGGGCGGGGAGGGTGACCCCCCACTCAGATCCTCCAGGTCCTAAAGATAGCAGAGTTTCTCGAAACCGCCAGGGCTCTTTTTGACGTCCAAGGAGAGAGGCAGAAGAGATCATTTTGGGGAGTCGGCCCCAGTGTGATATGATGACCTGCCTTGCCCACTCTGGATGATCCTGTTCAGTTCCAAGAAAACCCCAGAATGGGTCCCACGGGACAGCCGGCTTTATTCCCAGAGTAGCGCAACCAAATAAAGGTTTTGGTTTTTTGTATTTTTTTCCCCCTGAAACTTTCAAATCACTTTAAGAGACCTTACTTTGCGGACACCGAGGAGCCAGCCGAGGGTGTTTTGATGGAATCTGGAGTGTGGAGGCAGGAGGCTGCTGGTAACCACAGAAAGGGTAGAGGACTCAGGAGCCGGAGTGCTGTCGTCAAAGGGACCATCCTGCGTTCATCTGGTACACTGACCTTCGCATCATCCAGATGTGAAGACTGGTGGGGAGCTAGCTGCACAGTGAGGTCAGAGGCCACAGGGGTGTGTGAGTAATGGGCACCCCAGAGCAACCATCCTGGAAGCTGGGGGGAGGAATGAGACCAAGACTGTTAACCTAGAGAGGAGCCAGAGGGTGAAGGGAAATCAGAGTTTGGGGAACAGCCAGGGCTAGGTGGTGTAAACATAGTCACAGCCCCCCAAAGAGCCTGCCCAGCAGAGGGTCAGGCAGACCGGGGCGGGGCCAAGGGAGTCACATGGTATGAGCAAAATGGGCGTCCTACACTTCTAATTTGTCCAATCAGTCCCCAGGAAATCGAATGTGTGCTTCCTCATACACACACCACATCCCCCTCAAACCTCCCCCACCCCCGCAGAGGAACCAAACGCTATCAGTTCCAGGGCCCACGAATTATACCCTGCTGACCTCTGCCAGCTGCCTCTATCCAAGATCAAAACTTCTTACCCTTGCCTTTCTTGAAGTCTCATGGTTGGGCACATCTGTGGAAGTTAGAAATAAGTTCGGGGTCACACACACACAAAAGACCGCCATTCCAACCGAAGTGTCTGGACAAGGCAGGCTTTACTCTTGATCAAAAGGGTGTGCTTAGGAAGAACAGGAAGTGTTTGGTGTTTTATTCTAACCCAGGTGGTGACTGTGTTGTTTTCCCACTGGCAGTTTGCAGTCTTTAATTGATTTGAAATCTGCTGGAACGGATACATTTTAGGGGCAGGAGGTGAAGTTACAGTAGCTTAGGGAGAAAAAAATTGTAGGCCCATGGTCTTGGCTGTTCGGGTGGGCCCAGAACCAGGGAGAGGAGGACAAGGCATCCCACCCCCCCAAGGATAAGCAGATAGGGAAACTGGCTGTTACTTAACAGTACTTATCTGAGTCCTTTTGACCTGTGGATTCAGATTCGAGTGGATTCCTTGAGGCTTACAAGGATTTAGGTTTACAATAAGAGATAAATTTTAGGAAGAAATAATCTGAAGCATCCCTCATTCCTTTCACATACCTTCAATCACTCTCTTGTCATCTCCCAACCTTAATAACTTGCATTTATGGACCTTAAAACACCTTATTAGCCGGGCAGTGGTGGCGCACGCCTTTAATCCCAGCACTTGGGAGGCAGAGGCAGGCGGATCTTTGCGAGTTCGAGGCCAGCCTGGTCTACAAAGTGAGTCCAGGACAGCCAGGGCTACACAGAGAAACCCTGTCTCGAAAAACCAAAAAAAAAAAAAACAAAAAAACCCCACCTTATTTACCAAACCTTAAAACACCTCAGACACTTTCTTAGAAGCTTTCCTTCATACTTTGCATTTACCAACTTTGAATAATTTTTATGCTCTCTGAACTTAAGTTTTCAAATCCTCAGACCTTTACACACTTCAGAGTACTTTCTTGGACCTCAGAACTTGCATAAACTCTAAACCTTTTCTTTCCATCTAACAGAGACACAAGGAGTTATTACTGAGAACAATCATTGCAAAACAAGTTCTTTTAAATAAAGGAACAGTAAAACGTTACACCCGTTTGTATTTTAATATGAAGCCTGTTAGCAAGAAAACCTGTCTGCCAATCGTCAATCCCATCAGAGATCTGAGGATAAATTACCGCAGGCCTGGGTTTTGCCAGCACAGAATGTACTTTTTTTTTTTTAAACAGACACTGTGGTCTGAGCTTATTCAATTGGCTAGTCTGGCTCATGGGAAATGAAGGAGGAAGGGGAAGAGGTCACTGCTGTAGGCTATCAAATTCCTAGAATGGAGTGGTGAGCCTTAGTGTAAACAAAGGTTTTACTAAGTGGAAAGGATTAAAGCATTTGCAGAAAAGTCTTACCAGGTGGGAAGATAAAAGATTTCAATTTCTTATCCTAAACACAAGTTTTATAGTATTGGATAGAAAACACTCATGTTTGATATTTCTTCCAGTGGAGTTGGGCACCATGAGCTTCATTTGTACCCAGTGGCTGTGTGGTTGCCTCAGCAGGATTTTCCTGGAGACAAGAAAGTTTGAAAGCAGCATCCAGTTCCTCTGAGCTTGGATTCTTCTCCGCCTAGAAGCAACAAAGCTTGAGCTTTAGAAACTAGGTAGACCCAAAGCAAAGCTGACATCAGCAAACACTGGAGTGAGCTTGGTCCCCCACTGCCAAGCCCAAGCCCCATAGGAGCCTGAAATACTGTGTGTTCTGAGGACTAATCATTTGAGGAATGTAAAGAACCATAGCCAAGCTTTTGGGGGGGGGGGGTGTGATGGCCACATTCTAAGTGGCAGAAGGAAAGGACACTGTTCAGAGGAACCCAGCATCAATGGAAGTGACCATCTGGTGCCTGGGAGGGCCCCATCCCCAGGGCCATACAGGTAGCTGCAATGTCACCTGTTGGGAAGACTGACCCTCTTCTGGAGACCCTGAGCAACATCTAAAATGGTGATAATCTCAAAATGGGAGGTAACAGAAGGAAGCACCTTTTGGGGTCCCTGTCATGAGCTCACACTGTCAGAATTCATCAAGTAACAAAAATGGTCCAGTCTGGTCTTGTTGGGTCCAGTGTTCTCTGGCCCAATCTTGTCTGGTCTGGTCTGGTCCTGTCTTGGATCCGGTACTTGATCCAGTCTTTATTGTTTTTTTTTGGTTTTTTTTTTTTTTTTTTGGTTTTTCGAGACAGGGTTTCTCTGTTTAACAGCTCTGGCTGTCCTGGAATCGCTTTGTAGACCAGGCTGGCCTCGAACTCGCAAAGATCCGCCTGCCTCTGCCTCCCAAGTGCTGGGATTAAAGGCGTGCGCCACCACCGCCCGGCTTCAGTCTTTATTATTACTCAATAAATTCACAAGGTGTCCCAAGTGGAGCAGTTTGTCAGATTACCCCACCACCACCACGCTCTCCTTGATAGTGTAGAATGAGGCAAACACAGGCTTTTATTCAGTCTTAATTATTAATATTAACTTTCAGATTATATAACATATATGTGTGTATATAATATATATAAATATGTTATTATTAACGTACAGGAGATTCAGCTAGCCTGCCCTCAGGGACCAAGCAACAGCCAGGTGTTGCCAAGTTTGGCCTGCTGGATAAAAGGACTCCCAGCTCTCTTTGTTCTCTCTCTCTCTCTCTCTCTCTCTCTCTCTCTGGTGTTCTCTTTCCCCCTTTCTGCCCTCATGGCTCTGCTCCCGTCTGTCTGTCTACATGTCCTCTACCCCTTCTCCAGGCTCCCACTCCTCTCTCTTCTCCCAATAAACCTCCTTACACCAGATCTGCTGTGTGGTGTAATTCCTCAAGGGCATACCTTGGCCTGGGCCCACCCTGGTACCCCCCTTGCCACCTCTTTATATTTCATAGCAGTTATAGAATGGATACAAAAGGGTTAAAGAGCCAGAGTCTCAAGGAGGCCTGAGGTGCCAAAGCTGCCAAACTGACGGCCATATTGACTTTGAAGCAGCCGGCTGGCTCTGGAGAGGGCCTGCAGCTGCCATTGTAGCATCCAGCTGCAAGGCTGGAGTTGAGCTGAGTCCAGCTGTAGATGTGACAGGCCAGGACTGGACAGAGTCGCTAACGGGTTCAGGTGGAAGGACAGCAGATCTAGACGGATGAGTAGCCAGACAGAAACAGCAGAGTAGGTTGTGCTCTCTGGAACAGGGAGCAGCAGGCAGTTCTCTGTTAGCTCTTTGATGTGCACATCAGGGGCTTGGGGGGGGGGGTCTGTTGCCAGGCCCCAGTGAGATAGTTGCACCTATTACTGTCTCAGAGAAGTTCTAGGGCCTGGTTCTCCTCATGTGGTTTTAATATGCTCCTGTGCCCAATGGTACTGCTTTACCCCAATAGATTCGGACAATGACCCTCTTTACTCCTAGAGCGTCATTTTTCAGTGTGTATATCATGAGTTGTGCCAGACAGATGCACAGCCACCTTCCGCCCTCAAGATGGATCCCAAAGTGCTGGTAAAATAGAATCTTTCAGAGCAAGGTAAGCCTGGAAAGCCATTGTTTTACATAATATGAATTAACTTAGAGCAGGGCTGAGCTAGATTTCACGAGTACCTGCAGGAGCCTCATACCCTTTTGACAACTGCTCTTACCCTTGTACCAGTGGCATTGCTGGGAGTGGAAGTGACCGTCGTCATTGCCTGCACTGTGTTCCAGGCGCTGTGCTAACTACTAGTGTTTCCCAAGAAGATGGACGTCTTTCCTGTTCGTGAGTTATTCTCAGGAGGAGCGCTCAGGGACTCTAGAAGGAGACTGGAAGCCCCTGTTTGAGCCAAGAAGTATTTTAGAGAGATGGGGCTCATGGAGACCCAGAGGTTGGCTGGAGACAGGCAGACTCGATCTAGAGGGTTTAGTGGAAGAATGGAGGGGATGGAGAGGCTTGCTTAGGGTTAAATATTGCTGAGAAGGGACCAGTAGAGGGAGAAGTTGAATGTATGGAAGAGAGTAGAGAATCAGAATAGGGGGAGGGAGGCTGAGCAGAAGGAGAGGTTAGCCTTAAGAAAGAATACCTTGGGTGAGTGTGGGGGATGTCTTCCACTCCAGTCCAAGTTCGTGGATTCTCAAGTGAAACACTGTTGCGGGCCCACAGCTTCCTTGTGTTGTTCTTTACTGTCTATATTTGAAAAGTAAACTTCTGTTGTTGTTGTGGGGTTTTTCGAGACAGGGTTTCTCTATGTAACACCCCTGGCAGTCCTGAACTTGCTTTGTAGACCAGGCTGTCCTTGAACTCCCAGAGATCTGCCTGCCTCTGCCTCCTGAGTGCTAGGATTGAAGACCAGTGCTATTATACCGGCCTGGAAGGTAAACATTTAAAAACTATGTACAGGGGGCTGGAGAGATGGCTCAGCGGTTAAGAGCACTGGTTGTTCTTCCAAAGGACCAGGTTCAAATCCCAGCACCCACATGGCAGTTCACAGTGTCTGCAATTGCCTGGCATGGTGGTGCACGCCTTTAATTCCAGAACAAGGGAGGCAGAGGCAGGTGGATCTCTTCGAGTTCAAGGCTAGTCTGGTCTACAAAGTGAGTCCAGGACAGCCAGACATCATACACAGAGAAACCATGTCTGGAAAAACAAAATAAAACCTAGTTTTCTGTTAGTATTACGAAATATGTGAGGTCAGCTTATGGAGAGAGAGAGAGAGAGAGAGAGAGAGAGTTTATTTTGGCTTACAGTGTTGGAGACTCTGCACCCTGATCTGCTGAGCCAGTTGCTGTGGGCCTGTGGTGAGTTAGCATGGCCTGTCTGAAGTACATGGAGAAGCTGAATTCCTCACTTCACTGTGAGCCAGAGAACACAAGGGAAAGAGGAAAGTCCTAGGATCCCACATCCCCACCCTGGTTGAATGGTTTCTCTACTGACGTAGTAAATCGAATCGAGTCAAATTAAAGTATAAAGGCAAATTTATTGGGGACAGCTCTAGAGAGGGATGCCAGTTTCACAGGAGGTGGTCAGTGAAGCCATATGGCTGGGCCAGGGTAGGAGCTACTTAAAGGGGAGGGGGAGGGAGTGGGGACATGATGGTGGGACAATGGGGTTATTTGTTGAGTTTAGGGCCCTGTAGGGAGGTCTTAGGTCTGGTGGTCACTTTGGAATCATGAACTAGGAGCTGGTTTTGTCCAGTGGTTTGCATGGGTTTTTGCAAGTGTAGGCTCCTGGTCAGAAGAGGAGAGCTGGGACCTTTTGGCTCACACCATCTTGCTTTGTCCCCAAACCTCTGGCCTAACACAGGGTACCACTCCATGAGCTAAAGACTCCTCTGCCTGCCCTACATCCAGTAGCATCGTCTTGGGGGCCAACCCTTAACACACAGGGTTAGGGGAATATTCAAAATCCAAACTTTTGTCCATCAAAAGGCAGTTTTAAGACCCACAGCTGTAATCTAAGCTTTCAGGAGGCTGAGGCAGGAGGGTTGTGATTTCTAGGCTGTCTTGGGGAACTCAGAGAAACCCTTCCTGAAGTTTCTGAAACAAAATAAAGGTATGGGAAACAACTGTTGAGAAATTGAAAAGGGGCTGGAGAGATGGCCTAGAGGGGCCAAAGCTTGCAGATAAATGCATCTGCAGAACCCAGGTGGTAAAAAGAGAACTGGATCTCACAAGTTATCATCTGACCCCCACACTTGTGGTCTTTCCTGTTGTAGCTACCTATAGCTAGGAAGATAGATGGAAAGATATACCAAAAGGTCAAAGGAGAGAAACAACCCAAGGGTCCATCGTTGCTGAGCGATCATCAGAATGTGGTGGTTGTAGAGTGGAGTGCTGGTCCACACTGCCACATCATGAGCCCTGAATGTTTTTCTTTATGGTACTGGGGGTCAAACCCAGGACTCTCTGCATGCTAGGCAAGTGTTCTTCCACTAAGCTATACCCTTATCTCAAAAATGTTAAGGGAAAGAAGTCAGTCATGAAAGCCAACATGGTACGTGATGGTATTTGCGTGACAGCCATGACCGAGGGTCTCTTTGCATAGATTTGGCCACCTAGAGCTAGAGGAGATTTGAGAGAGCGGGATGTTGTTCCCCTCAGGGTCTCTGTTGCTGTGGTAACACCATGACCAAAAACAACCTAAGGAGGAAAGGGGTTACTTCAGCTGACACTGCCAGGTCACAGGCCAACACTGCGGGAGGGAAGGCAGGCGGGAATTCAAGCAGGAACCAAGAGGCAGAGCTGATGCAGAAGCTGAGGAGGGACGCTGATTACTTGCTCAGCCTTTCTTTTGCCACCTGGATCACATGCCTAAAGGTGGCATCACACCCAGAGGGCTGGGCCTTCCATCAATCACTAACCAAGAAAATACCCCACAAGCCATTCTTACGGAGGCATTTCTCAATTGAGGCTTCTCTTCCCAGATGACTCTGGCTTCTGTTAAGTTGGACAAAAACAAAACAAACACAAGCAAAAAACCCCACAACTAACCAAGACAAGAGTGATGGATAAAACACACAGGATTTTCATTTTAAACTGTGACCATAGTTTACAAATGGAGAATCACAGCATGGAAGAACTGGGGCACTCGTGCTGGTGAGAACATGACACACAGTGCAGCCACTTTGGAAAACTGGTTCCCTCACGGAGCACAAGGGCCTTGATTCTGCTCCAGGGAGGCACCCCAGAGAACTGGATGCGTGTCCAAACACAAATGTGGATGTGAATGTTCCCAGTGGCAGAGGGTGGAAGCAACTCTGGTGCCACCAGCAGATGAACAGGTAAACAGACACTATTCACACAGGGAGGTTTACTCAGCTGGGGAAGGACCGAAGAAGGGCAGACTGATCCAGGCCATGAGACAGGTGAGTTTAGAGAACATTCTGCTGGGTGATGGGGACCAAAGTCAAAAGGGCAAGTGTAGCCGGGCATGGTGGTGCATGCCTTTAATCCCAGCACTCGGGAGGCAGAGGCAGGTGGATCTCTGGATCTCTGCGAGTTCGAGGCCAGCCTGGTCTATAAAACAAGTTCCAGGTCAGCCAGTATTGTTACATATTGTTACAAACCCTATCTCAAAAACCAACCTCCCCCCCAAAAAAAAGGTATTTAATGAACTTGCTGTATCATTAATATTGCTGAATGATCATCAGAGTATCATAGTATTTGGAGGGGCTGGGAAGATGTCTTAGCTGATGGTGTTCTTATGACACTGAAATCACAGTGCCTGGAGGCAGACACCAGAGGGTGCCTAGGGCTTGCTAGCCATCCAGTCTGGCCAAATCAGTGAGCTCCAGGTTCAGTGACAGACCCTGCCTCAAAAAATAAGGTGAAGAATGCTTGAGGAAAACTATGTCAGCCTCTGGCCCCACCTGCTCGTGCACATGTGCACAGTCCCCTGCATAAACCTGTGCACACACGTGTTGGGGTCCCTGCAAGTGTCATGGTTGGCAGGGAAAGGATCTGTGGGAGGCAGAGAATGAAACTCTGATCCGCACCGCATTTGCAGGTGCTGGCTTGGAAAACTTCCAGAGTCTGACCAAGTGGTTGATTTTGCTTACACATTTGAACACAGTGAAACTTTGGGAAAGGTTTCCACGTGGCAATTTTTGTAAAGCTTCAGGGGTGGCTACTTCTCTACGGCAAGGCACCTGTGACCCTTCAATAAGAATGAGTTCTAGTGACTGATAAACGGGGCTCAGGGGAAGGGCCTCGGGAGAAGGGATTGGTAACAAGCATAAGGATGTATTTATTCTATTGATGGAGGTGCAGAGTACATGAGGGCTAGCCATCCATTCCACTCAGATTCAAAATAGTAAAGGAGGAGGCACCATTAGAAAGTCCACTCTTGGGCTGGAGAGGTGGCTCAGAGGTTAAGAGCACTGGCTGTTCTTCCAGAGGTCCTGAGTTCAATTCCCAGCAACCACATGGTGGCTCACAGCCATCTACAAGAGATCATTTGCCCGGGCATATATGTAGAGCAAATACTGTATATGTAATAAATAAATAAATGTTTAAAAAAAAAAAGAAAGTCCACTCTTATCCCAGCACTTGGGAGGCAGAGGCAGGCGGATCTCTGTGAGTTCAAAGCCAGCCTGGTCTACGAAGTGAGTCCAGGACAGCCAGGGCTACACAGAGAAACCCTGTCTCAAAACAAACAAACAAACAAACAAATAAATAAAGTCCACTCTTAGCCAGTGTGGTGGTGCACGCCTTTAATCCCAGCACTCGGGAGGCAGAGGCAGGCAGATCTCTGTGAGTTCAAGGCCAGCCTGGTGGACAAGTGACTTCCTGGATAACCAGGGCTATTTGTTTTTTGAGAAACCCTGTCTCAAAAAATGAAACAAGCAAAAACAATACAACAACAACAAAGTCCAGTCTCCTTCATGTGACCGCTGATGGCCCCTCTGGGCAGAAGACCATGTGGGCACAGCCTGCACATTCACAGGAGTCTCAGTGGCCACCCCACATCCGGCCCTGGAATGTCAGCCCTTTCTGGGTCTCTGACCAGGGCTGTGTTCTGTAGATGCAAGCCATCTGGTGAACCTCCCACCACCCACCCCAGATTCCCCCTTTATCTCCTGAAGCCTCTTCCCAGGAACTTCCGAGAATGCAGAGCTAACTCCCAGAGGGTTGCAAAGCTTCCAACCGCTTGCAAGTGAGCTCTACTCCTATCTCGGCCAAGAAGGAAGGACTGACAAGGACCTGTTCGCCCTCCTGCCTGTCGAACCAAAACGAGACACACAAAACACACAGAGCAGTTGTATTCAAGACATAAGCCATCAGGCAATGGAGGATAGTAATTCTGAGGGATGGAGAAAATGAGGGCCAGGCTACCACTGGGCTGGCTCGCTGCCTTGAGAGACAGACTTTCGGGCCACAGAGCAGGAAGGGGGACCCTACAGAACTCTGTGGACTTGCTGAGTGGGGGAAACAGCAGAGTATTTGCAGGCGGCAATGTGGCCGCTGTTGGTAGGGCAGAGCAGTGAAGAGAGAACCCCCAAGTGTGTGTTTCAGACCCCGAGGACCCCTCCCTCTCCAACACTTATTATTATTTTTTTTTTTTGGTTTTTCGAGACAGGGCTTCTCTGTATAACAACTCTGGCTGTCCTAGACTCACTTTGTAGACCAGGCTGGCCTCGAACTCACAGAGATCCGCCTGCCTCTGCCTCCCAAGTGCTGGGATTAAAGGCGTGCGCCACCACCGCCCGGCTCCATCACTTATTATTAATTACATTCCACATGTTTAAAAAGTTACATAGGGCCAGGGTTCAATTCCCAGCACCCACGTGGCAGTTCACCACTGTCTGTAATTCAAGTTCCAGTGGATCTGACACCCTCACACAGACATACATGTAGGCCAAACAGCAATGCACATATAATGACTTAATTAATTAAAAATTATTTAAAAAATGAAAAACAAAACAAACAAACAAACGTGTTAAGATATGGCCCTTACGCGGTGGTGGCGCACGCCTTTAATCCCAGCACTTGGGAGGCAGAGGCAGGCGGATCTTTGTGAGTTCGAGGCCAGCCTGGTCTACAAAGCGAGTCCAGGACAGCCAGAGATATTCAGAGAAACCCTGTCTCAAAAAAACAAAAAAAAAAAAAAAAAAAAAAAAGATATGGCCCTTACTAGGGTTGTGAGGCACACCTGCAGCCTTAGGGCTGGAGAGGCAGAGGCAGGTGGATCTCTGTGAGTCACAGCTTGATCTACATAGTAAATTCTAAGCCTGCCCTGGGGTTACGCACTGAGATCCTGTCTCAAAAAAGAAAAGGAAAAAATAAACAACAAAAGCTCAAAAGAAACAACTCAGAAGTTACTAGTTCACTGTCTGGGCTGTGGTCATGGTTTCTAAGTGTGTGTGTCTGTCAAATATACCCAAGTTCCATCCGGGCACATGAGAAGCTGTTAGCATGTGAGTATTCATGTGTGTTCATGCAAAGTGAGAGTGTGCCTGTCTGTGAATTCCTGGACGTTGTGATCACCCCTGGGAGAGTGCGAGTAAATGCATGTGTGAGCATGTGCATGTTTGTGAGTGTGTGCACATGTGCATCTGAGTATCAGTGCACATTTATGTGACAGTGTGAGCACATGCGTGTAAATCATATGTGCGTGAGTGGGAGGGGCTAGCAGGAGCTCTACGCACAGCATTTGCTTTCACTCATTCCGGAAGCCCACAGAACAATGCTGTGTGTGGCATGCTCTCTGTGGAGGTTCTGAGCAGAGCCTCACACTGCCGGGCTGCTCAGCCTACATAGGCGTTCTGTCCCTGTGCTCCGTGTCCTGTCTCCTGGGAGCCAGGCCAGCAGAGCCACTATCACCACCAAGCCTGCCTTTTGCAGCAGGAGGCATGACAGGACTCTTGGTAGTGGCAGCAGAAAGTTGAGCTCGGTGAGCCTGAGCGGGAAAGCAGCTAAAAGGCTATTGAGGACAAGCAAGGAGAGTGTCTGGTGACACAGAAGACAAGGGAAGGAGAACGTCGAGGCCCAACATGGCTTCTGGGAAACAAATTCAGGGCTTCCACCAGAGCAGTATGTGCTTCAACTGCTGAGCCATCTCTCCAGCTCTGGTAACATTCATCTTTGACAGGAAAAATTTAAGGACTCTGTAATCTACAGCAGGTTTCATTTGTTTGTATTGTTTTATTTATTTTATTTTATTTTATTTTATTTTTTGGTTTTTCGAGACAGGGTTTCTCTGTGTAGCCCTGGCTGTCCTGGACTCACTTTGTAGACCAGGCTGGCCTCGAACTCGCAAAGATCCGCCTGCCTCTGCCTCCCGAGTGCTGGGATTAAAGGCGTGCGCCACCACTGCCCGGCTTATTGTTTTATTTTTTAATTTTTGTGTGTGCACACGCCACAGCACATGTCTGTAGGTCAGAGGACAATCTCAAATGTTGGTCCTTCTACCTTGTTTGAAGCAGTCTCAGTCCCGTAGTTCTGGGAGACTTTCCTGTCTCTGCCTCCCATTTTGCTGGGATCGCATCTGCAATGATTTTAGCTTTTGCACAGATTTTGGGGATTCTAACTCAAGCCCTCATAGAGCGCACGGCAAGCACTTTACACACACAGTGGTTTTATTGCAATGGTGCACACATCAAGGGGCAGCTGGCCAAGTGGAAGATCAAAGAAGTGAGTGGTTCACACCATCACTGCTACACATCACAAGGTCCCAGAACGTGAGGGGCAGCTTGAGCTCCTTGGGGCACCTTGTCAATGTCCAGAGATTTAGGGTTCAGTCATGTTATAACATGCTAAAAATGTCATGGAGTTCTTGTAGTAAAAGAATCAATAAAGTCATAAAGGAAGACCCTTCAAATACATCAGGCACGTGGGTGTATGGCTGTCAATCTTGGAACATGTCTGTGAAGGAGATTCTAGACTGGGTTAATGAAGGATGGGGGACCACACAGACCCTCTGTGGATGGCACTATGCCCTGGCTGGGGTCCTGGACTAAATAGAAAGAAGCAACTTGAGTGCCAGAGGTCATCTCTGCTACACTCATGTCATTTCTTCCATGAAGAGGGGCTCTAGAGTCAGGCTGCCTGTGCTAGCTTAAGGGCCTACGGAAGGATGTCATACAGATAGTGTAGATGTCATTTGGGTTACTAGCCACCACTGGTCCTAGTTGTGGGAGCTTGGGGAGCCCCTGGCTGTACAGGTAATGTAAGGATCATTTAGACTATTAAGTAACACCAGTCTTTTCCTTTTTCTTTTTGTTGTTGTTTTTTTGAAACAGTGTTTCTCTGTGTATCCTTGGCTGTTCTGGACTCACTTTGTAGACAGGCTGGCCTCCAATTTACAGAGATCCACCTGCCTCTGCCTCCCTAGTGCTGGGATTAAAGGCATGCGCCACCACACCCAGCAATTAGACAGCTGTGAACTGCCATGTGGTTGCTGGGATTTGAACCCAGATCCTTTGGAAGAGCAGCCAGTGCTCTTAACCGCTGAGCCATCTCTCCAGCCCCAGTATCCCCAGTCTTGATCGTGGGAGCTTGGGGAGTCCCTGGCTGTACAGGTAATGTAAGGGTCATTTAGACTATTAGGTATTCCCAGTCTTGATTGTGGGAGCTTGAGGAGCCCCTGGCTGTAAAGGTCTTTTAGATTACTATCCACCTCTGGTCCTGGTTGTAGGAGCTTGATATGGTCTGGCTTACCAGATAACACAGATCACCAGGTTGTTAATCACCTCCAGTTCCCAGCTCTCTGGTTGGAAGAACAGGTTTTGTGTCCATTCCTTTGAGAGGACAGTCCTATGTGCCTAACACTCCTGGTTTCCCTGGAGGTCTGTGGGTACAAGGATCTTCCTGCTGTGCTCCCGACAACTTTCTACTTGTTTTTTGAGACAAAAATCTCTCATTGAATCTTGAATTTAGCAATTTGGTAAGACTGCCTGGCTGGTCAGCAAGCTTTGGGGTTCCTCCTGCCTCCACCTCCCCAGTGCTGAGATTACAGTCATGCATCATCACACCTGGCTGGAGAGGTCAATGGTTCTGAGGTTAATAGCATCCCTGTTCTTGCAGAGGACCTAAGTTTAGTTCCCATCACCCACATCTGTTACTACAGTTCCAGTGGGTCCAAGAGCTCTGGGACCTGTAGGCATTTTCACTCAGGAGCACAAACACACACACACACACACACACACACACACACACACACACACACACA
>CAJQZJ010034511.1:400190-474316 GCA_907164525.1 Lophiomys imhausi | reverse complement strand
ATGGGACACAATTTAGCCCATGGATCTCTCAAGGCAAATTGTTTTGTACTCTTACCCCTGGACTCCCAGGTATCCTCAGCTTAGGGGGGCCAAGGTCAGGTAAGATGATAGCTACATCTCTGCTTTGAGCACACTTTGTCCCCCTCGGTCCCTCCCTTGACACCCCCCCCCATGAAGGGTCCTGAGCCTCAGAAATATAGGGGCACACTTCCACAAGAGCCAAGTTCCTATACCAACCCTGCACAGGGAGGCTGGGATCCTGCAGGACTCTTCTGCTGGGCCAGAGGTTGGAGGGTACCCAGCTCTGAAGTGGAAGGGCCTCCCCTAGGCTGTGGTCCCAGGAGGGCCTTTGTTGTGGAATCATCTACAGGTAACTGTGCCACAGCTTGTGCTTCTATTAAATGGTGACGACATCTCCAGAACGCTTAAGGGAGCTGGGAACTGTTCAGTGTTCAGCCCCGTCTGTGTGCACACCGGCACATTGCTCAGGCAAGGGCAGGAGGAAACCCAGGTTCATGTGCCTGAGTGTGTACAATGAAAGCGTGCCCAGGGAGCTGCCCCCCACGACAAGCACTGGGTTCTCACGGCTATTTTGGATTATAGAGGATAGGCAAAATTCCCAGACCCTCTTGTCCATCCTCTAAGAGCTTCTTGAAGCCCACCTCTCCAAAAGCTGGCGTGGGCTGTTAGCACCAGGCAGAGAGGTCTAGGTCCAGGGTCATCTGAGCTGGAAAGATGTATCCTCTCAGTGCAGGTGAGGCTGCTTTATCCCCTGTAAGTTGCGGTTCTCTTGAGCCAAGTGACTCAAGACAGCCTAGAAGTTCAGTCTTGTAGCAGAGATGGTCACAGCTTCCTATGTACCCCCTTCCCTGCCTTGGCATACCAGAGGGGAGGTGTCAGGGCTCCTCTGAGGCCCTGTGACCTCCCTGAAAGCCAGATGGGGCAGTAGTTATTCACTGCTCACCAGGAGCACATGAGGCAGGTGGAGGCCTGTGGCTAGGGGGCACCATTCCCACCCACGGGGTCTGATGCCTTCCCTCTGGCAGCCCCAGGTGTACTCACGCTCCATCTCCATACACCTTGATGGCGTTGACACAGCTCTTGGTCCAACCCCGGCTCTGCAGGAAGGGGCAGTCTTCCACAAACTCCAGGCACTGGCCTGTGAAGTTGCAGCCCTCAAAGATGTCTATGCGGAAGTGCTCTCCATGCTCCAGGACCCGGGCAGGTGGGGAGAGAAAATGGAATACTCCGAGTCTCTCCTCCCCATGCCCTCGGAATGACTCCCAGGCCTGGGCTGGACTGGGAAACCAGGGAGTCTTCTCCATCCCAACACGCACGCATGCACGCATCCACATACACATACACACTGGCTTTCTTCCATGAGATGTGGTGGGAGGAAGGGCTTTAGTAACCTTCTAAGCCACTGAACTCATCCAATCTTCACCTTTTACAACTAAGGACCCAAGGTCCAGTGAGGGCTTGTAAGGCTGCCTAGAGGCCAGCATTCTAGGACCAGAGCTAGGGGTCACTGGCTTCCTTCAGGCATTCCACTTAGGGTGCTCATATCCCGGCTTTGGCTTCTCCACCCTTGGTTTCATGCCACAGGCAGGCCTCCAAAGCATAATATTTTAGAAGTGTAATAGAACCCTTTATGAAAACACTAAGCCAAGACATCTAAAACAATGACTCTCATTTGTTGAAGTCTCTGCTGCCTTCAACACCATAATTTACTAGCACCAGGACATACAT
Source organism: Lophiomys imhausi (assembly GCA_907164525.1). Classification (NCBI taxonomy): domain Eukaryota; kingdom Metazoa; phylum Chordata; class Mammalia; order Rodentia; family Muridae; genus Lophiomys; species Lophiomys imhausi. The sequence continues at coordinate 472,567 of CAJQZJ010034511.1, read as the reverse complement.
CCAGAGGACAGAGGGGGGCCCCTTCCCACTGGCCAGGGGGCTATGAGGCCTGGGATGGCTCTGACAAGAACAGCCTTCAAAGATGCCTCGTGTGTTTTCCATATAAACAGCATTATGCAGGATCCAGAGCCAACTATTCTAAGGCCTCTCTCCAAATGCCCACATCCTGGCAGAGACACTAGGAAAGCACTCTTTCAATGAAACGTGCTGCAGCCCAGCTGAGTCTTTAACTGATGTAGAAAGGAAAGGGGGCCTTATGCAGAGTGGGGCCTATCCAGCCTCCTCAGATGTTGGCCAGAGCCCTGGTGAGGCATCCAGGATGCCTTGGTGGAGAGGTGAGAGCTGCCCACACTGGTCTCTAGAATGACATTTCCCACCTAAAGGACAACACTTGGAGCAGGTCTTAAACCTGTGACCTGAGGAGCCCTCACTCCTCAAATCCCACCCTAAGGAGACCTGATAGAAACTACACAGAAAGTGTCTTTGTCTGGGGGGGGGGGGCAGTGCCCCTCATTTGCTCTCCCTACACACACCAGACCACAGCTGTGACACAGGTGTGCAACTCAAGAGCCCTGTCCCCACATCTCTTACTGATCCCCCTGGCACTTCGGCTTCCTCCATTATCATTCCAAGTTTGGAATGTTGAAGGCCTGCATGATGCTACAAGGGTACCTGCATGGGTAGATGCTCATGCTCAAAGGGGCCTTATTTTGTGTATGTATGTATGTATATGTACGTATATATGTATGTAAGTGTTCATGTACATGGGAATACACCCAGGCACATGTGTATGTGTATGTGTGTGTGTGCATGTGTGGAAGTCAGAGGGCAATATTGGTGTAATTAATACTCAATCTCCACCTTACTAAAAAGGTTTGTTATTGTGTAGTGTGTGCGTACATGTGTGTGTGGAGATCAGACACTATTGTGGAGTCTGGGCTCTCTTTTCCCTTCACATGCATTTTGGGAACTGAACTTAGGCTTGTATACCTTCAGTATGTCCTCTTTATTTTATTTTATTTTTTTTGAGAGAGAGTCTCTCACTGAACCTGAAGCTTCTCAATTTGGCTAGACTAAGTGATCGGCAGATCCCAGGGATTCTGCTGACTCCCTGCCCGGTGGGTGCTGGGGTTACATGTGAACCATCACATCCACCTTCCTATGCATCCCAAGGACCCGACTCAGCCCTCGTGCTTGTCCAGCGGACACTTTACAAGCTGAGCCATCTCCCTAGCTCTTTGTTTCACTTTTGATGAGTGTTTCCCTATTCAGAGACAATCCAAACATATTTCCAGCCTTTGAAGTTTAACTACATGCTTGGCTCAGAAATACAAAAGGATTCCTTGGTGACTCCCGGGGCTTTTGTGTTCTGCCTCTGATCTCTCTTGGTCCTCACAGCGCTTCATGCTCATGCCAGGGTGAGTCTGGACAGGGTTCTCCCGATTTTTAAGACTCTATTGTTGGGAGTGCCCAGGGTGATCTTCTTCTACTTGAGCTGGCAGTTCCCAGCCCCCAGGGGGCATGACTCACTCACCATGCCCACAGGCCGACAGGAGCCCATGTGGTCATTGTGGCCATTCCAGCGGAAGAATTCAGGGTAGTCACCATGCTCCAGGATGAACTGCTGGCCGCGGAAGTCAGGGTGATCATAGCAGACCCAAGCTCCACTCTCTACACGGATGGAGTTCACTCGGTTCATAAAGCCCCGGTCTTGGAAGTTGTCACAGTCCCCAAAGACCTCCAGCTTCCTCCCTGTGAAGTGCTTGCCCTCATAGAGAGTGATCTGGAAAGGCCAGGTGAGAGCTCAGGGTCAGGGACTTCTCCACATCTGGGCCCCATCTGACCTCCATACACATGCTCAAAGAAGTGTGTGGTGTGCTCAGGACTTGTAGGGGCTGGAGAGATGGCTCAGCCATTAAAGGCTAGGCTCACAACCAAAATATATACAACACCAAGAATACTATTAAGGGACATAAGTATTAAGGCATACACATCACGCAGAACAAGTAGTCAAAACTCAAAGTTGATTTTTCAAAAAGTGAAGTTCCTATTACTGAAATTCCAATAACCACTCAATAACTCTTTGGGTCTAAAAAATGTGGTCTCAGAGGGATTCTGGGAGGGGCTTCTCTTCATCTGGGCCCCAACATCCTCAGTGGTACCCAGACTTCCATCCCTGCCCATTGCAGTAGACGCCTGATACTATTTGCTGATGGGGCAGAGAGTGAATGGTCAGTGGCCAATGGACTGATGTCAGGCTCCACTGGGCTAACAGTGGAACAGACACATTGCCCAGCTATCTGGGGACACTTACCTAGGTGTCCACTTGAAATCAGGTTATTTTCAGACTTTCATTGTATTTGTTAAACTCATCTTGTTTGTTATTATATAGAACACCCACAATAGCATTAAAGGAAATGTTTTCTAAGGCATAAATGGCATACAGAACTACTCACCAAAACTCAGCACTTATGTATTTTTCAGAGAGTAAAGTTTCTAATATTAGAATCTCTTTAACTGTGGAAGCCAGAGTAAGGTTTTCAGGAGAGGGCTAAATGCCATTTGTTTCCTTGTCTTTTCTCTCCCTCACTTTTTTTTTTTGAGGCAGGGTCTTTTTTTTTTTTTTGGTTTTTTCGAGACAGGGTTTCTCTGTGTAGCTCTGGCTGTCCTGGACTCGCTTTGTAGACCAGGCTGGCCTCGAACTCACAGAGATCCGCCTGCCTCTGCCTCCCGAGTGCTGGGATTAAAGGCGTGCGCCACCACCGCCCGGCTGAGGCAGGGTCTTTTGTTGTTTTTGTTTGTTTGTTTTTCTTAACAGGGTTTCTCTGTGTAACCCTGGCTGTCTTGGCTGGAACTCAATCTGTAGTCCAGGGTGGTCCCAAACTCAGAGATCTAACTGCCTCTACCTCCAGAGCGCTGAGAATAAAGGCGTGCGCCACCACTGTCATGCTTCCGACTGGGTCTTAATTATCTCAGACTAGCCTTGAACTTAGCCATAGCTAGGGATGACCTTGAAGTTCTGATCCTTCTGCCTCCACTCCTGAAAGCTGAGACCACAGCCAATCACCAGCATGCCTGGTTTATGCAATGTTGGGGATGGAACACAGGGCTTTGTGTGTTCAGATACGCACTCTACCAACTGAGCTGTATCCTCAGATCTTTTGCTTTTTCTTGGACACTCCTTTGAGTAATTAATTGGCAGGTGTCAGACTTGGAATTTTATGAACTCCTTGGCAGTAATACTGAGAGGTTGTTATTGTCCTAAACTAAACAGGTGAAGCAACCATAGCCTGCAAATTCATTTCCCATCATTGGAATTCCAATTACTCAATAACTCTTTGGGCCTCTAGAACTCTGGTCTCAGAAAGACTCTGTAGGAATATAGTCATAATACCCAGAAACTGTGGTCACTTCAGACTTGCTAATGGTTTCACACTTTCCAAAGGAATATAGTGACATTGTCCTTCCCTGCCCCTTAGCATCATTGATTTGGGGTTTCTTCCTTTTCTGTTCTGCCATGCTGGTGCTGATTGTTACTGGAGCACACCCCAGCCCATGCAGACAGATCCACCACTGATGCAATTCCTGGGAGCCTTTGGAGGCCAAAGAGTTTCTGGATCAGCTCAGGCATGGACATTAGAGGAAAGGAAGGGATAGCCACAATGGTGGGTTCCCTTCCTGCATGAGGCAGGTCTGCTTAGGGCCTCTACAACATTCTGGAAGATCTTGGCATTCAAAGTATTTGGAGGTTCCCTCCAATTTCCACACACTTTAGAGAACCAGCTTCAAGTCAAGTGGGGGAGAGGAGAAGATCCTGGAGGGCAGAGGCCGAAATTTTGACTACCCTGCAGTGAAGAATCATGGATAAGGGACTGCAGGAGATCCTCGACCATATTGTCCACCAGAGATTCACTACTTCAAGTCAGAAGCATCCAACCTGACCAAGCTCCTTCTGACTTGGAGATCCCATCCCGTAAAAGAGGGGCGGGGAGAGGGTGACCCTCCTACCAACACACTCCAGACATGTCCTCAGCCAACAGAGGGAGGTCACCTCATTAAGAAACGAAGCCAGCTTTGTTTGACTTTGTCACACCCAAAGAACATCTGGGACCAGTCTGTACCCTCCCCACGCGCGGGGGTTCCCGAGGCTGCCGGCACACTCACCTTCCCAGAGCGCTGCGCCATGGTGTGACGCTGGCCACCCTGGGACCCGGTATATACTCTGTGGCGCCTGCTGGCTCAGCGCCGCCTGGGACAAAAGATTTGCTTGGCCCGGCACCCGCGCGTTAGTGCTGTCGGGCGTGCTAAGCCAAACCAGTGACCTACCGGCCGCCTCTGTGTCACACAAGTGACTTAGTCCTCAATGCCTCTTGATCCGACCCCCTCTGCCCAGCCCACTGCTGCCCCGCTGAGTCAGGGCCTCAGCACCCCAGCTTGGGAGGGTCCTCTTAGTCCGTTGTTTTGCACCCCCCAGAGCTGCCGCTCAGCTCGCCTTTCCCAACTGGCTGCAGGCTCTCAAGGTACTGCCTTTATTTTTGTGGATAAGGGATGGAATCCAAGCTTCCCAAACTTCATTCGGGCCACAACAGGAGACCTACAGTACTTTGTGTCTAAATGTTTCAGTACCTGAGCCCTAACTACAGCCCACCCTGGACGCCAAGGATCTGTTTACAGAATGATGTGGCCACTGATCCGAGGTGTCCGAATTTGCAAGGAAAGCCTACAGGTATTTGGAGTATACTGAAGCCTAAAGAGTAAACACAGCTGCTGGGGAGCTGAGCTGGAGGCCCTGGTGACAGGCTCTGAGATCAAAGAAGAGAGATGCTCCAGAGGGCTGAAGGGGTCCTAATGAGCAGAATGGGGACTCTGGGGGAGCAGGTTGTGAGCCCGTCTGCTCCCAGGGGAGAAGAGAATATTTTTATCAGGATTGTACTTAGGGAGAGGGCCCAGGGACTTCTAGGGCAGTGAAGGACTCATGGGCTTTGCACTGGGAAGATGCTCAAGGCAGACAGCGAACTGCAGGTCCCCTTGACTCTTCCTCCTGAGGACTCCCACCAGGAGCAACTTATTGGCTTCACCAGCACCCACACTTCAAAGCACACCCCACTGTATTTGTCTCTGATTACTGCTTTTGAAGGCATTAAAATAGCATTCTTCCAATCTAGAAAAAGTAGTGTGTGTGTGTCTGTCTGTCTGTCTCAGAGACAGCCTCTGGTGTCAGGCCTTGTCTGGGAAAATAGGGTCTTTTGCTGCTGGCCAGAAGCTTCTGAGAATCTCCTGCTTCTGTGTCCTCTCTGGCTATGTGAATGCTGGGGTTACAGACTCTCTACAGGTTCTATTTGGGTTTGGGGATCTGAACTCAGGTCCTCATGCCTTCATGGTGTAGAGTTCTTTTTTTTGGTTTTTTGAGACAGGGTTTCTCTGTGTATCCCTGGCTGACCTGGACTCACTTTGTAGACTAGGCTAGCTTTGAACTCACAGAGATCCACCTACCTCTGCCTCCCAAGTGTTGGGATTAAAGGCGTGTGCCACCACACCCGGCCATGTAGAGTTCTTTAGAAGGCAGAACATATACCATATATATATATATATATTTCAAAAGAGGATTTATCAAACTGACTGGGTAGTTTGATAGACAATGGCTGTCTTCTGAAGAGTCTGAAGCCAGTAGCCTTTCAGATTTCCTCAGCAGTGCCGATCTACTGCTGAGGGCCTGGAGGATTCCCAGAAAGACACTAGCCTTTAGTACACAATGGAAGGCCGAGGAAGCCAGGTTCTGATGTCAGCAGTAATGGTAGTGACAGGATAGATGAATCCCCAAACAGTATAGAATAATTCATCTGCTAGACATAAAGACAAACAGGCAGAAGGCATAGCATGTCCCTTGGAGTTCACTAGAGCTGTGCCACCCCTGGAAGGTACCACAACATTTGGGTGGGTCTTCCTATTCAGTTAATATAATTAAGAAAATCTCTCACAGGTCTGCCCAGAGGCTTGTCCCCTGAGTGGTTCTAGATCCTATGAAGTTGATGGTCAGTATTAACTATTAACTGTCACACACAGCTAGAGCTTTGTCCCAAGCCATGTCCCTAGCCTGGAAAGTTAACCCTAAGCACTAGCCCACATGGTCAACTTGCTAATCTCCTCTCCTTATAAATGAACCTGCCATTTGCAACAGGCAGTTGGGTAGCAACTAAGGTTAGACCATTTCCTGTGACACCAGGGCAGGGGTGCAATCTTCCTCAACATTTAGAGATGGCCTGATCACTGAGAAAATATACATCTGGGCAGTGGTAGCGTGTGGTGAGCCGCAACCCTAAGATGGCGCCTGGCTTGATGCCAGAAAGCTCAAGCTTAGCTGTAAACAAGCCTTAGTTGGTAGCAGCTGCCTAGCCCGGTGTGCTTCCTCCTTTTGTGAGCCTATCTTGGATCGCTAGGTGGCATGATCTGATTGGGTTTGAGTAGGCATATAAGGGCTTGGGGGAGGAGAAGCAGGGAGACACAAGCAGAGAAGCAGAGACACAAGCAAGGATTCAGAAGACTGTTTTCAAGGGACCTGAATAAACTGCTTGAGAAGAGCTTTTGCGAGTTGCATCGTTCTTGCTGGTCGAGGGGGACGCGACAAGTGGTGGCCCGTCCGGGGGACCCAGAAAAGACTCAGAACTCCTGCAGTCAGGGGCAGTGCACTGGTAAGTTCCCGGGATAAATTGGGACAATAAAGTTTCGTGGAAATTGCGAACTAAAGGTAAAGTTTCGCGGGAAGTTGAGAAATAAAGGTAAAGTTTCGCGGAAATTGCGAACTAAAGGTAAAGTTTCGCGGGAAACTGCGAACCGAAAATAAGGTCTCCGGAGGGAGAAATAAGGACCTCGGTAAAGAGGCAATAAGGTCTCCGGAGGGAGCAATAAGGACCTCGGTAAAGAGGCAATAAGGTCTCCAGGAGGGAGCAATAAAGTTCCGTGATTCGGACGAGTAGAAGACACAACTAGCAGAGCAAGGTGAGGAAAGCAGAGAGTGCCTCACAGAAATGGAGTGAATGCTGGCCTTGCTGGCCTTTATCAGTTGCTGGGATAAGCATGGGAGAGATCTAGATTTTGCCTGGGAGCAAGGTACATTGCAGGGAGGAGCACGGCCTATTTGGAGACTTGTTCGTAGTTGTTTAAAAGATCAGAGATATTGCAAGGCCGTGGAAAAGGGACAAGAGGCATTAGAGCAGTTAAAAGAGGAGCGCTTGGTCAAATCTAGGAAAGATACTTCGGAAGAGGATAGCTCAGAGTCTGAAGAGGAACTTGAAATGTTAGCAAAGGAAATGGAGAAGTCATCTTTGAGGAAGAGTTCTGACTCCACCCGTATAGAACCCTCAGCTCCGGGGCCGCCTATGTTGGCACCGCCTTCATATAATGAGACTTCCCCTCAGAGTGGTCCTAGTGGGCGGTCATTCTGTTCAAATGTCTGGAGGGAAGTGAGACATGAGCTGTACTACCCTGTCTTTCAGGATGGAGAGGGAAATCGTTATCATGAACCTCTCGATTTTAAGGTAATTAAAGCACTCGCTGAGTCTGTCCACACTTATGGGATTAATGCTGCTTTCACTGTAGCTCAGGTGGAAGCTCTTCATCGTTATTGCATGACTCCTAGTGACTGGATGAGCCTGGCACGTGCCTGCCTGTCCTCTGGGCAGTATTTAGATTGGAAGGCTTTCTTGATTGAGTTTGCTAATGAACAAGCTGCTGCTAATCGTGCAGCAGGAAACCCAGCCTGAGATGTGGACATGCTTCTTGGACAAGGTCGATTTGCTCAACAACAAACTGGGTATCCCGCTCAGGTGTTTGAGCAAATCAATTTAATCGCAACCAGAGCTTGGAAATCATTGCCTAACAAAGGGGCAGTGGATAACAATCTAACTAAGATTATTCAGGGTCCCCTGGAGCCTTTCTCAGACTTCGTGGCTAGAATGGTTGAAGCAGCTGGAAGGGTATTTGGAGACCCTGATTTGGCAATGCCCTTAATTAAACAACTTGTGTATGAGCAATGTACAAAGGAATGTAAAGCAGCTATCACCCCTTATAAGAACAGGGGGTTGGAAGCCTGGATGCCTCAGTGCAGACTGCCGCTACCTTGAATAATTTGTCAGCCAATGTAGCCACGGCCTTGGATGTATTGTGGCAGGTGGCCCAGATTGGCTGTGAGTGGAAAATGACTGGTTTGTGTGTGACCTCTGTGCCATATCAAAATTATACTGTAGCTGCAAATTTGTCTAAGCAACTCTCTCAGTATCTTACATGAAATTGGTCTGGCGAGTTTGATAAGCTGATGCAGAATCGGAGAACTGCCATCGTGCATGTGAATTCCTGTCGCGTCTCCCCTTGTCCAGCAAGGAATGACGCAACTCACAAAAGTTCTTTTTAAGCAGTTTATTCAGGTCCCTTGAAAACAGTCTTTCGAATGTCCGGGCAGACCCAACCCACAGGCTAAATATTATATGAACAGTCAATCAAGTAAAGCCACGTGGTGTTATCTTAGAGGCCCATGTATGTGGAAGCAAGACAGATCAGCGGTCTTAGCCAAATATGGACTTGTTTACCACCGAGAGCGCTCACCGTCAGGCTGGTGGAAGGCGGAAACCGGCGCCATCTTTAGGGCGCAGCACGTCGCAGCTCTCTACAGTTCCCCCTTATTTATTTATTTATTTTTTTTAAAGTTGGTAGAAGTCCCTGGAAAGGCTTCGTAATCCCCCTATCTGGGGATCTCACGGTGGGCCTGAGCCTGTAGGAGGGCGGTGTTTAAACTTTTACCCGTCTCTGGGTCAGCCTCCCCACTCGGGACTGTCCTGTTTTAGGTGGCCGAGACTTACCCGTCTACTCCGTCATTGACTTGCCAGACCCTAATATCCGTGGAACGAATACCTTAGTGGGCAGGGACTATGTTCAGTAAAGATTTAAGGCTTCACGGCAGCGAGTCATGCCTGAGGGGACTGGCCCGTCTCAATGGCGACAAGGGCTTGTATAATCAAGGCTGTATTATGCTTTTGTGTGGCTCTCATTTTGTAGATGTACCATAGGCAAACCAGACAGGCTAGTATCATCAGTATCCCATCCACTCTTTAAGATGATCCATAGTCGTCTGTATCCAGGAAGTCAAGCCAGTAGCCAGGCTCAGATCCACCCGAGTGGAATTGATGTGGACGATTGTCGCTCTCAGCTCTCTCATCAAATTTTCAAATTTAGCCGACCAATCCTGTAAGAGGAACTTTGACAATTGTCTAGACAAATTAGTAGCCTTTGTAAACTTTTGATACTGTACGGAAGTAACATACAAACCTTGTATTTTCCACTCACACCCCAATTGTGCTAGTTGCCAAAGAGAATCAATCTGTTTTTGTATTAAATCTATGTGTTGATTAACTATCATAAGGCCTCCTTTGAGATGAGAATTCATAGAGGTCTGAGTATCCAATGCCTGTGTTACAGTGGCTGAGATGTTATTCAAGGCATTGGCAGTCTTTATAGAACTAGACAAGGCAATAGCTGAGGCAGTAGCTCTCACAGCAGCAATAGTGATAGCAGTAACAATAGCTGCAGTGATGCCAAAATCTCTTCTAAACCTGAATAGCATCATGGTATTAGGGGCCTCTACAGGAACTGGTACATATCGAGGCATTTTAGTCACCACAGCCACAGGAAAGGCTGTGGCATTTCAGCATAGGGCATAAAAACATGTGCCCGGAGTGCATACTAACTTTTCTTCACCCAAGGATGCACTCCCATTACTTACAATCCACAGAAAAGGAGGCCAGAGACATACTGGCGAAGTTGAAAAGGTCTTATTGCGGTAGGAATGAAACAAAGATTTCCAAATACCAGAGCCACTACCGCTAGAAAAATCCAATTTGGTAGCGGACCCTAGGGAAAAATTATCTCTTTGATAAATTCCTCTCCCAAGCATAATGACAGGTCCCAAGTCCATGTAACTTTCATTTACCCCACACAAAAGCCACAAATCAAAAGGATTGGTGGCAGTCTGTTGAGGATCCCTAGTAGATATATCAAGCATTCCTGTACAAGACTTATTTACTATATTACTAATCATGGGGCTAAAGGAAAAATAATCTTGTTGAACCCAAACTGCTCTGCGCTCCTGACATCCAGTCCAGGGAAAAGGTCCTTCCTTTCCTGTGGATCCTCTACAAAAAGGTGCCCAGCGTGGCTGTCTGGGGGGGTCCCGGTCAGAGACTCGTGTGGGCCACCATCCTTTAAGGCGAGAACCATTGCCTGAAAACAAACCACCACTCCTACCCCCAAACCTCAGTTGTGGTAAAAAATCTGTTGACTGTTGACTCCAATCACTTGGAGTCATACAATGTCTGTTTAATGTTTCCACTTGAGCCATTGTAAAAGAAGCGGTAGTACCATAGGTACGAACCGACTCTGTAAGGGATTTAACCACCTTAAAATCAAGCGGTTCCTCATACCTGTTCCCTTGTGGGTCTTGGTATACCAGATAGGCAAACTGTAATTTTGTTCTTACTTGTGTCCACATCCCTGGGCAGAAAGATCTCCCTACTTTCAGGGACTGAACAGGCTGATCTATCTGAATGGCTTTTGGATATGGAGGAGGAGTTGAAGGCACCGCGGCAACGGCTTTACTTACACCGACCGTCGCCAACGTGGCTGAAGGTGCCGCGGCAACGGCTTCACCCACACCGACTGCCGCCAACGTGTCCTTTTCTTTTACTCTTTTCTTTTCCCTTTTTTTAATAACAGTCCTCTCCAACTGTTTTATTAGAGCGTGTAGCTCTCCTTCAGAATCCGTGCTCTCTGAGTCCTCAAAATCTCTAAAATCTCTAAAATCTCTAAGATCGGGATAGAGAGGAACCTTCTTTTTGTCTCCCTTTTCACTGTCTGTCTTTTCAAATCTTTCGCCTTTGTTACTTTTCTTTTCACTGTCTACTTGCTCAGATCTTTCCCCTTGTAGCAGTTCCAAGGCTGATTCTCCCTCCTTGATTGCATTACAGCATCTCTGATCTTCTAAACAACTCCTCACCATTTTCCAAATCCGTCTTACTCCATGCTTCAGAGTACCTTGTTCCCAAGCAAAATCCAAGTCCCTGCCTAATTTGTCCCAGCAGGATACTGTAAGATTCCCGGACACCGCAAACCACGGAGCCACGGAATCGCATTCATTCAAAAATCTCTCTAAGTTAGACTTTTTAATCTTCAAATTCCTAGCTAAAAGTAGCTCCTGAAGAGCCAGAAAAATTGGATGTGACTGAGACAATCCCATGATTAAAAATTTACTTTCGGTTTGCTGCTTCCCCGCGAAACTTTACCTTTTGTTCGCAACTTTCCGCGAAACTTTACCGTTTGTTCACTATCTCCGCGAAACTTTACCTTTTGTTCGCTATCTCCGCGAAACTTTACCTTGTGTTCGCTATTTCCATGAAACTTTATTGTCCTGATTTATCCCAGGAACTTACCAACGCATTGCACCTGACTGCAGGAGTTCTGAGTCTTTTCTGGGTCCCCGTACGGGCCACCACTTTGTCGCGTCCCCCCTTGTCCAGCAAGGAATGACGCAACTCACAAAAGCTCTTCTCAAGCAGTTTATTCAGGTCCCTTGAAAACAGTCTTCCGAATGCCCGGGCAGACCCAACCCACAGGCTAAATACTATATGAACAGCCAATCAAGTAAAGCCACGTGGTGCTATCTTAGAGGCCATGTGGAAGCAAGCCAGATCAGCGGTCTTAGCCAAATATGGACTTGTTTACCACCGAGAGCGCTCACCGTCGGGCTGGTGGAAGGCGGAAACCGGCGCCATCTTTAGGGCGCGGCACGTCGCAGCTCTCTACAAATTCCACCTGGGTTGATGTCTCTGTTGCTGAGGACTGTCAACATGGATCCTCCGAGCCATGAATCATCTGAAGGAATGGGCGGGAATGGGTGCCCTAGGAGGCATGCTCTTCCTAGTCAGTTTCATTGCCCTATGGTGTATCTGTAAGATGAGGATTTCACAGAGGAGAAGTAATGCCATGCTGGTGCAAGCCTTTGCTGCCTTGGAGGCTGGACAGCCGCAAGCTTGGTTGACTGTCCTAAAGGACTAAGCTATCATCACGCTCAGGATGCGAGGCTAAGCACTGCACTTGGGGTCAGCTTCTAGTGACTTCAAGAAGGACATGTTTGATTGCATATGGGTTGGTATCCTAGTTTCCCATCTCTGAGAAAAAGATACCGGACGGGTATGGCACCAGCCTGGTTGGCTACTGGGCGTGGGGTCATTACAATGTCCTTTACATGCATATCAGAGATCAGACCTCTACCCTTGCCTGTTGCGTTTTAAAACAAAAAGGGGGATCTGTGGTGAGCCGCAACCCTAAGATGGCACCTGGCTTGATGCCAGAAAGCTCAAGCTTAGCTGTAAACAAGCCTTGGTTGGTAGCAGCTGCCTAGCCCGGTGTGCTTCCTCCTTTTGTGAGCCTATCTTGGGTCGCTAGGTGGCATGATCTGATTGGGTTTGAGTAGGCATATAAGGGCTTGGGGGAGGAGAAGCAGGGAGACACAAGCAGAGAAGCAGAGACACAAGCAAGGATTCAGAAGACTGTTTTCAAGGGACCTGAATAAACTGCTTGAGAAGAGCTTTTGCGAGTTGCGTCGTTCTTGCTGGTCGAGGGCGATGCGACAGTAGTGCACACCTTTAATCCCAGCACTCAGGAGGGAGGCAGAGGCAGGAGGATCTCTGTGAGTTTGACACCAGACTGGTCTACAGATCGAGTCCATACAGATCGAGTTACATACAGAAATCCTGACTCGAAAACCAAATATATACAATTTGCATGTTAGTGGATAGCAACATCTGACATTTGAACACGTTTGCACATGTACTTCCGTGTATGCATGTTCACTACATGCATGTAGGAGCCCAAGAAGATCAGAAGAGGGTGTTGGATTCCTTGGAACTACATTTACAGCTAGTTGCGAGCTACCATGTGGGTGCTGGAACTGAACCCAGGTCCTCTGCAAGAGCAGTAAGCACTCTTAACCCCCGAGCCATCTCTCCAGCCTCATGCATAGAGCTTCTTGTAGCTTTTGGAACACTGTTGAAAGGATTTCTTTCTTTCTTTCTTTCTTTCTTTCTTTCTTTTTTTTTTTTTTAGACAGGATTTCTCTGTGTAGTCATAGCTGTCCTAGAACTCATTCTGTAGACCAGGGTGGCCTCAAACCCAGAGATCTGCCTGCCTCTGCCTCTCTAGTTTTGGGATTAGAGGTGTATGCCACCACTGCTTTGTTTCTTTCTTTTTTTTTTTTTTTTTTTTTTTTGACAGAGTTTCTCTAACAGCCCTGGTTGTCCTGGACTCTCTTTGTAGACCAGGCTGGCCTCGAACTCACAGAGATCCGCCTGCCTCTGCCTCCAGAGTGCTGGGATTAAAGGCGTGCGCCACCATGCCCAGCATTTCTTTTTTTATCATTATTTTTATTATTTTTTAGTTTTATTTTTTTAGAGATTTTGAGACAGGGTTTCTCTGTGAAGCCCTGGCTATCCTGGAACTCTCTCTGTAGACCAGGCTGGCCTTGAACTCACAGAGACCCACCTGCCTCTGCCTCCCAAGTGCTGGGATTAAAGGCATGCAACCACAATGCCTAGCCTTTAAAAATTAAAAAAAAGATTTTAATTATGTGTATATGTGCATCTGTGTGTGGGTTTTTATAGATGTGAGTACAATACCCAAGATGGCCAGGAGAGGGTGTCAGACCTCTGGAGCTAGAGTTACAGGTGGTTGAGAGCTCTCTAATTTCAGATGCTGGGAACCCAATCCACCTCTACAAGAGCAGCACATGCTCAGTGGGTAAGAGGTCTGCTCAGTCACTGTGGAAAGATTTCTAAGGGATGCCCCCCACTGCCTCCCTTCACCCCTTTACAAGAGGTGAGATTCTAGACAGATCCTTCCCTAGACACTTTGTACACAGTTGCAATCTGATAAGGGAAAACCATGGGTCAAAAAGGTTGGACTAGGTGTCAAGACATGCCTTTTAGTGTAAGAGGCTGTTCTTGTGAGATTCCTAGAAAATTGCAGGTTTATAGCTGGGGAAGGAGAGAGATACTAATCGTGTCCTTAGGCATGATTAGTATACAGGTAGGTTCACTGCTGTCTTGACATTCTTATCTGAGACTTCTCTCTCGGAAAGGAATGTTGTCTCTGTCAGCAACCTTCAGCAAATATTGATGCTGCTGGAACTGTTGTTTTTCAGCTGGTGAAAGGCTTCCACCAGACTTGCTCTTCCTTCCCCTGGCCACATAATTTTCCCTTTCTATCCTGCCTCATGCTATGTAAATTAAACATAATTGTAAGTTAAAACGAACCCAGCAGGCACCTGAGGATCACCAAATTCTGTTTCTTTTCTTTTTAAGGTTTTTGGAGACAGGGTTTCTCTGTGTATCCTTGACTGTCCTGGACTCACTTTGTAGACCAGGCTGGCCTTGAACTCACAGAGATCCGCTTGCCTCTGTCTCCTGACTCCTGAGCGCTGGGATTAAAAGGTGTGCGCCACCACATCCTGCAATTACAGACAGCTGTGAACTGCCATGTGGGTGCTGGGATTTGAACCCGGGTTCTTTGGAAGAACAGTCAGTGCTCTTAACCGCTGAGCCATCTCTCCAGCCCCAAATTCTGTTTCTTAAAAGCAGAATGCAGTTTCCATGTGGGTGATTCAGTGCTCTTTTTGAGAACCCTGACTCTGGGTGTGTGTCCCAAGATGGGCCTCAGACTCTCATCATCCCTCTTCATTCCTCATGGAGGTGTGAGAACCATGAGTGAAGCAGGCAGCATGCTCACCTAAAGGGCAAGAAAATTCAGCACTTGAGGGCTGAGGCAGGAAGATGAGAGCTCAAAGCCAGTCTGGGCTACACAGTAAGCACAGGGCTATACAACAAAACGGTCTCAGCAAAAGACACAAAGTCAGGACCGAAAACTCTGTACAATCCTTGTTAAGATACCTCTTATCTCTTAAGCCTCCACATACAGCTTAGAAGTGTTGACTGTTTCTGTAGGTCTCCCTAACAAGCCCTCCCATGTCAGTAATACTTGTTTTTTGTTGTTTTGATTTGGTTTTGTTTTTTGAGACAGGATTTCTTTGTGTAACAGCCCTGGCTGTCCTTGAACTCTCTCTGTAGACAAGGCTGGCCTTGAACACACAGAGATCTGTCTGCTTCTGCCTCCCAAGTGCTGGGATTAAAGGTGTGCGCCATCACAGCCCAGCAAAACATGTTTAATGTTTGCCTTTGTATATGTATGCACACCAGGTGCCCTCTCCGAAGCCAGAAAGAGGAAGGATGTGGAAGCCCCTGGGGTTAGAGTTATAGATGGTTGTGAGCTACCTAGTGGGTGCTGGGAATTGAACCCAGGTCCTATGGAAGCTCTTAACCACTAAGCCACCTCCATAGCACTCCTATTATCCTCTTGTGTAAACTCATTCTCCTGCAGGCCCAACCAGACTGAGAAGAAAGCAGGGTTTTGCTCCTACTGTTGAATAATGGCACGTGCCTGCTGTTGTAATACCAGGGTCCTTATGTTACCCTCCTCCTCCTCCTCCTCACTTCCCCGGGGCTCCATCCACTCATTGCTGCTACACGACAGCCCCTGGAACTATTGATAATTTCCCTGTCCTCACACTTTGCTTTTCCCACAATTCCGACAGACAGGCTGTTGTAGTTAGGTTACCTTTCAGAGAGGCTTTTTTCCCCCTCCCTCTGAGACAGGGTCTCACCCAGCACCCACATCAGGATCTCACAACTGCCTGTAACTTCAGCTCCAGGGACTTTGATACCCCTCTGATCTCCCCCCCATACATTTTAAAAACAAAATGTTTTAAAAAAGATTTCTTTTTAGCTCTGAATGACATCCCACTGTCTGTCTGTGACATTGTTTCTTGGTACTGTCTGTGCTGCTGTAATACAAAATCCAAGTGTGGGTAATTTATTAATAGAAAGAGCAGAGATTTGTGTCCTGGAGTTCCGGAGGCTGCCAGCAGGCGCACGGCAGGAGGGCAGCCTGGGTCTGGGTGCCTTGGGCGGAGGGCGGCTCAAGTAGGTAGCACCTTCTTTGAGTTAAATGAATGAAGAGTAAGGCACAAGGTTGCTCAGCACGGGCTCAGGGCCTCCGGTGTGGGGATCTGTCCCACGATCTCGAGGGCCCAGCCCGGGCATTTCCACCCACAGCCATCAGGGCATGGATGCACGAATGAAGGGAGGAACAAACGTGTGCTGGCACTTGGAAGCCCCTGAAGCTAGGATCGTGCTCTAGAAGGCCAGCCTGTTTGAGCCAGCTGGGAGCCGCGCCCCTGACGCCCGTCCACAGTCAGCCACACGTCCCCCAATTCCTGCTCCGCCCCATTCTAGGGCGGGGAGATGAGCTCGAGTCCATCTCTCAAGTTAGGGGTTAGACATCTGCAGAAATGGACCTGTCAAGGGAGGGAAGTCTGTACTGAGGTCTTGGAAGTTTTAGGAAATGACAGGTGCTGAAGCCTGCCCTCTCGTGGTGTTCTCAAAAACTACACCCCAGGGAAATTATTGAGCACAGTAGGAGAGGAGACTACCAGTCTGTCTACCTATCCCACGATGTCTGTCCCTCCTTTCCTCCACCCCTGCCCCACACGCTTTTTCTCCCTGTTTCTGAGACAGGGTCTCACTATATAGCCCTGGGTATCATGGAACTCCCTATGTAGAACATACCTGGTCTGCTCAAACAATAGTTCTCAACCTTCCTAATGCTGCAAGTCTTCAATGAGTTCCTCATTTTGTGGAGACCCCAACCATAAAATTATTTTTGTTGGTACTTCATAACTGTAATTTTGCTGCTGTTACAAATCATAATGTAAATATATGTTTTCCGATAGTCTTAGACAATCTCTATGAAAGGGTTGTTCAATCCCCAAAGAGGTTGCCATCTAAAGGTTGAGAACCACTGAGGGGGGAAGGGAGAGAGAGGGAGAGAGAGAGAGCGGGGGAGAGAGAGAGGACGAGAGGAGAGGGAGAGAGAGAGGGAGAGAGAGGGAGGGAGAGAGGGAAGAGAGGGAGAGAGAGGAGAGAGAGGAGAGGGAGAGAGGAGAGAGAGGAGAGGAGAGAGGGAGAGGAGAGAGGGAGAAAGAGGAGAGGGAGAGAGAGGAGAGAGAGGGAGAGAGAGGAGAGAGAGGGAGAGGAGAGAGAGGGAGAGAGAGGAGAGAGAGGGAGAAAAAGGAGAGAGAGAGGGAGAGGAGAGAGAGAGGGAGAGGAGAGAGAGGGAGAAAGAAGAGAGAGAGAGGGAGAGGAGAGGGAGAGAGAGGGAGAGAGTGTGTTGGGGTCCTTACAGACGCAGAGGCATGGATTTTGCATTCAAATCCTCACCCCCCTGCTTATTTGCTGTGTGTCCTTGGGCATGGTGCTCTGTGCCTAATTCCCCACACTGGTAATGTGGTGGTAATAATCCACCTCACGGGATTGTTGAGCAAATCAATGGGTAAGTGTACCTTAAGTCCTGGCTGATGCCTGGCCACAGGGAACACGGTAGGAGCCTGAGGTGGTGGCGGCAGCGGCAGAGCATGCCTTTAATGCAGCATTTGGGAGGCAGAGGTGCTCCACAGGCTCAAGGGTCACTGAAAGACAGGGTCTCAAAAATAAGAACAATGAAGGAAGACACTTGATGTCAACTGCTGATCTTTACACAAGTATACACAGGACACACACGCACGCATGCACACACACACACACACACACACACACACACACACACACACACTCAATATGCTGTGCAGTTTTCACTGGTACCCACACCAAAACTGAAAGTGCACCATTCAACACCAACTTCCCATTAACCCTTCCTTCAGCCCAGTTCCCCCTCCCCCTTCCCCCACCCCCACTTACTTTTTGAGACAAGGTTTCTCGTGTATCCTTGGCTGTCCTGGACTCACTTTGTAGACCAGGCTAGCCTTGGAATCACAGATATCTGCCTGCCTCTGCCTCCTGAGTGCTGGGATTAAAGGTAATTAATGCCCGGTAATTGCAGATGCTGTGAACTGCCATGTGGGTGCTAGGATTTGAACCTGGGTCTTTCAGAAGAACAACCAGTGCTCTTAACAGCTGAGCCATCTCTCCAGCCCGGGAACAATTTTAGGCGAGGGTCCCTCTTCCCAGATGTATCAAGGTGACTAATACGAGCTGTTGCAGGTGGCTCCCAGGTCTGATCTCCTGTGGAAAGTGATTGCTGTGTGAACATGTGTGAGGATCCTCTCCGGGACCCTGTCAAACTGTCAGTCATCAAACAAGAGTAACAGCAAAATAAAACTGTTCCAGATTGCAACGTCACTCATGTCACCCCAGACTGCACTAAGTGTATCAGAGAAAGAGCGAGCCCAGATGGAAGAAGTGGGATTTGAGAGACAATAGCTCAGACAGTGATAAAATGTTGGTTACAACTAGTTGATGACAGTCTAAAAAAGAAAAAAGGAAAGTGTGTTCTTATAAAAGGAAAATTAAAACTATAGAATCTTACAAACAACGGGGAAGCTCTTTAGTGTGTGGTCATTGGGGGTGTCAAACATATGCTAGGGAAATGCTCCCCATCAAGCTACATCCCCAGCCTCTTTGATAACTATGATTTTAAATGCAAAAAATTTGAGGGTTACCACAGCAAGGACTGGATTCCAAATGTTCAGAGGGAAAGATTTATAGATGCCTTCATCAGTCAAATAGAATATTAGAAAAAGGAAACAGTAAAAATAAATAAACAATAACAACAACAAACCCCAGGGCCAGTGAATAAATAGCACAATGGGGAAAGGAACCTGTCACCAAGCCTGACCAATCCACCAATGGTAGAGGGAATGACAGTGGTCCCCACAGGTTCATATAGCTGAATACTTGGTTCCTAGGTGTTAAAATTATTTGGGAAGGATTAGGAGGTGTTGTCTTGTTGGAGGAGGTGTACCACTTGGGGTGGAATTTGACGTTTCGAAAGCCCATACCATTCCCAGTTAGTTTTTTCTACCTCATGGTGGTGGAACAAAATGTAAGCCCCCAGCCACTGCTCAGTGCCATGCCTGCTCCATGCCTGCTGCCATGGCGGTCATGGACTCTAGCTAATCTGAAATTGTAAGCCCCAAATAAACACTTTCTAAGTTTCCTTGGTCATGGTGTCTTATCATATCAATAGCAAAATTACTTTGGAAGGCTTTTGGCCCCTGGACAGGGATGGGGGTGCAGTGGGGTGCACAGCCAGAGACAAGCTGCTTCTCAGATTGAAGAATTTCGGGATCCCAGGACCAGGTCAACATGCCGTCTTCTTTCTTCCTCCTCTTCCTTTCTTCCCTGCCCCCTCCTTCCTCCTTTCCTTCTCCCACTCTTCCTGCCTCAGCACCCAGGCAGGGAGCATGGGGTACGGTGAGAATTCACTGTGTGGTTCCTTCATGCCATCCCCCCAAAGGGGAAGTTTTGGCCTTCTTCTTGCTAGCTGTCAGATTTATGTCACCGAGAGATTCTCCTCATCACTCAGGGGCAGGGATGGTGTCGGACAACTCTGTGCCATACCCTGTATTTGTTCTTGCTGTGTCTCTGACGCCACTGACCCCCTGGGAAAGGGATCTGGGGTCATCCTGGCATGCCATGATCCATTGCCTACTGTGAACCACCCAGTCCCTGGCTCAGCTGCTGAGCTTCTGCTGTCCCAGAAGGGGCATAAACGCTCTCCCATCTGTGGATTTGCAGTGAGGCCACACAGAAGGCAGATGGAGTAAGGCCCAGCAGTGAGTATGTGGACTTGAAACGTGTGTGGGAATGGAGTTGAAAGTAGGGTGTGACAAGTGCTCCCCCACTGAGCATGGAGGACACCCGCTAGGCAGGAGTGCCTGCCTGGACCACAGCAGACCAGTGAAAGGTGAGAGGGACGCTGGTCTCAACTCTTCTGCCAGGCCTATGTGAGCCCACATGAAGAGGTATGAAGAGAGTGCGCTTCAGCTTTGGGGCTGGTATGCTGGCAGGGAGGCCTGAGAACAAGATGCAGCTGACAGTCCTCTCAGAACTGCGGCGCTCCCTCCCTGGGCTGGAGATCCCAACATCTGGCTCCTTCTGCTACAGGGTGGCCAAGGGCACAGCTTGTCTCTGTGAAGAGGATGATTTGTTTGCACGTGGAATGATAGGCAGAGAGAGAATGAGCCTCATGATGCTGGGTCTGTTCCAGTTCCTGGAAGTTCTTTTCAGATCACCTTCTACCCCAAACCTGGAGAAGGTACCAGGAAGGAGAACATGAAACACATTATAGGCAGGACACAGAGCCCAGTTCCACAGGCAGCAGCTGTCACTGGAGAATTCAGGGTAGAAACTGAACCTCTGGCTTCTCCAGTGGGCTGGGTCACCCTGTCTCCACCACGCCATTAAAAAAAAAAAGCGAGTGGTATTAAAACACAGGGAAAAGAGACATGTTTAACATCTCACTGAAGAGACAGAGGGTCCAGTGACTCCTCAAGTCCGTAGGTACAGATGTGAGGTTTAGCTGAAATGGAGTTTCATATGTATAACTAAGCAGACCGGGTCTAGGTATGGTCCTGTCAATCACTGACCCCTGGTCTCTCATGCAAGATGCTCCCAAAGGTTGTTGGAACTGTGTGGTATCTTTTCTTGGGATGCAAATTCCTTCTCTGGATGCACCTGGGTGTTGAAGAATATTAATAATTATTCATGCATATTGTTATTAATATTCATATTAATGATATTCATTCATAATATTGCTAAAGCTTGGTTACTCCTAAATCACCAACTTCCCCAAATAACCACACACGACGATGGTGATTTAAGGCTAAACACCGAGCTGAGCATAAAATCTAGTCTACTACGCTACTATCCATATTCACCCATTCAAAGTCCCCAATACTTTTGGGTGTTTTCTTCTCTGGAATATGTCCTTTCTCCTCCCTCCTCCTGCTCTCCACAGACCCTGAAAAACCTTACTCCTCACTCCGCCCACCTCTCCTTGTTCAGCACAGAGTCAGCAATTTATTCTCCAATAAGGGAAGTTGGGGGGAGGCAAGAGTTACAAACACCATTTTGGGGTACGTGAGTGCCAGCTTCTACAGTAAGAAGACAGGGGACAAGCAATTAACATTTGAATACAAGCAGTGTAAGACAAACCTTGACACCTGGGTATCAGCCTTTCCCTCTCCCCAGGATGGGCTTTCTGGAGAATATTTCAGTTGTTTGCTTTTTAAGACAGGGAATCACTTGGCTGGCATGCAACTTGCTGTCATAGACCAAGCTAGCCTTGAACTCATAGATCTGATCTGTCTCTGCCTCCCAAGTGCTGGGATGAAAAGGCATGTTGCTCCCACTAGTTGGAAATTTTAATTGAGGTTCATTGTTTCAATTCTGGTAGCTAAAGGAAGGGGCACAAAATGTGTTTATCTCCTAGAGAGGAGATAAAGGTGGTCCAGGAAGGTGACTAGACACTTTCTGTTTTTTGACCCTTTATCCCTCAATGAGATGTTAAATGTCTCTTTTCTCTGTGCTTTATTACCACTTGGCTTTTTAACTGGCATGCTTGGGACGAGGTGGCCCAGTCCACTGGGGAGGCCAGAGGTTCAGTTTTTATCTTGAACTCTTCAGTGACAGCAAAATCAGGGTGTTAGGTATTTGTAGATGGCACAGGTGCAGAAGTCCAGAGATGTGGAAAAAGAAATCACAGTTCTCTGTCTTTCTCCAACAGTAGGGGGTGGTGGCTTGCCTGCCTGGCCAGCAGATGGACAGGAGACTATAGCTGCCATGTGTCAAGAATAACTGGAAGGAAACCCTTTTGAAATTTAGAGAGGAAAAAACAATTTTCATAAAAATCAAGGACCGACTTTTAGTTTCTGCAGGGGGACGCTTTAATCCAGCTCAAGAGACAGCTGAGACCACCTGGGCTCAGGCAAGCTGCGTTTCACAGAAGAGGAAGCAAAGGGCTGCAGATTGCACAGCTGGCAGCAGGTGGCCACAGCCAGCCAGTCTGCTCCCTCACTTCTAGCTTCACACCCGGTGCTCTGGGGAAGCAGGAGGCTGGGGCAGCTCTGAGCATCACTCTAGCATTTTTGTACCAGTTACAGATGCAGAAAAGCCTGTGCCAGGCGGGCTCCTTCATGGCCTAAGAGATGTAGACAACAGCATCGCAAGGCAGCCTTTCAGGGCTCCAGCCTCGGCAGCAGGCTGCTGCACTGTGTTAGGGTGAACTTCAATGTTTGTCTCACCATCGAGGCCAAAGGGAAAGACTGCTAACTTACCCGACTCTGCCAGTCCATAGGCAGAAGGGATAAAAAGGCAAAGACATCTTCCAACAGTTCGCCTGTGGGAACTGACATGGGCCTTCAGCATCCACTTGTTTCCCTGATGATGAGCCAAGGTCCTGGTTGCCAGAGCTTGCCTCAGATGCTGAGCTGGCTGGGACACATTCCACTACACTGCCATAGCAGTTGGGGGGCTAAGCTCTGAAAGTTGAGCTAGTGACACTGGGACACCGAACAGCAGGTCACTTAGTGAGTCATGGCAGCAGAGTCCAGAGCTCTTGATGTCATGGGTCAAGCTGGCACGAAGAATTTTTCTCAGCCTTTGTAAGCTTGTGTGGAGAGGCCATTGGTGGGTCCATCTTGCCTGTGTGGATGTGGAGCTTGGGGGCAAGCTCACATTGCTGTAGGATGTCAGGAGCTGCCCACCATGCTGGTGACCGCTAGGGAAACAGGAAGCTTTGCAAACTAGTGAGGACTGAATTCTGATGAGATCTCAGGGCCATTAACAGCCACCTATGAACTATGCCAGTGTTTGTCAAAGGCTCTGGAAACACCCAAACCTTCAGACTTTTGGTTGATAAAGTTCCCAGCAAAGCTTTGTGGAGAAAGCAGAGTCCGAAGGAGTTGCTCGAAGGCACACAGTTGAGTACTCTCAGTCCAGCTGCTAAACTGAGAGGTCTGGTGTCAGGCTCAGCTGTGCTCAGACATAGTTCAGAGAAAACAATGGGCTAAGAGAGATCTCTGCCAGCTGCCCCTTGACCTCTCTGATCTACTGGCCTCTTTCCCTGTAAATACGGAAGGCACGTGAGCCCTGGGCTTCTTTCAGCCTGGTCCACATCATGGTTAACTCAAGACGGGCTATTGCCTTTCAGTAACTTGTCAAAGAGGGGAGACAGCAGGAAGGAGGGTAAGAACACCACTTAGCTTCATACAAAACTTGCCCCTTGGGGCTGGAAAGGAGCTAAAGGCAGCTCCAGAATTTTCTGAACAATGCTATGGAAAGCATTCAGCCTCAAAGGTGCACAACAGAGCTGGCCTGCCACCAGCCTGCTCCTCAAAATGCTTTGGGCTAAGGCATTCATTTATCTGGTCCACAGGCACTATAGACTTTTTTTTTTGGGGGGGGGGCACTCCTCTTCAAGAGTAGAAACAGCAGCATATTCTGGGGCCCCTGCATAATTCCAGATCGCCAGAGCTGCATTCTGAGGCTATCTGTGTCATCCATGGCAGTTGGTACGGCATGTGAAGACGACTTTCCGCAGGAGATAGGAGAGGACTGGTTTCAACTGAAGGCCTGGCATTGCTACACAGTGGACAAACGCCAGGGTGTCTAACTGCCACAGCAGGTGCAATTCCCAGGAGGCAGGCCAGAGAGGTATGCATACATCCCACAGGTGGGTTGGCAATGGCCATGACTGGCCTCAGTACCCAGTGGGAAGGCTGCCAAGTTTGATTCCCAGCTCACAACCTTCTGTAACTATGACTTCAGGATTTCCAATGCTTCTGGCCTCCATGGAGAATCACACCCATGTGCACATACATACCTAGACACATAACTAAAAATAAAAACCTCAAAAAGCAGGTGAAAATATGACAAAAGTATCACCCTTCCCCTTTTTCATTGCTGGGGACCGAACCTAGGGCCTCCTGCATAGAGGAGCTCTGCCCTACTCATATATATATATATGTATATGTATATGTATATATTTTAAATTTTATTTTTTTTTGAGATAGGGTTTGTCTGTGTAGCCCTGGCTGTCTTGGAACTCATGCTACAGATCAGGCTGCCCTTAAACTCAGGGATCTGCTATCTCTGCCTTCTGAGTGCTGATTAAAGATGTACACCAACACATCCGGCTTTCATCTCTGTTTTTTTTTTTTTTTTTTGGAGACAGGGTTTTTCTGTGCAGCCCTGGCTGTCCTAGACTCACTTTGTAGACCAGGCTGGCCTCAAACTCGCAAAGATCCACCTGCTTCTGCCTCCCAAGTGCTGGGATTAAAGGCGTGCGCCACCACTGCCCGGCTATCATATTTTTTAATAAGCAATTACAAGTCTGGTAAAGGCATTCAGTATATGAAAGGGTCACTTCATGATGGTAGCAGTAGAAACAAGGACAAGTTAATGGAGTTATATACACCCCAGCTCGTTTTCACTAGCTCCTGAAATCAACTTGGTATTAATTGGAGTTGGAGTGTTAGAATTAAGATGTCATTTGTAATTCTTAGGATAAGAACTACAAAAAAAAAAAAAAAAATCATAGGAACCTGAAGCAGTTCAGTGGAAAGTGACTGTTTCACAGCTCCAAGTGTGACATACGGGGAGGAGCAGGGGACCCTGGGGTCTAGTAAGGCACACACCTGCAAGGACCCCCAAGGGCGATCAGCTCTGACAGCTGATGCTCTGGATGAAGCACCAGGGCTTGAGCATACCAATGGTGCTTCAGGTGAATGTGGAAGTCTCTAAAGGTGACAGTGAAGGCAGAGGAAGGGCAGAGACAGGTTACAGGCCTGAGTCTCCTGGTTCTAGAACAGACTGGACCGTGACGGGTGAGCTTAGAGCTATGGAACACCACACTTGGCTTTAGTGGTGGTTAGTCTGGATTTGGCATAATTACTAGTGAAGAATTTTAGGTGATAGAGGAAGTGAAGTGTCAGAAGCTGGAAGCTGTGCAAATGCAGATCTGGATGGGAAGAGACAGAGAAGGGAGTGAAAGACCCCAGCTTATGCCTCTCTGTAAAATGTCACTGTATTGTTGCCTAAGATAAGCTTATGCCTCTCTGTAAACTGACATTGTATTGTTGCCTAAGATAGGGGACCTTCCACACTGGGCGAGGCCAGCAAAAACAGGATATCTATGGTTAAACATCTGCCAACTGACTCACCGGCCCCAGGAACTGGGGAAACCAAAAAATGGGCTGACGATAGCCTTGTGGTGTCGCGTCCCCCCTTGTCCAGCAAGGAATGACGCAACTCGCAAAAGCTCTTCTCCTGCAGTTTATTCAGGTCCCTTGAAAACAGTCTTCCGAATGCCCGGGCAGACCCAACCCACAGGCTAAATAATAAATGAACAGCCAATCAAGTAAAGCCACATGGTGCTATCTTAGAGGCCCACGTATAGCCAATCAAGTAAAGCCACATGGTGCTATCTTAGAGGCCCACGTATGCGGAAGCAAGCCAGATCAGCGGTCTTAGCCAAATATGGACTTGTTTACCATCGAGAGCGCTCACCGTTGGGCTGGTGGAAGGCGGAGACCAGCGCCATCTTTAAGGCGCGGCACGTCGCAGCTCTCTACATTGTGGAATGCCGAGTTTGTCCTTAACCTGAGCCCATGGCCTCATTTAAATCAACCAATGAGAACCCTGTAACCATGCATCTGCTTCTGTAAGCCCGCTTCTTGCCACCCCAACCCTATATAATCAACCCTCGTCCTAGCCCGGCACGCTCAGTCACCCGAAGGCTGTAGCGTCCGCAGGCGCCTGTGTGAACAATAAAGTTGCCTCTTGCACTTGCATCCGGTGGTCTCGGTCTCTGTCCTTGGACGCTGGGCCCCAGGGGCGGTGTCCCCATTTCAGGGGTCTTTCATTTGGAGGTTCCACCGAGATCTCCTTGGGACCCTAGCCCAAGCCGGCTGAGAACCCATCGGGAGGTAAGCTTGCTGGCCAGCCTTTGTTTTGTCTGTCTGACTTTTGTCTGACTTTCGTCTGTCTTTCGTGTCTGGCTCTCTCGTCTGTCTTTCATTTCCGCGCTCGGAAGTCGATTCGGATCCGTAATTGCTCTGTATCTGGGCGGCCTTGAGAAGGAGCTGACGGGCTCGGACTTCTCCCCCGCCACCCTGGGGGACGCCCCAGGGATCTGGGGAGCCCGCTATTTTGGGGCTCAGTATGAATCCGTGGGGTTCGTACGTCTGCAGGGTGAAGCACTCGCTTCCCCGTCTGAATTTGTAGTTTCGGTTTTGCGCCGAAACCGCGCAGCGCGTCTTTTCGTTATTGTTGTATTTGTTTTTCTTGTCTGTCTCTTTACGTATTTCTACATAAAAGACATGGGGCAGACCATAACTACCCCCTTGAGTCTCACTCTAGGACACTGGAGCGAAGTCCGCAGCCGTGCTCACAATCAATCAGTGGAAGTCAAAAAAAGGCGCTGGCAGACTTTCTGCTCCTCAGAATGGCCTACTTTTAAGGTGGGCTGGCCAGAGGGGGGAACTTTTGACATCTCTATCCTACAGGTCAAAGAACGGGTCTTCGATAGGGGACCCCACGGACACCCCGACCAGGTTGCCTACATCGTCACCTGGGAAAGCCTGGCCAATGACCCACCTCCCTGGGTCATTCCCTTCCTACCTCCAAGTCCCCTTTCCCCGAAGCCCCTACCCTCCCCCTTACATCCTCTCCCTCCACCTTTACCCTCTGCACCTCCAGCCACTTCTCAGGCCCCAAGTCCTCGGCCTCCCAAGTCTTCTATCTACCCGACTCTTATTAAAAAAGATCAGAAGTCTGTCCTTCCTCCAGATGATTCCCTCCTCGTGGACTTACTCACTGAGGAGCCCCCACCTTATCACCTGGCACCGGTCCCGGCCACTCCGGCTCAATCAGAGAGAGAGAGAGAGACGGGGCGACCTGAAGCCGAGAAGGAGACCCCGTCCCCACCCGACTCTCCAGTGGCCGGGCGCCTAAGGGGTCGCAGAGATCCAACCCCAGCCGAGGGGGGTGGGAAAGAAATCTCACAGGCATTCCCCTTAAGGCAGACAGGGCAGGGACAATTACAATATTGGCCTTTTTCTGCCTCTGACTTATACAATTGGAAACAGCACAACCCCCCATTTTCCAAGGACCCCATGGCGCTGACCAACTTGATCGAATCCATTCTGATCACTCATCAACCCACATGGGATGATTGTCAGCAACTCTTGCAGGTTCTCCTCACCTCAGAGGAAAAACAGAGAGTTCTCCTGGAAGCCAGGAAACATGTTCCCGGCGAGGACGGGAGGCCAACTCAGTTGCCTAATGAAATTGATGAAGCCTTCCCGCTGACCCGCCCGGATTGGAATTTTACCACTGATGCAGGTAGGAGAAGCCTACGCCTTTATCGCCAGTTGCTCATAGCGGGCCTCCGAGGGGCCGGGCGCCGGCCCACCAATCTGGCTCAGGTAAAGCAGGTAATACAGGGTGCAGAGGAATCCCCTGCGGGCTTCTTAGAGAGACTTAAAGAGGCCTATCGCATGTACACCCCCTATGATCCAGATGGCCCGGAACAGGAAGTAAATGTATCAATGTCATTCATATGGCAGTCTGCTCCAGATATTAAAAATAAATTACAAAGGCTGGACAATTTGCGGGGGTACACTCTCTCCGAACTAGTTCGGGAGGCAGAACGTATTTTCAATAAAAGAGAAACACCAGAGGAGAAAGAAGAGAGACTGCGCAGAGAGATAGAACAGAGAGAAGATAGGCTCAGAAAAGAGACAGAAGAGAGAGATAATGCGAGAGAAAGAAAACGCAGTAGGGAACTTAGCCGCTTGCTAGCCACCGTAGTGCAGACTCAGCATCAGAATATCGAGAGGTCAGTTAGGGCGGGAGACAATAGGAGGCCCAGGGTAGATCGAGACCAGTGCGCCTACTGCAAAGAGAAAGGGCACTGGGTCAAAGATTGCCCTAAGTGATCCCGAGGGCAGAAGATGGGGCCATCAAAACCCAGAACCAACCTCTTGACTCTGGACGAAGACTAGGGGAGTCAAGGCCAGGAGCCCCCCCCTGAGCCTAGGATAACCCTTACTGTTGGGGGGCAACCGGTCACCTTCTTAGTGGACACCGGAGCTCAACACTCAGTTCTTACTCGCTCCCCGGGACCACTCAGCAACCGCACAGCTTGGGTACAGGGTGCCACCAGCGGGAAACAATATCATTGGACCACCGAACGAAAAGTGCACTTGGCAACAGGTAAAGTCTCTCATTCTTTTCTACATGTGCCTGATTGCCCATACCCCTTGTTGGGGAGGGACCTATTGACCAAACTAAGGGCCCAGATCCACTTTGAAGACACGGGGGGCAAGCATTTCGGGCCCGAAGGGAGCCCCGCTTCAGGTACTGACCTTACAACTAGAAGATGAATATAAACTTTTTGAATCGCCTAGGGAAGAACAAAAGGGATTAGACCCCTGGCTTAAGAAATATCCCCTGGCCTGGGCAGAAACGGGGGGAATGGGACTGGCCACCCAACAACCTCCCTTGGTGATACAATTAAAGGCAACCGCAACCCCCGTCTCTATCAAACAATACCCTATGCCCAATGAAGCCTATCATGGCATTAGGCCACACATCAAGAGACTGTTGGACCAGGGGATATTGACCTCCTGTAGGTCCCCTTGGAACACCCCCCTTCTGCCTGTAAAGAAACCCGGCACAGGGGACTATCGACCGGTGCAAGATCTCAGGGAAGTTAATAAGAGGATGGAGGACATTCATCCCACAGTGCCCAACCCGTACAACCTACTAAGCACCTTGCCACCGACACATCCATGGTACACAGTATTGGACTTAAAAGATGCCTTCTTTTGCCTAAGGTTAAGCCCCCAGAGTCAGCCCCTGTTTGCCTTTGAATGGAAAGACCCAGAGCTGGGGATCTCGGGGCAGTTGACCTGGACTCGCCTTCCCCAGGGGTTCAAGAATAGCCCCACTCTCTTCGATGAGGCCTTACACCATGACCTGGCTGGGTTCCGGAACCAACACCCGTCACTGATCCTGCTGCAGTATGTGGATGATATCCTATTGGCCGCCTCCACCGAGCAGGAGTGCCATGAAGGTACGGGGGCACTCCTTCAGACTCTAGGCCGAATGGGATATAGGGCCTCTGCCAAGAAGGCCCAGATTTGTCTGACTGAAGTAACGTACCTGGGGTATAAGCTGCGGGACGGGCAGCGTTGGCTGACTGAGGCGCGCAAGGAAGCGATAGCCCGTATCCCCTCGCCTCAAAACCATCGTCAGTTGCGGGAGTTCTTGGGGACTGCCGGATTCTGTCGATTATGGATCCCTGGGTTCGCCGAAACTGCGGCCCCGCTATACCCGCTAACCAAGCAGGAGGCCCCTTTGCATGGACAGAGACGCACCAGGCGGCATTTGAGGCCATTAAACGAGCCCTTCTGTTGGCCCCTGCTCTTGGCCTGCCCAACCTCACCAAACCCTTTGAACTCTTTGTGGACGAGAAATATGGTTTCGCCAAAGGAGTTTTAACCCAGAAGCTTGGGCCTTGGAGGCGCCCTATTGCTTATCTGTCAAAAAAATTAGATCCAGTAGCATCTGGGTGGCCCCCATGTTTAAGAATGGTTGCAGCCATAGCGGTCTTAATTAAAGATGCGGGAAAATTAACTCTGGGACAGCCATTGACCATCCTGGCACCCCATGCAATTGAATCCTTGATTCGCCAGCCCCCCGATCGCTGGCTGTCAAATGCGCGACTGACCCACTATCAGTCTCTGCTCCTGGATGCTGACCGCATCCGATTTGGACAAATGGTGACTCTCAATCCAGCCACCCTGTTGCCGCTGCCCGAGGGGCCAGCATCCCATGATTGCCAGCAGGTCCTCGCGGAAGTACACGGAACCAGACCTGACTTGACGGACCAGCCTCTCCAGGACGCAGATCATACCTGGTATACAGATGGTAGCAGTTATTTGCTAAATGGGGAACGTCGAGCAGGAGCAGCGGTAACCACCGAGACCAAGGTAATTTGGGCAAGTGCCCTACCCAGAGGCACCTCTGCTCAACGTGCTGAATTGATCGCTCTGACTCAGGCCCTTCAGCTGGCGGCAGGCAAAAAGCTTAATGTCTACACGGACAGCAGATATGCCATTGCCACTGCCCATATCCATGGTGAGATCTATAAAAGAAGAGGGTTGCTGACCTCTGAGGGAAAAGAAATAAAAAATAAGGCTGAGATCTTGGCCTTGCTGAAAGCCTTATTTCTCCCTAAAAAGTTAAGCATCATACATTGCCCAGGACATCAGAAGGGAGACAGTCCTATAGCCAGAGGGAACCGCCTGGCTGATGAGGCGGCCAGACAAGCTGCCCTTGGGCCTCAACTCCTGACGGTCACCATCCTCCCCGAGACAGAAAAAGCTCCCAAGCTTCCTGCCTGGGACTATGATGAAAAAGATTTAGACATCATACAAAACCTGGGGGCAGATTATGATCCGTCCCGAGGTCGCTGGGTTTATCAAGGAAAGACTATGGTTCCTACGAAAATGACCCTGGAGCTGATTGACGAGTTACATAAGCTAACTCATCTGAGTCCTCGAAAGATGAAAACCCTGCTGGACCGGGAAGAAACTGGATAATATCTTTTAAACATGAGCAGAGCCCTGCAACAAGTGGCTGACAACTGTGGGGCCTGCGCTCAGATCAACTCAGGGAAGACTCACGTCAGCCAGGGAACCCGCCTGAGAGGCCATAGGCCGGGTGTTCATTGGGAAGTAGATTTTACTGAGATCAAGCCGGGCATGTACGGATATAGATATCTCTTAGTTTTTATAGACACCTTTTCAGGATGGGTCGAAGCCTTCCCGACCAAACACGAAACTGCCAAGACGGTGACAAAGAAATTACTAGAAGAAATCTTCCCCCGGTATGGTATGCCACAGGTAATAGGGTCAGACAATGGGCCTGCCTTTGTCTCCCAGGTAAGTCAGTTGGTGGCTAAGCTACTGGGGATTGATTGGAAATTACATTGTGCATATAGACCCCAAAGCTCAGGTCAGGTAGAAAGAATGAATAGAACCATTAAGGAGGCCTTATCCAAATTAACGCTTGCAACTGGCTCAAAGGATTGGGTACAGCTCCTACCCCTGGCTCTCTACCGGGCCAGAAACACTCCCGGCCCACACGGGCTAACTCCCTTTGAAATCTTATATGGCACGCCACCACCAGCCATTACCTTTTTTGATACGGATATCTCGTATTATGCTAATACTCCTTCCCTTCAAGCCCACCTACAGGCTCTACAATTGGTACAGCGAGAGATCTGGGAGCCTCTTGCTGCTGCTTACCGAGAATCCTCGACCACCCCCGTCGTCCCACACAAGTTCCAGATCGGAGACACCGTCTGGGTCAGACGACATCAGATCCGTAACCTCGAGCCCTGCTGGAAAGGACCCTACACCGTACTTCTGACCACCCCTACAGCACTAAAGGTCGACGGGATTGCTGCCTGGGTCCACACATCACACGTCAAGGCTGCCCACCCAAGACGCGCACCCCAGGAGCCGGAATCAGCACCGACATGGAAGCTGCAGCGTACTCAAAACCCCCTAAAGATAAGACTTATCCACTCCCCCCCTTGACCCTCTTAATTTTGCTTTTGCTCTCTCAGGATTCCATGGGAAAGAATAAACCCCAAGAATCCCCTCATACAATCTATAATGTCACATGGACAGTGAAGAATCTCTTTACAACGGAGATCGTCACCCAAACTTCCCAGTTGACTGCCCTAAGTAGCTTTTTCCCTGACATCTGGTTAGACGTTTGCAAATTAATGCCAGATGATGTTGTTTGCATAAGCGAGAAAGGAGTCTACGCTTGCCCCGCGGCAGGCAGAACAAAAGACCAGATTCGTCAATGTGGGGGAGCAGATGTGGGATTCTGTAAAGCCTGGGGATGTGAAACTACAGGGACCACATACTGGAATCCTAGCTCTTCCTGGGACTTGATTACCCTAAAAAAACCTTCAACCGGTGACGGACATCGGGTAGCCTGTAGTGACACGCACCGATGTAACATTTTAACCCTGTCTTTCACTAATGCAGGAAAGAAAGATCCCTGGGTCACCACGAAAACATGGGGACTCCACTTACGTTTGTCAGGACCAGACCGCTTTGGTGTATTCTCCCTAGCACGGACAATACAAACTCCGACCTCGGTCGCTATAGGCCCCAACCCGGTGCTATCAGACCAAAAAGCACGGGTAGCCTCTTCCAAGAACCTAGGTCAGAGGGAACCTGGGCCAAAAAGTCCTTCTGGTGCTCCAGGGGTGAGTAGACCTCAGGACAGGATTACAGCCGCTCCAGGCACAGGACAGAAACCTCAGGACAGGGTTACAGCCGCTCCAGGCACAGGAGAGAGATTCATTAATCTAATCAAAGGAGCATTCCAAGCCCTGAATCAGTCGGACCCTCAGCGCGCCACACAATGATGGCTCTGTCTAGACCCTCGCCCTCCCTATTATGAAGGGATAGCCTTCGAGGGAAATTTTATTATTCATTCCAGCTCCCCACCCGCTGACTGCTTAGAAAGAGGCCACCAGCTAACCCTAACTCAGATTACTGGAACAGGCACTTGTATAGGAACTCCACCCCTAGGACTTAGTCTCTGCAGTAAAACCATAACTGTGACAATGGGTAATTATTACCTGGTTCCCCCCAATGGAACATATTGGTCCTGCAGCACCGGATTAACTCCTTGCGTGTCGGCATCGGTTCTAAACCTGACTCGAGATTATTGCGTCCTAGTTCAATTGTGGCCACGTATATACTATTATTCTGATGAAACCGTGCTGTCATATTTCACAGATTTCCCCAAAAGATTCAAACGAGAACCTATTTCCGTCACGTTGGCCCTCATGTTGGGGATAGGGGGAGTCACTGCGGGCATTGCAACTGGTACAGCTGCACTAGTACGCACAGACAGGTATCTGTACTTACATCAAGCTATGCATGAGGACCTACAAGCCCTCGAAAAATCTGTCAGGGCACTAAAAGAATCATTAACCTCCCTGTCTGAAGTAGTGTTGCAAAACCGGCGTGGATTAGACCTCCTATTTCTTAAGGAAGGAGGCCTATGTGCAGCTCTAAAAGAAAAATGTTGCTTTTATGCGGACCAAACTGGAGTTGTCACAGAGACCCTAGATAAATTAAAAGAAAGGTTAGACAAAAGACAAAGGGAATTCCAATCTCAACAGGGATGGTTTGAAGGAATCTTTAACTGATCCCCTTGGTTCACCACCCTAATGTCTTCCCTATTGGGACCCTTAATCCTCCTCATGCTTATTCTCACAATTGGCCCATGCATCCTCAATCGCCTGATCCAATTTGTTAAAGAGCGCCTGTCTGTCGTCCAGACCTTGGTACTAACTCACCAGTACCAAGCCCTAAAACAAATGGAAACTGAAATTCCCTGATAAGTAAAAGATTTTACTCATGGTAAAGAAAAAGGGGGGAATGAAAGACCCCAGCTTATGCCTCTCTGTAAAATGTCATTGTATTGTTGCCTAAGATAAGGGACCTTCCACACTGGGCGAGGCCAGCAAAAACAGGATATCTATGGTTAAACATCTGCCAACTGACTCACCGGCCCCAGGAACTGGGGAAACCAAAAAATGGGCTGACGATAGCCTTGTGGAATGCCGAGTTTGTCCTTAACCTGAGCCCATGGCCTCATTTAAATCAACCAATGAGAACCCTGTAACCATGCATCTGCTTCTGTAAGCCCGCTTCTTGCCACCCCAACCCTATATAATCAACCCTCGTCCTAGCCCGGCACGCTCAGTCACCCGAAGGCTGTAGCATCCGCAGGCACCTGTGTGAACAATAAAGTTGCCTCTTGCACTTGCATCCGGTGGTCTCGGTCTCTGTCCTTGGACGCTGGGCCCCAGGGGCGGTGTCCCCATTTCAGGGGTCTTTCAGGGAGAACACAGGTGGGCTGCTAATGTGATAGAGGGCTGCATGGGAGAGCAGGGGACAGAGGCTGGAAAACTTGTTAACCAAGCACCTGTGAATAATCACTTCCTGAAACTAACTCTAGGGGCAAATCACATTTTTTTTTTTTTTTTTAAAGAAAAATCAGTAATTACATGTTGGATTGCTGGGCATGGTGACATATACCTGCTGTTCCAGCACTCAGGAGACTATGCTACAATGACTGAGTTTGAGTCCAGCCTGGGAGGCACAGCAAGACACCCAAAACAGGGAAACAACAAAAGACCACTGGGAACACCCATGAGAAAATCCAAGTAGATAAACCTGGAGCCCAGAGATGAGGGGGGGAGACAGAAAACTCAGCAGGCATAAGAGTTTGTTTGTTTTTGTTTAATGATTTACTTTGCATTACTGTTTTGCTTGCAGGTATGTGTGCACAAGGGTGTCGGATCCCTTGGAACTGGAGTTATTTTTTTTTTAACATTTATCTATTTATTATGTATATAGTATTTGGTCTACATATATGTGCCTGGGCACCAGATCTCAATGTAGATGGTTGTGAACCACCATGTGGTTGCTGGGAATTGAAATAAGAACAGCCAGTGCTCTTAACCTCTGAGCCATCTCTCCAGCCCGGAACTGGAGTTATTTATAGACAGACAGTTGTGAGCTGCCATGTGGGTGCTGGGAATTGAACCCAAGTCCTCTGGAAGAGCAGCCAGTGCTCTTAACTGCTGAGCCCATTTGTTTTGTAAAATTCTTTCTCAGCTGGGCAGTGATGGTACACATCTTTAATCCCAGCACTTGGGAGGCAGGGGGGAGGTGGATCTCTGCAAGTTCAAGGCCACCCTGATCTGCAGAGTGAGTTTCAGGACAGCCATGGATACACAGAGAAATCCTGTCTCCAAAACCCAAACCAAACCAACCCAAAAAATTCTTTCCTTCCCCCGCCTCCTCCAATGCAGAGATCTTCCTGCCTCTCATCGGAGTTAAAGCTACGAACAAGTAAAATCAAGGCAAAAGGTGAGGGCGGGAAAAGCTTAGTAGAGCAGCCTAGAATAATAGGCCATTAAGTCACTGGAGGACACCAGGAAACGTGGTACCATAGAACAAAAGACTCAAACACAGCAGCCGAGTGTGTGGAATGTGACCAGAAAAGGAAGGAATGAGGCCAGAAAGATAGCAGAAAACACAGTGGTATCTGGGGGCTAGGGGGCGATAAGCATCTTTTAGGAAAGCCTATGTAAGGAGCTGGTGAAAAGATGTCAAACCAGGGAGGGTACAGCAGATGGCTGCGTTACAAAATTTCATGTAAATCTTACCTTGTAATGTGATTTAAAAAAAAAAAAAAGATTTATTTATTATGTATACAGTGTTCTGTCTGCAGGTATATCTGCAGGCCAGAAGAGGGCACCAGATTTCATTATGGATGGTTGTGAGCCACCATGTGGTTACTGGGAATTGAACTCATGACCTCTGGAAGAGCAGCCAGTGCTCTTAACCGCTGAGCCATCTCTCCAGCCCTGTAATGTGATTTTACTTCTATTTTGAAATTCAATTTTGAGCTGTAAGATATTTTAAAACATAAGCCTAGGTTTACATTTGTGCTTCCTGTAGCTCAATGAATCTAAGATTACTTTCATGTGCCACCAAGATAAACATTACCTCTTATGACACAATATCTAGAGCTCCCCAATTTAGCTGGAGAGTCTGGCAGCAAGCCCCAGGAAGCCTCCCTAGTACCGGGTTTTTAAAACTGGGAATCTGGTCTTAGGGCCTCATGTCTGACAAGCACTTTACCAGCTGAGCTGTATCCCTTGTCCATGAAACACATCTCATTTGCAGCAGTATCTAATGGCCCAGAGATAAATGCAAGAGGAGAGACTCCACCAGCTCTCATTTCTTGGGCAGTGCCCACACACCTGGTCACCACCATGCAAGAGATAGGCCTTTCATTACGTCAGCTGCAGCATTTGCTTGCAGAAATGGTCCTGTGAAATTTTAACCGGAAAGGGATCCATTTACAAAGCAAGCTCACCTACCTTCCCTGCAAAGACTTGGGGAATATTGTGGAAAAGGGGCAGAGAACATAGAGCTAGCTGGAGGATAGGAGGAGGGCTGTGGCATACTGTCCCCTAGGCATGACATGGTTACTGCACCATGAATGTAATGCAGCTCTAGCCACCTGCAGAAGATAAAGTCAATGAGGTTAGTTAACATTCCAACAGGAGGCAGTCAGTAGTGGACTCAGGAAAGAACAAGAAGATGTAAGAGGGAAGATGTAAGAGGGATGTGTTGGAGGTGTCTGGGGCAAATAAAGAGTTGGGGGTGAACAGAATCAGGAAACACTCTACGGCTGGGCAGTGATTGCACATGACTGTAATCCCAGCACTCTAGAGGCACAAGACAGCCAGGGCTACACAAAGAAACCCTGTACAGAGAAAAAAACAAAAAGAACCACCCCCACCCCCCAAACCCAAACAACAAAAAGACCCCCAGGCCACTCAGCTTTTCTGGTCTATTAGAATTCATCGCTAGCAGCCACTGGCAACACAAAGGCAGCCTTTGGCTGCTAGCCTGCTGGCCAGAGGCCCCTCAATCAGCAGGCACCCACCCTGGAGGCTTCATTCTCCTTGGGTTCCTGGAATCCAAAGAGCCTCCTGAGTGCCAGGACAGAAACTCCCGGAATATGGCTTTGTTTTGTTTTGTAGACACTGTAGCTCTGGTTGGTCTGTAACTCCCTATGGAGAGCAGATGCTAGCCTTGAACTCAGAGACTGACCTGCCCCTGCCTTCCAAGTGCAGGGATTAAAGATGTGCACCACCACAACCCGTCCTACCATGGTTCCTGGCTTAAAAAACCACACCAAGCAGCACAAAGGATTAAGGTTTCCAGCTATTTTATTTACAAGTATACATTTAACACAATGAAATAAACACTGATATATTGAAGCCTAGTTAATAGTAGTGTAACATGTGTATCATTTTGATGACTACATTATTTTAAACAACAAACTACACTGAAAAATTAATGCCGATAAAATTCTTGGTCGTAATATTAAGAAATACAATATATAAATTGAAAATATGACTGTTTAAAATTTGAAAATGGAAGTGAACTCATTTGGACAGAGTCAGACATTAACATAATCTGAAAGGGGAGGACCTCTGACCCAAATGACATCTTTCAGGTTAACAGAAGAAAACAGAAGCATGGTTTTATCTTCAAGGATGATGGGCAGCTTGCTTCTTCAGGTGGAACATATTCCCAGTGTCCTCAGGTTCTGCAGCAGAATCATCACATCACTGAGCATGAAGACTTCCCTTGTGAAGCTGCTCCATCAATCTTTTCTGCTTCCAAAATTATCCTTTTAAAAACATCCACAGCAGTCTGAAGAGAAGGCAGAGACAGTGACAGGGTCAGCTCTTAGCAGACTCTGCAGCTGCTCATGACCAACAGGACTGAGGAGGGAGCCACCAACCTGTTCTTCAGGTCCACATGGAGGTCCAGGATGGAAGTTGGAGGTCCCCAGAAGCCCCACAAACCCCAGGGTCTTTGTCACAGCAACTAGCACCAACTTCCACTCTGCTCTGCCCCATACTCTTTCATGATGCTCTCTGGGTATTTGGGGTCCTGCTCTACTCTGGCTTCATTTTCCCTTGTAGACCCCTCTGCAGCTACTTCCCGAGGGGTCCTTTAATTCTGGGACCTCTAGCACCCTAGGCCTCCAGCAGGGGAGGTGCTCTTGCTGCTCCCAGACCTACCCCTCTCTCGGCATCCCCACACTCCCAGCCTTGACTCCTTTCTCACCTGTCTCCTGAGCAGCTTCTGAAGAGGTCTGCAAGCTCTAGACCACCCGACCACCAGTAGCTATTCCTCCTGGGCACCATCCCACCAATCACAAACCTGTTTAGCCAAGTTCCTAGTAAACCCCACCCCTCCCAGTCCTGGTCTCCTCTAGTGACTGTAACCCCAGTTTTAGTCCTGTAGTCAAACTCCTCTGGCCACTTTAGAAAGATCTTTTTCTGAAGGCTGACGAGAACTGTCAGTCCCCACTTTCTGTTCTTTTCTCTGGGTCAGCTTTTGATCTCACAGTACTGAACCCCTTCTCAGCATTCGTCCATCAGCATGTCAACACTGCTCAGACTCAGGGAGCACGGGCTGCAGTCGCTCACTTTGGACATATAGCAGGATCATGGTGGGAACTCTTGATCCTGTATCAGGTCAACTAGCTCCTGTCCCTCAGCTTACCTCACCAGAGAAGGCTTTGAGACTTGGCCCTGTCTTATCTTTCTTCCCCAACCCCAGTTCATGGCCAATCACTTGCTCTATAATTCACTGGAAAACAGAAACTGCCTTCACAAGAGAACACCACATTCTCCACCACACCCACTCATACCCTCTGCTTCCATCCTGCTCAGTGATGGAGTCTGTGTATCTGACTAACTGTAAGCCATTTCCAGAGGTCATCGCTCTTGAAAAAGTCACTGACTTAAGTTTACCTGCTTATCAGAATGCAGTGCTGAGGAAAAGGGCCATGCTCTGGATGGGTCTGAAATTGGCTTTACTACCTATACCATAAATTAGTGACCTCAAGTTCTCTAACTTCTTTGGATTCTAATTTTCTCATTCTAAAACAAGATAGTTCAACAGATAATTTTGAGAACAGAGTAGACAAGCAATAAATATTTCACCAATTAAAGCTGCAGGCACTATTAGTGACTAACCTATGCGCATGCTGTCTGAGCTGATGCAGACAGACTGAAAACTGAGCATGGAAATAAACAGACCCAACAAGAAAGAGACCATAAAGGTTGAGTGAGCCCACCCTAGACCTCAAAGAATGGATGAGACAAGTCAGGACCATTCAATTCTGCTGGGTGAATCAAGGAGGCCCAGGAGGAGTGAAAGCTGCACAGAGCTTGAGGCTGAGGGATTTCTTCATGGGAAAGGCAGAGCAGGGCAGAAAGGGTGCAGGCAGACTCTTGGCTCCCTGGCCTTGACCAGTCCTTGCAGCTAGCTACCCCTGTGAGCCCAGAGTTTCCTCAGGATAGTAAAGCCATCTTAATGGTGGATCAAACAAGGCCACATGAGGAAACTCAAATACTATCAACTAACAGAGGATGCGAGGAGACAACGGGGGACAGGACGTTT
Source organism: Lophiomys imhausi (assembly GCA_907164525.1). NCBI lineage: Eukaryota > Metazoa > Chordata > Mammalia > Rodentia > Muridae > Lophiomys > Lophiomys imhausi. Next base: position 433,461 of record CAJQZJ010034511.1, on the reverse strand, counting down.
CAGGCTTGAGGAATGTCTTCCCCATGTTTAAAGAAGCAGTAGAGATCCATGTGGAGTGACTGGAGAGCACAGCATAGGCTGCCACATGCTGAGGACCTGGGCATGCTCCAGAGGATGCCAAAGCGTGAGGTTTGCAGCCTAAGGAAGGTCAGGCAGCAAAGGGGAAGAAAAATGGGGCATGGAGGCATCAATGTAGCACGGACACCACAGGTCTGGGCAAAGAAACAAGTTAAACTGAAGTTATGAGTGAGAAGAGCAGCAGTTCTGTGAAACCCTCTAGTACACATGGTAAGAGTTTTTGTTTCTTAAAACCCAGTTATGAGAATGTTTTTGTTCTAATCCCAGGAATGGGATCTGGGGCTGCTTCAGTTTTCCACAGCTGTTAACTATAATTGTGTCTCATGTGCTAACAGAGGCGTGGTTTAGCCAGGTGCAGAAAGTTTAATTCTGAAGATGCTGGAGAGGGGTATAAACGCCAGAGCCCAGAGAGGGGAGGGATGCTCTGAAGAAGGAAGAGGCTGCTGCTTTCCCTGCACTGTTGCTGGTTCATTCTGCTGCTGCTTTCCCTGCACTGTTGCTGGTTCATTCTGCTGCTGCTTTCCCTGCACTGTTGCTGGACCACTGGATAACCTGACCTCTGTCACTGGCAATGCCCCCAAAGAACCCAACGACCGTATTCGGCAGGAAGTAGCTAAAAGAGACCTGTGCCCCTTTCCCCTCTAACCTTCTTTCTCTCCTACCAAGTGCTGGAGGGTTGGAAGGAGTAAGGATGGAAGAGAGGCAGAGGATTAAGAACAGTAAAATAAATCAAGAGTGGATAAAACAAACAAAAAACAAAACAAAACAAAAAAACCCCAGCCGCCTACTACAAGTACAGAAATGATATTCCCCTGAAAGAGACAGTCCCAGGTCTAAAATTGGGAACAAAACACAACTCTTAATAATTTCTGTGTTAAAGGGGATGGAGAGTTGGCTCCAGCACCAGCATGTGTGATGCATAGACACACACAAAGACAAAACCCTCATACACATAAAATAATAAAAATAAATCTAAAAAAAAACATTCTGTGTTAAAAATAACCATGCAACCCCAAGAGGAAATAGAATGTGAATGTGGTAGGCTGACTGTGTAACAGGTCCAGGTTCTCACAGACCACTCACCCTTCCCCATTGGGGGGGGGGGGGGTCATCTTAACTCATAGAGAACTTAACTAAAATGAACTTAAAAGTAAGTCAACAAATCCTGCACTCCAAAAGAAAAAAAAAAGACCCTCTTTTCATGCTAAAAACTGGATATGCTGGCTCAGCAGCCCCAGAACTAAGCTATTAATTAATTTTTTTTCTTATTAACAAACCCAGAATGGCTTGGGCCCAAAGGTTCTGAAGGACAGTCTCCTAGCAGCCCTCTACCTGCTGTGCAAAGATGCTATGCCACCATTTGTCCCTCATTTCATGGGTTTATCTGCCTTCACCAACCCCACATTTCGAAGGGCCAGGCCTGGGTCAGATGCACGCTGATGCTCCTGTGCCCTTCCTTCCCACTCACCCAGCTGTGTCTGTGTCTGAATTATGGGTTGTGCAGAGGAACCTGCAGCCACAGTTATCTGACTATATCCTGACTGAGGGCTTGGAGTACAAAGGCAGGCCTGTGCACTGCTTACAATAAAAGGGATCATTTACAAAAAAAAAAAAACAAAAACAAAACAATCAAAAAACCATGCATCTGACCCACTTTCTACTGAAAAGAGACCGTTAAATCTCCTTCTCTGTGTCTTATTTCTGTTCCTCTATGGACACAGCTACAGGAGCAAATATGCTCTCAATATGTATTTCTTTTTTTTTTGAGACAGGGTTTCTCTGTGTAGCCCTGACTGTCCTGGACTGGCTTTGTAGACCAAGCTGGCCTCGAACTCACAGTGATCCTCCTGTTCCTGAGTGCTGGGATTAAAGGCATGCGCCACCACGCCTGTCCAAGTATGTACAAGCATTCTAGGCTCACCACAGCAGAATATTTACCAAACTCAAAAAATACTAGTATCTTTCTAAAACACTCCAAAGTTGATATTATAAATGGCAAAAGGCTAAAAATTAAATAAGCAAGATTAAAAATGACAAGTAAAATGCCAACAGGAGGAATAGATGTGATTAACTAATGAAAATGACATAAAATTAATTTCAGAAACCATATACCTGATTTTCTTTAGCAGAAGATTCCAAAAAAGCTGCATTCCAAGATTCTGCCAAAGCCTTTCCTTCTTCGTAACTGATCACCCTAAAGGGAGAAGAAAAATCTGATTCTATGTTCTCTGTCATTTAAAAAGCTATGGCTAATTCATCAGACTGCCTCACTTGATCAACCTTCCTACAAGCAGAGCCACGTGCCCTGTGTCGTCAGCTCTGCGTCATCAGTCCGCAATGCAGGAGCTTACTGCATTTACTTCCCCCCTGGGCTAGGAACAGAGTGGACAGGTCTCAAGGGTCATATATGTAGCAACAAGCTCTTGCAGGTTCAGGGAAAGTGACTGCTTCCACTACTACAGTATCAACCAAGATCGCCTGTGCCACAGCAAGGTTTTAAGCAACTCAGGGCCACGTTCACCTGAGCATCAACCAGCCCAGGCTACTCTCAGCTCCTCCCAGTGCTCTGCCACTGGGCTCTTTGACATGGTATCCCTGTCTCTGCTCTTTACTGTGATCACAACTAGCACGCAAAGATACTGTGTGACAGTTGAATACCTGTCTTGGTAACTAACCCCAAGAGAATTTCCTGGTTTTCTCCTTGTTCTAAACAAGCGTGGCATTTACACTGCTTTGGGTACTGCTTCTGCTGTACACAATGACAATAGTTCTGCCATGAGATCAAATTTAAAATAGCATTTTGGGACAAAATCTCCTTGGACTTAAGAGCTACATACCAGCCGGGCGGTGGTGGCGCACGCCTTTAATCCCAGCACTCGGGAGGCAGAGGCAGGTGGATCTCTGTGAGTTTGAGGCCAGCCTGGTCTACAAAGCGAGTCCAGGACAGCCAGAGCTACACAGAGAAACCCTGTCTCGAAAAAAAAAAAAAAAAAAAAAAAAAGAGCTACATACCTTTCCATATGCAGGTCTTTCTTATTTCCAACCAACATAATAGGTATCCTATTAGGAGAGAACACAAGAGCCGAGGTAAGTCAGATGCAGCCTTTCCAGCTTAGAAAATGCTAATACGAATTTCTAGGGAAGAGAGACAGTGCTACTTACTGCACTTTCCCCACCATATCCAATAACTTGCCGTGGATAACTTTAATTACTTCAAAGCTACAAGACAAAACGCATGGGAACATACATCATTTTAATGGAGAACTTTAAAAGCTTACATTTATAGAAGGAAAAAATACAGCACAGATTCACTATTTTAACCTGAACTCTTTTTATATATGACATCAGTAATCCTTATCTTGACTTACTCAAGGTAAGCCAAGTCGGTGCCGTTCAGGTCTAGCGCTGGGCTGGCAAGCCGTAAGACACCTACATGACCCTCAAACTACATCTATCGAACAATACACGCTTAAATGGAAATCTGGACAACTTTTTTTTGAGGTGTTTGCCCTAGTGATAATCAGCCCGGTCCCCCTTTGTTTCTTTTTGAGGAAGTCACCATATATAATCCTGGCTGGCTTAGAACTTGCTATGTAGACCAGGCATGGTCAGTTCTGTCTGCTCCTGGTGCCCAGTGCTGGGATTAAAGGCATGTGACACCAAGCTTGGCTCCCGCTCCTTTTCTAAGCACCACCATTCACTGGGTGAGGCCAACCCCTTGATTTTATACTATCATCCATGTGCTGATGATTCTTGAACGTGTCACAATGATTAACCTAAAAATCAGCCACAGTAGGATCATTCACACCTCTGACCACTGGCTAATGGACACAAGCCATTCCCACTCGCATTCAGAAAGCCTAGCATCAACCAGCACATACTGTGTTACTTTTGAAGCTGAGCAGAACCCGGAAGCCTTCCACTCTTCCCTGTGCTCCCCCAGCCCAGCTCTGTGCTTCTCCTGAAGGCGGGCTTCCACCTGGATGACCCCCAAGCCCTGGCTTGCCTTCTTTTCCTTCTTCTCCCCATATCCACCTTGCTGGGCCTCCAGCACTGCCAGAACCTTCCACCAAAATGTCCTTTTCCTTGAGATCCTTAACCATACCTCCTTCCTTATTTCCAAGTCTTTACTCTATGGCTGTTTTTCTCTGTGTGTGTCTATGTACGGGTATCTGCATAATCTAGAACACAGCACTGGAATCCTACGAACTGAACTTACAGGCTATTGTGGACTGCCTAATGTGGGTGTTGGGCGGCGCATCGCATGCTCTATCTCTTGCCCCTTAATGGCACTTCCTAGACTTGTTTACCCTACATAAATCCACAAACTTCCATAGCTTTCACCCCATAATTTGCAATGGTATCAACAGTACCACTGTCAGGGGCAGACATAAGAAACTCCAAAAAGGCTCAAGCCTTGAACAAAGATTGCTGACCACATCACACACTCTGTTACTGATAAAAATTAAGCTGGGTAGTGGTGGTGCACCCCTTGAATCCCAACACTCAGGAGGCAGATGCAGGCAGATCTCTGTGAGTTCAAGGCCATCCTAGTCTACAGAGTGAGTTCCAGGACAGCCAGGGCTACACAAAGAAATTTTGCCTTGAAACAAACAAATCAAACTTTACTAAAGGAGAATTCTGGAATTTTGGTTTTTTTCAAAAAACACAGAAATATTTATAATATGTTTTCCCATGTGTGGGGATATGGGACTGCTTTGCAGCAGCTGACTATGATTTGCCTTGTGCTCTAACAGAGGCATGATACTGCCAGCTGGAGATAGTTTCTGCGATTGTGTGACATTTAGAATTTTAGGAACTTTTCAGAGGGGATATAAGTGCCAGGCCTCTAAGAGGCAGGGTCAGTGGTTGTTAGTTGTTCAGGGGGGTTAGCTGTGGTTTTTAGTAGTCAAAGAAACAAAAACAAATTAAGATTCAGGGATTTCTCTCTTTCCCCTCTATCTTTCTCTCTTATCTAGTGATGGGGTGGGGGGGGGGGGGAAAACCAGGGGAATAAAAGGTGAGAAAAGGGAGAACCCACAAAGTAGCAAAGACACACTACACTTTACCCCACTGAAGCTAACCAATGGGGCAGGGAACCCCCATCTCTACAGGATGCACTTTGGACCATAGTTCCTTAGCTTTGTTGCATTTGCCTACACTGAATGAAGAAACATAGTGGTCAGCCGCATGAGAAACTGCTGGAAGGCTGGAGCCAGGAGGGAAGAGGGGCACCCCTCTAGTAACTGCACCTTCCTGCTTCCTCCTGGAGAGAGCTGGCCCTAGTGACTGGCTAACAATGAGCCAAATGTGGCAACAGTATTGAGTACCATGGAGGTTAGGATCTAGCAGACTTTATTTCCATCTTGCTACAGATTCTGATGCATTTTGTGTGCTAGCCCTAATGAGGAGGGTCATTTAGTAGAGAGAAATGGGATGGCTTCCAGCCTGAAAGGAAGTAAGAACAGCATCCAACAAAGCCCACATGACAATCCTGGGAAAACCCTTCTCTAGCCAATCCTTCTGACAGGTCTGAAGCAGAAAACCCAGCCATGTCACACACCCCCCCCCCCTTTGGTTTTTTGAGTCAGGGTTTCTCTATATAACCCTGGCTGTCCTGGACTCACTTTGTAGACCAGGCTGGCCTTGAACTCACAGAGATCCGCCTGCCTCTGTCTCCCGAGTGCTGGGATTAAAGACGTGCACCACCACACACATGGCACGCCCATATTCTTGAGCTAGGAAACTAAGACCTCTATATTGTTTTAAGCTTCTACATTTTCAAGTTGTTTGTTATGTTGCAGGACAGAATTTCAACTAAAAGCAAATAAACTATTGCTATCTTCAAACAATTTTATTTCTATCACAAGAAAAACTAACAACATTGACTTTGTGTAATTTTTTGGTGTGCGGAGGTCAGAGGACAACTTCTGAGAGTCAGTTCTCTCATTCCACCTCAGGTCCTAGGGCTCAAAATTCAACCTTTGTCTTGTGGTCAGAGTCTCAAGCAGCCCAAGCTGGCCTCAAACTCCCTATCTCTGTCTCAGTTTCCAATGTGCTGGGCTTACGTACATGTGTTACCATGTCAGGTGGTATTTTGTATTTTGTCACAAGAAATAATCCTATAGGGACATCATGATGTAAAGGAATAATGTTAAGACTTCTGCTTTACTTCACAAAACAATAATGGTTATCATTTACAGGTAAACACGCATAAGCGTGCGCGCGCGCGTGAGTGTGTGTTCTGCCCATGTGGTGGCTGCCTCTTGCCCATAATCCTAGCATTTGGGAAGATGAGAGGAGGACTGCTTCACCCAGAGTGATATCTTGTCTTAATCAGCAAGAGATGGCTCAGGAGGTGAGAGCACGCACGCTCTGTCCTTGCAGGGAACCCCGTTTCCCAGCACCTACAAGGCAGCTCACAAAGGTCTGTAACTCCAGCTCCAGGGGTCAGACACTCTTTGCTGACCCCTATGGGCACTGCACACATGTAGGGCACAGACATATATGCGCAAAGCACCCATACACATAAAATAATAAATAAGTGGTTTAAAAACCTATAGTTGTGTGATCAATAAACCGGCTTAAAAAAAAAAAAAAAAAAAAAGCTAAAGTTTGAGCAGGGCGTGGTGGCACACACCTTTAATCCCAGCACTTGGGAGGCAGAGTCAGGTGGATCTCTGTGAGTTCAAGGCCAGCCTGGTCTACAGAGTGAGTCCTGGACATTGCCATGTGTTCACTTTGCATATTCAGCCACATCTATTTTGTCTACTGCAACAGATCACTCCTTTCCGTGACAATGGATGTCATGCCTGGTAACAAATGTGTGGCTAAAGGAACCAGAATCAATTCTCACTAACAAAGTAATAGCTACATTTTTAGTCAATGAAACCCTATTATTCAAAGGAGTCACTTCATAAATCCTCAGGACAAAATATTCAAACAAACTCAAGTCCCTAACTTATATTGGTATGTTAATTCCATTTTAACATAGCAAGGCATCCAAAACATAAAACTAATTCACTATTTCCCATTCAAATAGCAGAAAAGCTCAGATCACATTCAGTTACCACCTAGGCAGCCTCAAGAAAGGAAAACAGAAGCCGGGCGTTGGTGGCGCACGCCTTTAATCCCAGCACTTGGGAGGCAGAGGTAGGAGGATCTCTGTGAGTTCGAGGCCAGCCTGGTCTACAAAGTGAGACTAGGACAGCCAGAGCTGTTATACAGAGAAACCCTGTCTCGAAAAACCAAAAAAAAAAAAAAAAAAAAAGAAAGGAAAACAGATTCTATTTTGTGTAATGGAATTTACTAAGGACTCTATTCCCTATAATACACTGATTGTTTCACAAGAAAAATCACTGAAAACATTTAGTGTGATAACCAATTCTGTTACTATTAATTCTAGCATAAATCTTTAAAAGGGTCTATGTATAGTAAATAAACTCAAGCAAGCAGCAAGAGTCTTACCTTTTGATTGATGTAACAGAATACACAAGAATATAACCATTGATATCTATGGAGTATGTCTGAGGAAAAAATGGAATATTCATCCTGTGGAAAAAAGTTAATTACATTTGAGTAGTATTCATAGAGCAGAGTAAACAATCTTTACCCCAAAATTTTCATGTATTACTTAAAGAGATTACATCAAAGAAAACAAAGTTTTATGTCACATAAAGCTATATAGACCCCGCATGGCAAAAAAAGGGGAAGAGGGAATGTTTAATTTATGAAAAAAAAATCTTAAACATTCCCAAAAGACATGTCATGGGTAAGTGAAAATATGCAGGATCATGGGACAGTCAATAATTAATGCTAAGTTAACATGGAACAGATTAATACAAGCAATTTTGTTTTCTTCTGAGACTGGGTTTCTCTGTGTAGCCCTGGCTATCCTGGACTCACTTTGTAGACCAGGCTAGCCTGGAACTCGCAAAGATCGCCCTACCTCTGCCTCCCAAGTGCTGGGATTAAAGGCGTGCACCACCACCGCCTGGCCACAAGTAATTTTTGTTTTTTTTGAGAAAGGAACAATCCTGCAGACATGTGAATGAACCCATAAAGCTATGGTAATTAGCTAATTCATCCTGGCTTATTAATGAATTGACTGGAACAATGTAAAAAGATGCAATTATGTATGGAAATCAGGTATAGAATGACAGTGCCCTTCAAATCAGCAAGGATGAAAAGTAACACAAAGGGGCTGGAGAGATGGCTCAGCGGTTAAGAGCACTCAGCTCTTCAGAAGGTCCTGAGTTCAATTCCCATCACCCACATGGTAGCTCACAACTGTCTTGGTCTGCAGGTTGTACATGCAAAGTATCCATATACATAAAATACACAAATAAATAAGTAAGTCTTTAAAAAAAAAGGTAATACAAAATGTGCAAATACAAGTACAGGGCCTTTTTGGGATTCAATGTGATCTCTTAATTTATACTTCAGCAAAAATGTACTCTATACAGGAATCAAAGATTTAAAGATAAAAATGGCTTGGCTAGTAAAGTGTCTGCCATGTAAAACATGAGGAACTGAGTTGAGATCCCTAGCACCTACATAAAAGCCAGGGTGGAAGAGGACATCTTGTAACCCCAGTGTTGGCCTGTGTCCGTGGAGACAGATCACTGGCTCATTGGCCAGCTTGTCAAGGGAAATCCATGAGTTGGAGGTTCAGTATGAGACCTTGTCTAAAAAGACAAAGCCAAGAGTACTTGAGAAAGACACACCACCACCAACCTTTGGTCTTCACGTGTGTGCACATCCACTAGTACCCACACCCCAACACACAAGATTTCCTTTCATACATACTAGTCATCGGCTACGATGGTAGACAGTCGCCACAGCGCTGCTGTGGAAGCAATACTGACAAGTTAATAGATCAATGATTACAATAAAGCCAACAGCTGCTTGTCATGTAGTTGGCAGGTGCTATGTGTTTATGGAGTAACCTCCATAATGGGGATACATATCTTTTTTGGTAAAAACAGAGAAAAATACTGTGCTTGCATATTCATTGTATATAGTAATAATGGCACAATACAGTGTTGTGTTATGCCATAACTAAGTTTTATTATTTACTTTATTTTGGTGAAATTAATTTTTTTAACTATAAATATTTTAAAGCACTTTTTTTTCTTTCCAAAACAAGTTTTTTTTTTTTTTTTTGGGGGGGGACCCGTGTAGCCTTGGCTGTCCTTGAAATCACAGAGATCTGCTTGCCTCTGCCTTCCAAATGCTGGAATTAAAAGTATGTGCCACCAGAGCATGGCAAAGCACATCTTTTAATGATAAAATTGGTAACATCATAAAACTGTCAAATGGACCTACTCCATAGTTTTAAAATACATTTCTCTCATTCTTTTTTATTGAGTTTCAATGTAGCCCAGGCTAGCCTCAAATCTGCTATGTAGCCAAGGATTAATTTGAACTCCTGATCTTTCAGCCTCGTGCCAGGCATGGCTGATAGTTCAGGTTTACTAAAGCATCTCATCTCAAAATTAGGCCAAACCAAAATGTTTCTGCAAACTTATAAACTAAGCAAGTTATATTAACCACATTTATCATTCTCTTCAGCTGGTTAACTAAGCCACAACCATGATCATGCACAACGTACTGTTTCGATGTTCTGGTCAACAATGAACCACACAGCAATGGTGGTCCTGTGAGATGATACCTGAGCTGGAGAGCCCCATTGCCTAGTGACTTCCCTGTTGCAGCAGGATCCTACCACTATAGCACAATGCATTACATGGTTTCTAGTAGTGCTGGAGGTTTAAGAAGACTATACGTCAAGTGGTATAAAAGTATAGCACAGGGCTGGAGAGATGGCTCAGCAGTTAAGAGCACTGAGCTCTTCCAAAGGACCCGAGTTCAAACCCCAGCACCCACATGGCAGTTCACAGCTGTCTGTAATTGCTGGGCGTGGTGGTACACACCTGCCTTTAATCCCAGCACTCAGGAGGCAGAGGCAGGTGGATCTCTGTGAGTTCAAGGGCACATTTATGTTATTTTGTTTGTTTTTTGAGACAGGGTTTCTCTGTGTAGCCTTGGCTGTCCTAGAACTTACACTATAGACCAGGCTGGCCTCCCAACTCACAGTAATTTGTGAGATACTCCTGCTTCCTGAGTGCTGGGATGAAAGGCATGCATCACTACTGCCTGTCAACACATTTATGTTATTTAGAGGCAAGGTTCACTATCCTGCTAGAGCCTCCAGAGTGCTGGGATTACAGTGTGGTGTGTACTACTATGTCCTATGCCCTGCTAGGTACAATACATAATTCTTTTTTTTTGGGGGGGGGGGTTTCAAGACAGGGCTTCTTTTTTTTTTGGTTTTTCGAGACAGGGTTTCTCTGTGTAACAGCTCTGGTTGTCCTGGACTCGCTTTGTAGACCAGGCTGGCCTCGAACTCAGAGATCTGCCTGCCTCTGCCTAACAAGTGCTGGGATTAAAGGTGTGCGCCACCACGCTGGGCAAGACAGGGCTTCTTTGTGTAATAGCCCTGGCTGTCCTGGACTTGCATTGTAGACCAGGCTGGCCTCCAATACATAATTCTGATTTATTATTTTTGTTCATGTTTTGTGCCTAACATGTGTATCACATGTGTGCAGGTGTCTGCAGAGGTCACAAGAAGGTGTCAGATTCCTTGGAACTGGAATTACAGGCAGTTGTGAGCCATCCAATGTGGCCATAAAATTCAGATCCTCTGAAGGGTTAACAAGCGCTCTTAGGTACTCAGCTATCTCTTTAGCCCCCAATACATACTTTTGACAACAATGGTGAAGTCTCCTAAAGTCCTACTTTTCAGAATGTGTCTTTGCTATTAAGTGACACATGGTCATGTTTGTACTAATATACACTACAAAGTAAGAAGTACTTGCTACTTATTAGGGATATTTATGGTGTACATTTTCCCTAAAATATGCAGACTACCATATAAATTTATTAGATAATGATTTTGAGATAAGGTCTTGTTATATTGTTCAGGCTGAACCTTAACTCTAGTGATCTTCCTGCCACAGGCTCTCAAGTAGAAGAGACTATAAATGCATACCAGTGGGCCTGGTTACAGATTACTTTCAAGGAATGTGTCTTTTGGGACACTGGAGAGATGGTTCATTGGCCGCTCTTCCAGAGGACCCAGGTTCAATTCTTAGCACCCACATGATAGCTTACAAATGTACAAAACCCCAGTGCCAGGGTATCTGATGCCTTCTTCCGGCTTCCATGTGTACTGCATATATGTGGTGCAGACACTCATGTAGGCAAAACACCCATATACATAAAATAAAGAATAAGAAAATAAAAAGAACGTGCCCTTATCATCAGCCCGTTCTATTCACTACCAGTCTCACCCCTGAGAACTGACCAGCGGGAGCAAGTGGATTCATTCTCTTTCTAAGGAGTAAGGGTGGAGCAGCAGCAGAAGGAGATGTCAGGTTTCACTGGTGTGAACTGCACACTGGATACCACCTTAAATAGCTATTAATATTAGCAAAGATGAGAATTACTCAAATGGTCAAATCTGGATGAACTCACCAGAACGACAGTGGCAACCCAAATACTGCTCTGAGCTACACAACACACACTCATCCCTGAGCTAGGTGCCTGTCAGTTTTATTAGCTGCATTATCAGACCATTAAAAGCACTTAAGAGTGTCTGACGTCCAACAGCACTTCCCATTTAAAGCAAGGCAGTTTCTTAGAAGAATGAACCTTTGGAAAGCCACAGGAAGACATTTCCTCCCCAGCTCTGCTTAGAGGTCCCTGTCAACTGAGTTATATAGCAAAGCACCCTCTGGTCTGGGGATATCAATTTACAGAAACCTCAAACATCCTGTGCAGGCTGATACCAGGAAAGCAGCAGGCACAGCAAAACTCATCCTTTGTTTTCAGGTCACTGGATAAATAAGAATAGTTGAGACTCAAAGCCTTTTTTATTTTTATTTTTGGAAACAAGGTCTTACTGTGTAGACTAGGCTAGTCTCAAACTCAGAGAGATCCATCTGCCTCTGCTTCTTGCTTCTTGTGTGCTACTATGCACCTGACTCAAAGCTTCTTAGTGGGGCTCACTTTCTAGGGGCTTAAAAAAAAAAATCCAAACATAAAAGCAGACTGGATTCCAGGTAATGTTAAGTCCCACTCTAAGGATCTTTGCCCAGAATTCTAAGTTTAATCCTGGTTTACCAACAACATCAGTAGCAGTCTCCCTCACACTAAATGCGCCTTCATTCAGGTAATAAATGGTCTATTCAACCATAAGGACAAGAGACAGGCCCCAAAACTGGCTGATTTTACACGATCTACCACAGGCTCTGGGCGCACATCATAGACTCTAGAAGCAGAGTCACACACATTCAGGGTTCATTCGCTTCCAGAACAAAAAACTCCAGGTTTCTCTAGTGCCAAGGTCCCATTAAAAAAGCCTCCATTCAACATTGTAGAGATTAGACCACTCACCAGCCCCCTGGCCTGACCCTTTATGACTCTGTGCTGCAAGGGCAGGAAGGAAGAGTCAGAGCTTAAAGCCCAGCTCTTTATACTCCCCACCCCGCAGTGAACAGGGACAAATTCATTCTAACAAAATGGTTTCTAGGAAGGGCAGGACTGGGTGCCATGGAAACAAGGCAGCTAAGTTGTCAAAGGCCTCTCTGTTCCCCAGAGTGTTCTGACTTCTTTCTCCTCTGTCCCAGTCAGTCCCCAGCAATGCATTCCATAATCACTGCTGCAGTGATTAACCTAATTAACCTGAGGGTTTTTGTTTTTTGTTTTGTTTTGTTTTTGCGTGCAGAGGGATATGGAAGAATTTAACTTTGGGTAATTACTCATCAAATCAAATCCACAGTTAAATCTGACCATCACACAATCTAACCAATCTAGTGTTTCCTGGCTTAAGTTTTTTTTTTTTTTTAAATACTTTATTTTTTTTTTCTTCAAGTTACATCTCAGTCACAAACCCCTCCCTATTCCCCCTTCCTATCCCGCCCTTCCACCCTCTTCCCCCCAGAAGTTTCCCCTTTCAGTCCAACAGATGGTTCCTTCTCTTATAACAGTAAGTATTATACAAAACAACAGATATAAGTATGCCACATTTATGAGAGTTAAATGGCCCAGTATACCTTCCCAATGTCCAGTTTATACATATTTGGCCCCTGACTTTAACATTCTACTATCTAACCATCTCCATGAGTTTAAAGGTCTATATCTGACTCAACATTCATACTAACTTGCAACACACTTTTTTTTTTTTTTAAAGATTTATTTATTATGTATACAGTGTTCTGTCTGCAGGTTTATCTGCAGGCCAGAAGAGGGCATCAGATCACATTATAGATGGTTGTGAGCCACCATGTGGTTGCTGGGAATTGAACTCATGACCTCCGGAAGAGCAGCCAGTGCTCTTAACCGCTGAGCCATCTCTCCAGCCCCGCAACACACTTTTAAGAGTATCTTCTTAGATCTATAACACCCTCTTGATTCCTAAACAAGTTTTTATAAGATGAAATAAGCTTTACCTCTCTTGTCAGTTCCCTGAGATACATTTGATTTTTCTCCTAATGTAGGAAAATATACATTATGGAGGGCCAGAGGGAGGGGATTAATATGATTTCTAAATATAAAATTAAAGTTTAGAAAACCACTATTCTGTAGTGTCAACCGTCACTCTGCTAACAATATGGTTAAAACAGTTCTGAAGCAGAAAAACAATTCCTCAGAGATCTGCAATGTCTTAAAAACGAGCAGGCAAGCCGGGCAGTGGTGGCGCACGCCTTTAATCCCAGCACTTGGGAGGCAGAGGCAGGTGGATCTTTGCGAGTTCAAGGCCAGCCTGGTCTACAAAGTGAGTCCAGGACAGCCAGGGCTACACAGAGAAACCCTGTCTCGAAAAACCAAAAAAAAAAAAAAAAAAAAAAAACCGAGCAGGCAGCCAGAACACTTTCTGCTGTACTCACAGCCCAAGACCTGAAAGTGTGTGTGAGAGTTGCTGCGGGTGGGACTGTCAGACCTGCTGCACGAGATTCTGAAGGTCACTTACCTGCCCCGCTGTGTCTACAAGCTGAAGGTGATACTCTTGCCCATTTACTGTGATCAACTTTGTGAAAGCTACAAGGAAAAAAAGAGAATAAAATACTAGTTTAAATACATCAACTTCTGGATTACTTACAAGTCTGAACAATGACAACTGATCAAACTGAGTCCCTAATAATCTTGCTAAAAGTTGCCATTCATGGAAAATGAAGAAGCCTTCAATTGTACCGAATGTCTTCTTCATCAGCCTGCTAGGAATTGCTGATGAAAATCAAGCTTGGGGAAACCTTGAATCCTTTCCAAAGGAATTGCAGTCAGGCAATAATTCATTTGCTATAAAACAACCTGACTGTTCTGTGAAGAGCTCTCTCTCTCTCTGAGTATCCTCAACTGCCCTGGACTCACTTTATAGACCAGGCTGGCCTTGAACTCACAGAGATCCACCTGCCTCTGCCTCCCGAGTGCTGGGATTAAAGGCGTGCTTGGCCTGAGAGCACTTCCTCTTATGAGCAAGTGAGATATGCTATGTAAAGTCTGAAGTATAGAATGAACCAAAACCACAAAAATCTTCTATAATTCACAGGAAGTCTGGTGCCAGAGCACAGACAACTAGTATTAACTGAAGTGCTACAAAGCTTCAGTAGTTTAAAAAACAAGCAAATAGGGAGCTAGAGAGATGGCTCAGCAGTTAAAAGCACTGGCTGTTCACCCAGAGAACACAGGTTCAATTCCCCGCGGCCACATGGCAGCTCACACCTTCTGTAACAGGAGTCCTGGCAAAACAACAACGCACATAAAATAAATTTAAAAAACAAAGAAAACACCAACAATTTTTCTGACAAGATAACACAGCAATGGAACAGATGCTCTGGGCTTAAACCACCATTCCTTCTCAGCTTAAAGATCTAAATAATATGTCACAACCTTCTTTCCAGTAAGGACGAGAACAGTCAGTTCAGAATTTCAAGGAGACAAGCTTCCAAACACAAGAGGGAGGGCTACTCACAGCCACAAACCTGAGCAAGTAACTACCCGCAGCTCCACAAAGAAGGGCAACAGGCTTCTTTTGTGTTAGTGGCTCTAGCCACTCTCTAGCTGAGTCTGTCCTGAACAATATAAGTCCAGCAGCAGCAGCAATTCCTTCCACAGCAAAAACTAGTCCCAATACGTCTCACACAAGCCCCCCCCCCCCCCCCAGCAAGAGACAAATGGAAAGTATTCAGAAAACTAAGTAACAAAGCAAAAGGCAGGGAAGTCCCTGTGAATCATAGGTGCTCAAGCGTAGGGGGAATCCTACCGGTATTACCTCTTCTAAATGCAAGCAAGGCTGAAGGGCAGGTTCACAAAGACATTATCTTTAACACTTTTCTAAAATGGTCACATTAAGAAAATAGGTAAACCTGAAGAATAATTCAAGATGGAAAATATCCAATACAAATTCACTGATAGCCAGGTGTAGTGCCAAACATGTTTAAAAATCTCAGCATTTGGGAGGCAGAGGCAGCAGATTAAAGACCAGCTTGGTCTACATACCAAGTTCCAGGCTGGAGCTACACAGTGAGATTCTGTCTCAAAACAACAAAGATTCTCTCTCTCTCTCTATATATATATATATAAATATTTATATATATATATATATATAAATAAGAGTTCTACTCTGACTTCTGACTTGGGGTCATCTAGTATTAAAGGAGCTTTCAATCACCATCAGCCAGGGGGGCAATGACTTATAACTGTGAGAAACTATTCAGCTAGAATTAAAAAGTCATGTTCCGCTGGGCGTGGTGGCACACCCATTAATCCCAGCACTCAGGAGGCAGAGGCAGGTGGATCTCTGTGAGTTCAGGGCCAGCCTGGTCTATAAAGTGAGTCTAGGGCAACCAGGGATACACAGAAAGATCCTGTCTGGGGGGTGGGGGGGGAAGAGAAGTCATGTTCCAGGCTTGATGAAAATTATGTTAAAAACACTGGTGAGGAGAAAAAATAGCTATACTTAATTAGAACTAAATAGCTAGTTGTTACAGGTATGACACAATTGTTATGACTGGATTACTGAAACAGAGGCTCGTTGATTTATTTACAACTACCTCCTGGGTACTCCTGTACAGCAGCACTGTTCACATGCCTGGGATGATCCAAGTCCCTGGCCCTGAGCTGACATCTCAGTGAAGAAGGAAAACCATACAGCTACCACAGAACTTGGTAATGTGTCTAGGAAATAGCATCCGGCAGAAATTATACCAAGAGAAAAATAAAACAAACCAAAAAAGTCAAGGGTGAGGGGAGAGAATAAGAGATGAAAATGATTAAAAGACATTCTATACATGTATGGAAACACACACATCCATACACTCACACACACACCCCAATTAAGACAGCCAGTCGGGCTAAAATATACTAGTAATGTTGTGAACAGCAAGTAAAACTGAACACAGGGAATTTGGGGATGGTGGTACCTGTCCAAGCACTCAGAAAGCAGAGGCAGGAGGAAGTCAAGTGTTCAAGAAAAGTCTAGGCTACATAGCCAGACTGTGTCTGACTCATGCACACCTCCAATCTCCCCCAAAGATGTGAGTCTAGGTATAGCCTGCGAGCAGGCTTTAGGTATTTACTAGAGAAGTCGTATGCTAACAAAGGAACAGGTTTCTAAAACGTTGGCATTTACATAATGTTACTAAGGTATTTTAAGCATATTTAATTCATATCCACCAAGACATTTATCAGCAAGCCATGTTTAACACGGTGAGACTCTTCATCAGAATTTACTAACCACAGCCAGGCAGTGGTGGCGCACGCCTTTAATCTTAGCATTTGGGAGGCAGAGGCAGGTGCATCTCTGTGAGTTCAAGGCCAGCCTGATCTACGGAGTGAGTTCCAGTACAGCCAGGGCTGTTACACAGAGAAACCCTGTCTCAAAAATAAAAAACAGCAGCAGCAGCAACAACAAACCCAACCAACCAAAACCACCACCACCACCAAAAAAAAAAAAAAAAAAATCTAACCACAAATGACAGTGCCAACCAACCCCTGAGGCAGCACAGGTTATAAATTGCTACAGAAAAGATAGACATATCTGAGCAGGTAGTTGGTATTTCTGGTCTGTTCTCTAAAACTAGAAAATGGGATTTTCTCTGTTGAATTCTCTGTTATCATGTAACTGCTGAAAATGACAGTTCCAAAACTTTCCTCTTTTACAGCGGGATGTCACAGAATGTGCCACCCCACAACACTTACTAATAACCTATTTTGTATTGTACAGGTAAGTATATTATTTCCACATCTTTTTCTTCTTTTTGATGAGACTAAGTCTCAATATGAAGCTCTGGTTAGCCTGGAACCTTTCCACTCTTCCAAGTTCATGGTTACCACCAAACAATGCCAAATAGTGGAGGAATGAAATAAAGGCTTCTACTCTGATAAGAATATGAAAGTAAGTATCGTAAATAGAACCTGGTGACAAAATGCAGTCTCCATAAACTCTCAAGGGACAGTCAATTTGATACCCATTTCTGCTTTTGCCTGCAGACTTTACTGAATTCAACACTATGAATTTATCTTTATGATAATGTCTTCACTGCTGACACCAAAATAGGAAAAACTCAACGGGACAATAATGTGTGATACTGACATCATCATTAAACCAGTCAAGCTGGGAGCAACAGCCATGTGCCCGTATTCCTAACTGCTTGGAAGGATCACATGTGGAAAGCAATCAGCTAGGAAGTAGAGATCAACCTGAAGCCCAGGCAACAAACATTGTGAGAGCCATCACAGAACACACTCACTTTTCCCCAATTGACTCCCCACCCCTGACGAAACCCACTCAAAGTCCCATATTTCCAGATGCTGAAACTTTAAACTCATATACTCTTTCCATATTAGGCCTTTTTGGCCTGTAGACTCTCAATCTTACTGAGAGTTGGAGTTCATCAGTGTTTCTACTGCAAGCTCAAAAGTGAAGGCCAACATCCTAGTTATGAAGAACCTAACCATTAAATCTGCTTCCATCTAACATGCCAATGGTACATTCCTGTTTAAATCAATATGCTCCTGGTGACAGCCTTCCATCAGTCCTTGACTCCCTGGCTCCAGAGTCACCAGGGCTCTAGAATAGTGAAAAATAACAGCCTGAGGTCCCAGCAAGCAGCTGCTCGGGATGTGCTGATGACCAGACCCCTTTCCTGCATGTGATATGAAATGCGACAGACTTAGAGACAACTTCTTTCCAACGCTGCAGCACCTGCTGTGATCCCAGAGGAGCATGTTTCCCAGCAGCCTCTTCCAAGTCTTTAGGACTCAGAGAGCAGGGTGCAAGTGTTTGGAGGGCTTTTATTTTTTTCAAACTTGACACTTGTACAAAAGGCTCCCGCTGAATGGAGGGGGTGGGGATAAAAATACCACTGTTCTCAGTATCCTTTCATGAGGTTGACGACTGTATAGGACAGTTCCTGTATGGGGGCATTCCTACTGACTGGGATTCACTTTCTTCATGTCAAAGGACATGGACACTGAATAAATAAAGGATTCAAGGTACACTGAGTAAGATTTCTGCAAGTTTTCTTTAACTCCCCCATTGGAGAAATATAAATTTAACAGAATACTCCCTGTAACCAAACCTTCAAGACTATACAAATAGTATTTGTGTACAAAAACTGCTTTCTCAGATCCTAAGTAGTTGAAAACAATACTCACTATTTTCTATGGTTGGATCGTAGGAGTCAACAAATTGGCCTTCAACAAACTGAATTGTTAATGAGGACTTTCCTGTAAAAGAGAACAAAGAGTTTAGAATTATTAGCATATTTGGATAAAAATAATTGTTTTTCAAAAAAGCCACTCAAGGACTGGAGGATGGCTCAGTGATTAGGAGCCACCTGAACAGAAACTGAGTTTGATTCCCAGTACATATGTGAGTCGGACAGTTCACAAAGGCCTGTAAGTCCAGCTCCCCCCATACACATAATAAAAAAAGCTGACAATTAAAAACAAAACCGATAGCAAAAAAACTACTCTAGTAGATGAAGAAACCACCTAAGTAATTTCAAAGGTGAAATATATTTAATTAATTTGTTTTATGAGAAGACTAATCAATTAAGCTATAACCATGTAAACATTTCTGTGACATTCGTAGGTGTAACTGACTAACAAGCATATGGGTAGTTAAGGGAAATCCTCTAAAACAGAAGAAGAGGGGCTGGAGAGATGGCTCAGTGGTTACACTGGCTGCTTTCCCAGAGGACCAAGTTTGATTTCCAGCACCTACTTACTGGCTGACAACTATCTGCAGGTCCAACCTAGAGATTGGACACCCTCTTCTGACCTCTATGGGTGGGCACCAGGCCTACAGATGGTACACACACACATGCAAACACACGTGTGCGTGCAAAACACTCATACATCTAAAAATACAAATCTAAATAAAGAACTAAATGAACAAGCAAACAAAAACAGGAAAGGGGGCAGGTGCAGTTCTGGCAAATGTTTCCTGTTTCAGTAATTAATAGGTCTGGTTTCTGTGCACATATACATGTACATGGCCTGTGGAACCCTCAGGTGCTGCCCACTTTTTCTTTTTTTATATAATAGGTGTTCTTATTGGCTGGACGTTGAGCTTCAAGGCTCTCTAGCAGACTTCCACTTTCCCATGCCTAGGATTACAAGTGCTTGACATCACAGCTGCCAAAAACAAACAACAAGCCCTAAAACCCCAAACTGTACATGCTATGGATTGAACTGCAAGGGAAATACTTTACCAACTGAGTTGTCTCCCCAGACCCTCCAATTCTATTTTTATCAGTGCATGTTAACTGAAATAAACTAGGTACAAAAATCACCACATTTTATTAATATATATAGTGGATTTTGATTATATTTACACCCCTATCACTCTCTCTTGGCTTCTCCCCACCTGTTGGTGGTCCCTTCCCTCTTGTTTTGTTGTTGTGTTCTTTGTCAAAAGATTTCTCTGTATAGCCTTGGCTGTCCTGGACTCACTCTGTAGACCAGGCTGGCCTTGAACTCAGAGATCCACCTGCCTCTGCTTCCTGAGTGCTGGGATTAATTAAAGGTGTGAGCCACTATCCCCAGCTGATATACAGACAGCTGTGGACTGCCTGCCATGTGAGTGTTGGGATTTGAACTCGGTCCTGTGGGGAAACAGCCAGTGCTCTTAATGGCTAAGCCATCTCTCCAGCTTTAGCCTTACTTGTTTTTGTCAGGAAACAATCAACTGTATCTTGTTCATATCACTGCCAGAGTCCTCTCTTTCATGTTCTCAGAAATTATCACGTGTTCTACAGGTTTGCTAGGCTTAATTCCTGCTTCGAAAGCTATTTCAACTCCAACCCTCTACTGGATATAGTTTGTGCTCCCCACATCAAAATGCGAGAGTTGCACAGTTCACAGGCTGAGGAAATATCTTCATGCCAAGGAGCCATAACATTGAAATTAATTCATAAAAGGTAGCACCACCCACTGGAAGCCAGAAAACCTCCCAGTTGGCACGCATTCACTCCTCACCAGCAGCTCAGCCCTTACCACAATCAGTATGAACTCCCAACTCCACCATGGCCCAAAGAACCAGCCAGACCTGCCAGCTGAATCCACTTCTTCGAGCTCACCGACTACCCTGTGGCCTTCTCAGGTCGTCACCACTCTTCTGTTTCTGCCAAGCTCCTGCTGCCTTGGCCGCTTTACCCCAGCCGCCACCACTCCCAGATTTCTGAGTGTGTGACTCATTCTTGTCATTCTGTCATGAGCACAAATGTAGTTCTACAGGGAAGCCATCCTGAAAGCTACCCCATCTAAGGTAGCACCTGTTCCTTAACAGTCCTCCTGTAGCGATTTGTCATGTCTTCTCACCACTCATAGTTATCTGGAACAATCGCCATCAGTCCACAGACATCAGCCCACACTGCAAACACTCATTTCTTCTATTCAGATAGGCTAACAGGAGAACAATTTCATTAGCATTTATTGGCACTAATCATGGGTCTGTCCATGATACAATAGCAGTTCAGGAACTACAAAAAGTTAAGTGGACTGAGTCCAAATGAGACCAGGTTAGACATGTTATCAATTAAAAGAATCTAATGCAAATTTTAGCTACTGTTTCCAGGAACAAAGACAGCAAGGAAAAAAAATCCCTCTTATGTTAGTAAAACTGAGAAGTTGCAAAAAATTCTTTTTCAAGAATTTATTTCCTTATTTTATGTATGAGTGTTTTGCCTGCATGCTTATCTGACTGAAGAGGTCAGAAAGAGAGTGTTGGGTCCTCTGCAACTGGAGTTACAGATGGTTGGTGAGCTGCCATGTGAGTACTGGCAATCACTCTCTTCCTTTGGAAGAGCAATTGGTGCTTTTAACCACTGAGTCATCGCTCCGGCCTTTTCCCCAAAGAGAATTCTTACTTATGTATATCTACATCTAATACAATTACTTGAAGTCAGAGAAGTTTAATTAGAAAGAATGAAGAGAAAGTTCTTCATAAAACAATTTAAAATCATTTATCTGCACACATGTATGTATGAGAGTGAAGGCATACACAGGTCAGAGTTGTATGGAGCCCCAGGGACAACCTGGGGCAGCTGGTTCTCTCCTACCACGTGGGCCCCAGGAAGGGAACTCAGCTTCTCAGACTTGGTAGAAAGGTGTCTCTACCTGCTGAGCCGTAGCTTCTGCCCAGGACATTTCTTTTTTTTTGTTTTTCAAGAGAGGGTTTTTCTGTATAGCCCTGGCTGGCCTTCAACTCACTTGCCTCTGCCTCCCAGGTGCAGACCAAAGGTGTGTACCACCACACCCGGCTGGAGACGTTTCTTAAGAAGTCTTTGAAGGGTACTTTAAATACTCTTAGGAGGGGGCAATCTACATGTTTTCTAACAAATGGAAAGAAGGTAGGGGTTATATTTTTCTCTCTCTCAAATTAAATGGTCAAAGAATTACAAATTAAAAAAGAAAGAATTACAAAATCTTTTTTGTTGAAATTTTAGATGTGGGTCTAAATTAAAATAATGAAAGAAGGCCAGTTGTGGTTATGCACACCTGTAATCAACCTTCTAGAGGTTGGGGGGAGAGGGAAAAAAGGAGATAGAGAAGAGAAAAATATATTTGTGTATGTATATATACACAAACATACACATGTATATATATATTTAAAGTTGCATATATCTTAAGTTTCTTCTCTGAGAATTTCACACATGCACACAATGAATCTCAATCACACTTGTCCCCTCCCACCATCTAACTCCTCCTGGGTTCCCCTCACTCCTCTCAACTCCACTTGTGACCAGGTGGGAAAAGACAACTCCATTTAAAAACTAACCTCTTGTTGCACATTCAGGAGTCCCCACTTCTAGTGAGAAAGGCTAACCTGTAAAAGCACGAGGCAGTCTAGCCAAAACCCAACAAAGAATAGTCAATTACTGCAGTCCTGAGTAGTCAGCTAGGTGACAGAATTTAAACCTTTACTCTTTAGGGTGTTAATTGAATTTCTCCTTCCGACTGGGCCCTGGGGGGAAAGTATTATTTATTAGGAGAAATGGGGCTATGAGCAGCTGGGTCTCCCTTGGGTCTCTTCTCCCTTGGACTTTCCTCCTAATGGGAAGATCACTAATTACTGAGACCAAGACAGGAAGGTTATACTTAGCTGTTCTGCTGTCTTCATTAGAAAGTAGAACACTAGACAACAGTCAAAGGAATGTTTACTTGTCAATATACAGTTGTGTCAATAAAACACAACACCCGTGTTCACGGGCTCTCAGCCCTGCTACTGTACTGTAGCTTCCAGGGACACCTCTGGAACAGTGGTTCAACCTTTGTGGAAAAGTCAAGTTCTTGTGCAGTATATTGGCAGCTACTAAAATCAAATTGTATTCATCACCATGACCACTTTTATGATTCCCACACACAATACCTGACATTTACTTTGTTTTTGTCTCTAGCAAATGTAGGTGGTAAAAACACTAGCTACTTGCCAAAGCTGAGTCTGCAAGGATTGCTCTAAATTTGTACAGTCTGAGGAGGAAATGAAACTTTTTTTGAGAAGTGTTCTAGGAAAATGACCCAAGAGTGATGTGAAAGAGACAGAAAAGGAATCTGCATGTGCACAGGTGAGCATCTGTGCAGCAAGGTGAACCTTCAGCAAGCAGCAGTGTACGTTATAAAGGTCATGACAAGAACCAGCCTCAAGTCAGAAGTTAGCTTCCACAGACTCCTCTTCCTAATAAAACAACTGTTTTTATTTAAAAATCCACACAAAAGCCCGGTGTGGTGGCACAAGCCTTTAATCCCAGCACTAGGGAGGCAGAGGCAGGCGGATCTCTGTGAGTTCAAGGCCAGCCTGGTCTACAAAGTGGGTCCAGGACAGCCAGAGCTGTTATACAAGAAACCCTGTCTCAAAAAAACAAACAAACAAAAAAAATCCACACAGAATTTTTTTTCTTGAAATTTCTCAACTTCCACTAAGAAGGGCATCACATTGGTTTGCTCATTGGTTTTGCCATGATAAAATAGTACTCCACTCTGCATTTCTTCTGAAGGTGTACTTTTAAGGTTGTCATTGAATCCCATGCTTTGTGATTACCAATAAATACGCAACATTTATACAACCACTTAGCTGTGTTCAGATTAATTTCGAACTTGTTTTTATGTTTCTTCCCCTAAAAACGATGTAGCTACTTTCATACTTCTGTCCTCATACCCAGCCTTCTCTACTAAAGCAGATTACATGTTACTGGTTCACTGGGTTATGATGGATGAGTAGGTAGGGTACCCATTACAACTATTGTATTAAATCTGGGGCACAATCATTCCAATGACTCTTCTTTTTTTTTTTTTTTTTAAATTTATTTTATTTTATATAGTGTTCTGTCTGCAGGTATGCCTGCAGGCCAGAAGAGGGCACCAAATTTCAGTATAGATGGTGGTGAGCCACCATGTGGTTACTGGGAATTGAACTCAGGACCTCTGGAAGAGCAGTCAAGTGCTCTTAACCTCTGAGCCATCTCTCCAGCCTGACTCTTCTTTGAAGTAGTGCGGACTGAACCCAGGGACTTATTATAAAACACACTCAATACAAATTCTAACACTGAGGGACAACCTTACTGTACCCCTAATTCTTAGCATACAGGGATACTGATGTCCTGTACACAACACTACAGCTGTAGCAAAGCCCAGTAGTATCCATCACCTGTAATCTTAACCTCTGTAGCACTTTGGTTACCTGTCTCCAACATGCCAGGAAGTAAGAGCTGGCCATCATAGCCCAAACTACTGTCCCTGTGCCTCAGCACTTGCTGAGGACCAGTCAATTAGCTGGGCATTCTGCCAGTGTACCCTCTTCCCAGCGGCCATCCAGACCAACCCTAAAGCAATGCTCTCACAGCAGGAGCAGTGAGCCAATGGGCCATGAGACTGCCTTATTGGGCTATGGTCCACAGTGTTCCTTAAGAGACAGCAACACTGGCCTGGAGTGCAAATAAAGCTTTTCAGTTTTGGACACATTTATAACTAGGTGACAGAATGAAGCTTATCATTAGAGGCTAGGGTTGAAAAGGTATAGATGGGTTCCATGGTGTAATGGACTTTGACTCAGAAACACACTACAGTAATCAGGACTCTCAATCTCTAACCTCTACAGGTTTTACTTCCCCAAAATAAATCATTTTCTTCTACTTCTTTCTCAGAGGTCTCCAACTTCCTTTCTCTAAGCCCTTTGATAAGTCTGTGATCTTAATTTAATCAACTGCTACTGTGAGCCTGCTCAGCACCTTTGGGCCTTCTGGTGTACAGGCTAGGTCTTCTCTAGGCCCCAGCTTTCTAGCTCTCTTCTTTTGCACTAGCAGTTCTAAGTGCCACGTGTACCCCCAGCAACCTAGCACCACAGGGTGCTTGTCATCGAGCCCACCCAAACCTCCTTGACAAGAAGCTCTGGTACAGGAACATCTGCAAGTGTCTCTCCACTGTGCAACAAGTTGAACTATGATCCCAATGTAGCATCCAAAGAATTTGCCAGTGTTCTAATTCCTACCAGCAGCTCACAGCATAAGCATTTAAACCCTGTTGATACAGCCATGATCATTATGTACCCCTAAGGTACCAAGAACATTCAACCTCCTCATCACCACTATCCTCCAAGTACCAAGATGAATGAGCATTAAGCATTGTTCATGCAGCCTGTGTACTGGACAGCACATCTGGCCATCTGACACATCCACACTATTTTTTTCTAACAGAAGCTGTTCTATCCCCTTGTTCTCTTATCTGGCTCCTCTCAGCTGTCTCTGAACTTTCTCTTCTTGAAACAGTTCTAAACATATTTTCTCCTAGTTTACTCTACCCTACGTAGCCTGTTCCAAGTCTGTCTCTGAAATATTTCAGAATCCCAGGGAGTACACAGGATTGTGGTTCTATCTGCTGCCAGGGCAAAAGAACACCTTGCTAGGGTAGTGCAGCAGGTAGGTGCTGCATGCTTGACCACAAATAATAGACTAATGCAGGCGACAGAAAAGGATCTTAGCCACTTAAAACTCCACTCCACTAATCCAAGTTCGATGAACTCATGGAGATGCATGTACATCTGTGTGTCCTGTAGAAAACAAACCATAATACCCGAGGCAAGGTGTACAGACTGGTTGAAGAGTCCTGAAGAAAAAGATCAGATAGATCAAAACTACAGAGGCAATTAAGGAGAATTACTTTTTTGACTTAAAAAAAGAAATCGATAAGCAAAACAAAATGTACAGATCATACTGAAAGAATCCAACTGCATCAAAAGGATGCAACTGAAAAACTACTGGGAAACACAGACACACCCCACCAGCTAAGACTTGGGGTGTCCCTGAGGGTCAGTCTCTACAAAGCTGCAATTCTGTGTGCTCTTCCCTGTTATGCATCTGCTTTAACTTTCACTCCTAGTTTCAGCAGTTATAGCCAGAAATGTTTTTGTAGCCAAGGTTAGCTCGCAGAACCATCTATCTTTCTCCCATTTCTCCTATTAGCTATAATTTCTGTAGTTTCAAGCTTGGGAACATTTCATCCTTCAGTAAACCTTTAAGGTCTTTGTAAAAGAAACAGGAACTGGCACTGTCTGCTAGTAACTGGCTTGAGTGACTCTTAGAAGGAAGAGAACAGTCAGAAACCCAAAGGGGCACACACACTCCTTGAAGTACTCGAGGTAGGAGTGGCACACAGAATAGACCAAGTCGCAGACCACAGGAACCAAGTTCCCCACTATGGATCTAAGGTAGGGAGAGATAATGGCTGATGAGAAAATATAACAGGGTAATCTGGAGGAATCAAGAAAAATCCAAACATTATGAACTCCAATTCACATTCCTGGACAAATGAAGACTCCATTGATGAGACTGAACAGTGCAATGGTCAATTTGATGGTATTTAAATCATCTAAAAGACACAGCTCTACTCATGCCCATGAGGATGCTTTTGAGGTTTAACTGAGAATGGAACTTCCACCCTGCATGTGTGCAGCTCCATCGCATGGGGTAGGATCCTGAATGAGTAAAAGGAGACAAGGGCAAAGCCCCGCTGAGCAACAATACCCATCTCTCTGCTTCCTGACTACAGATAATGTGACCAGCTGTCTAACATTCTTTCCTCCGTCTTCCACAACAGACTATGTCCTTAAATTGTGAGCCAAAATAAACCCTTCTTTCCTCAAGTTGCTTTTGTCAGGTATTTGGTCCCAGAAACAAGGAAAATAATGTATACAAACAGTCATCAAAATTATTAGAATAGCCGGGCGGTGGTGGCGCACGCCTTTAATCCCAGCACTTGGGAGGCAGAGGCAGGCGGATCTTTGCGAGTTCGAGGCCAGCCTGGTCTACAAGGCGAGTCCAGGACAGCCAGAGCTGTTAAACAGAGAAACTCTGTCTCAAAAAACCAAAAAAAAAAAAAAAAAATTATTAGAATAGATGAAATAAACCTTTAACTGTCAAAAACTAAAAACAAGCAACCAACTAACCAAAACCAACCACCTCCCCAACTTCGAGTTTCCAACAGTTAAGAAAAAAAAAAACAAAAAACAAAACCAGGCATAGTGTCATACTCTTTTAATCCCAGCACTCAGGATGCAGAGGCAGGCAGATTTCTGTGAGTTCAAGGCCAGGCTGGCGTACACAGCAAGTTCTAGGACAGCCAGGCTATATAAAGAGACCCTGTCCCCCAAAACAATCAATTTATGTGTGTGTGTGGGAGGGGGAGGAGGAGAGAACAAGTAAATATGAAGTTAAAAAAGAAAAAAAAAACTCACCCAAAACAAGACCTTTCATAAATATTATGACCAAGTGTTTTTAAAAACTGGTGTTTTGCCGGGCGGTGGTGGCGCACGCCTTTAATCCCAGCACTTGGGAGGCAGAGGTAGGCGGATCTTTGCGAGTTCGAGGCCAGCCTGGTCTACAAAGCGAGTCCAGGACAGCCAGAGCTGTTAAACAGAGAAACCCTGTCTCGAAAAACCAAAAAAAAACCCCCCCCCCCCCCCCAAAAAACAAACAAACAAAAAAAAAACTGGTGTTTCAGGGCTGGGGAGATGGCTCAGTCAGTAAAGTATCTGCCTACAAGAACCTGAGTTCCATCTCTGGAGCTGATGCAAAAAAGCCAAGTATGCAGCCAGGTGGTGGTGGCACACACCTTTAATCTCAGCATTCAGGAGACAGAGGCAGGGGAATCTCTGAGTTCAAGGCCAGTCTGGTCAACAGAGTGAGTTCCAGGACCGCCAAGGCTACACAGAGAAACCCTCCCAAGTGCTGGGATTATAAATGTGTGTCACCACACTCAGGTTAAAGAAATACAGCCCCCTTTTGCTTTCTTTTCTTTTTTTTTCTTTTCGGTTTTCTGACAGGTTTCTCTGTGTAGCCCTGGCTGTCCTGGACTCACTTTGTAGACCAGGCTAGCCTTGAACTCACAGAGATCCACCTGCCCCTGCCTCCTCAGTGCTGGGATTAAAGGTGTGTGCTACCATGCCTGGCGGCACAGATCTCTGAGTTCAACGCTAGCCTGGTCTACAAAGTGAGTCCAGGATAGGAGGAATACACAGAAAAACCCTGTCTCAAAAATAATAAAATAAAATAAAATAAAAAAGACAGAGTTTCATGTTAGTCTCACCTCAAACTTGCTATGTAGTTGAAGATGACCTTGAATGTCTGATTTTTCTGCCTCTACCTCCCAAATCTTGGGATTACAGGCATGCACCACCATGTCTGATTTTGTGTGATGCTGGCTGGGGGTTGGCACCCAGGGCTTCACGCTGGTAGGCAAGTACTCTAGCAATTACATCATCAGCCCACATCGTTTAGCAGAAAACTCATGTGAGGCGCTGTTTTATTAGAGTTTGCAAAACACTTTCACATGGATCATCTCACTTGTTCCTGTGAGTTAAACAGGGTTGACATCATCTTGCTCTTTCTCACATCCATTCCCAAACTTTAAAAATAGATGTTGGCAGAGGGCCAAAAAAAAGGTGTGTGTGTTAAAGTATGGTTATTTATGATAAATACAAGGCAAAATAAGTAAAACTGGCTCAAAAAAAAAAAAACTTCACTCAAGTACATTGTGCATCCATTACTGCCAAGCACTGCGTTACAAGAATATAATGAAATGTGTCTTACAAAAATGGGGAATTGTATTACTGTCAGAGTTATTAAACTAAAGGGAGAAAAAGTGGTGCTTAGGAAGGCTAGGGAGTTGATTCCATCAAGACCCCTGAAATACAATATCCTCTTCTGGGATGACTTACAGATAAGCCAAATAAGAAGACAAAGAAAAGACTTAAACTATAGGAAATTAAATATCTATCAATGAAGAATAAACATCCCTAGATTTGGTCCAAAATGGGTAGGCAAGCTGGGATTGTGAGTGGGCAGAAGAGAGTCCCTCCTCAAAAAAAGGAAAAAAAGGAGGTTGTCAAGGTAACTCAGTATGTAAGAGGGTTTGCCACCAAGCCCGAGTTCCATCCCTGTGACTCATCCTAGAGAGAACTAACTCTTCCAAATGGTTCTCTGATTTCCACATGTGTGCTGTGGTAAACATGGTCAGGTTACATTAAAACACCAGCTTTGATGAATTAAAGAGCATAATTTTTTATTTTTTCGATTTTTCGAGACAGGGTTTTTCTGTGTATCCTTGGCTGTCCTGGACTCACTTTGTAGACTGGGCTAGCCTCAAACTCACAGAGATCCGCCTGCCTCTGCCTCCCAAGAGCTGCAATTAAAGGCACAAGCCACTATGCCCAGCAGCATAAAATTTAAGATTGATTAAAATACCCATTTGTCAGCTCAACAATCATATTTACAAAGAAATTTCTTTAAAAGTTGTTAAAAATTTATACCAAGTTTATTCTAACATGAATTCACTTCTCAAGACACTTTTACTATCCAGTACTGTCCAGGAGCCACACATGGACAATGGCTATCTGAAATGTAGCAGGTAGCTCTGACAGAAGAGTTTGGAGATTTAGTATGAAAAATATTTTTAAGTTATATGTTGAAATGATAGTATTTTGGATATATTGGGCTAAAAATTTAAACTTCACCGGTTTCCTTTTATTTTAAAGTGGCTACTAGAAAATCAGACATTACCTGTGCTGATATTTTTTTTTTTTTTTTTGGTTTTTCGAGACAGGGTTTCTCTGTTTAACAGTTCTGGCTGTCCTGGACTCGCTTTGTAGACCAGGCTGGCCTCGAACTCACAGAGATCCACCTGCCTCTGCCTCCCAAGTGCTGGGATTAAAGGCGTGCGCCACCACCGCCCGCTGTGCTGATATTTTATTGCTCTTGGGCAATGATGCTCTGTATATATAGGTCTCAGGGAACAGGAGTATCATATTTGTATAAATCAAATTTATATAAATTAAGCCCAGAAGATCTCTAGAAGATACAGTGCAACTATCTTTAAGACTAAAATTCCTATCAAGTCACTCACCTACCTATGCAGCAGAGACCAAGAAAGAAATTGTCTAGAAATGGAGCTTATTCCCAACAGGAATGACAAAACAACCTGTAGGTCAGTGGTTCTCCACCTGTTAGTCTCGACCCTTTGGGGGCAGGGTGTCAAACAACCCTTTCATGGGGGTTGCCTAAGATCATTGGAAAACACAGATAGTTACATTATGATTTATAACAGTAGCAAAATTACGGTTATGAAGTAACAACAAAAATAATTTTATGGCTGGGGTGATCACAACATGAGAAACTGTAGTAAAGGATCGCAGCATTAGGAAGGCTGAGAACCAGTGCTCTAGAACACAATCGCTCAGCAATACTGCTTGGTTGACTCAGCAGTGCGCCTACAGAGGCTCTGCAATTTCACCTGTCTCTGCTGTGACAAAGAAACAATGACTTGGTTGGCATTAAGGAATCAGGAGCAGAAAACATTAGTTCCCAGTATGGCCACCTGTCCCAGAACTGTGGGGTCATTGCTAGGGTCTCTACATCCAGAAGCCAGGCAGATAGATGTGAGGTCTGGCAGGTGCAAAAATGAATCTTCTCCAGCCTCTAGCCACACTCCTGCTGTCGGTTTCCTCCTTTTAGCCAAGGCAACACTGCCACCTCACACTAGCACCACACAGATTATGCTAACAGTCCCTACCAAAGATTAATTATGCTCTGTCCCACCTGACATTGCGCACTGACTGACCCACAACTACTCTGTCTTTCTGATTCTGCTCCTGCTTGCCTCACCTCCTTCCCACGCGACAGGAGATTTTTTTTGCAGATGTAAAACAAATTACGGGCCAGGGCCAAAGCTGGCTCAGAATCTGTTTGGTTTTTGTACAGCCTATGAGTTAAAAGCAGGTGTGCATATTTTTCTATCTATCAATGGCTGTTAGAAAAAAGTAGTATTTTATATCAGAAAATCAGGTAAAATTCCAACTTCAAATCCATGGTATAGTTTCACTGAGACACAACTAGAGCCAGATGTGGATGTACTGACTTCCTCTGCTTTCACACTACACAGGCAAAGGAGAGTAGTTGCAACAGGAAGCATCTAGCCTGCAAGGCTTGAGACTGTTTACTATGGCTTGCTGCAGAAAGTCAGCCAATCCCTAGTATAGATCATATTGTTATTGTTGTTTAAAATCCTTCACTCACTTTCCACTGTTTCTAGGGACAATCTACAACTTAAGAGGTCTATGAAGCTGTTCTTCACTGGCTCGGTTTCACCTTCCTCCCCACTCACATTTTGCTCATCCACATCCTTGTCCATTAGTGGAACCACACTGTCCTTTCTGCCTCCGTGGCTATCTATCATAGCTCTTCTCTGCCTCTGTTTCTCTGAAGGACTTCCCTAGCCTAGTGACTGCACGCTAGCTGTATGCTTGGCACATGGATAGAGAGCATGCACTCAAGCATTTAACCAACACCCATTGAGTAAGTAACACACACAGCACTCTAACCTACTCTGTCCTTTCACCCCACGGTGCAGTGTGTCGAGCTGGAGTGAACTGAAACCCTGGTGGATAGTTGATGAGGCCTGGACTTTTCCACAGAACCATGCCCACGATTTCAGGTCAGCTCCCTGGGAAGAGCCTCTACTGTAGGGTAAGCAATGTTCAACTGACACTTAAGACTGAGGAAAAAATTCTACCCAAGGATCAGTTTGGCTGTGCATCCTGTTGAGATTCCCAGAAAATCTACTTCCCAATCTATATGGCTTAGAGGTACTTTTTCTTTTTCCCCAGAGAAATTTTCGCAGGAAAATTTCAGACTTTACTGGCATCTTGTATTTTGTGAGCCTTCTTGGTCTAGGAGCATTTTTTTTTTCAAGACATGGTTTTTCTGTGTAGCCCTGGCTGTCCTAGACTCGCTTTGTAGATAATGCTGGTCTTGAACTCACAGAGATCCACCAGCTTCTGTCTCCCGAGTACTAGCATTACATTAAAGGCATGTGCCAGGATTCTGGGAGCTTTTTTTTGAGACAAGGTTTCTGTATAGCCCTGGCTGTCCTGGAACTTGCTCTGTAGACCAGGTTGGCCTCAAAGTCACAGAGATCCGCCTGCCTCTGCCTCCCAAGTGCTGGGATAAAAGGCACTTGCCACCCACCAAGCTTCTGGGAGCATTCTTTTTTTTTTTTTTGGTTTTTCGAGACAGAGTTTCTCTGTGTATGTCTGGCCGTTCTGGAACTCACTCTGTAGACCAGGCTGGCCTTGAACTCACAGAGATCCGCCTGCCTCTGCCTCCCAAGTGCTGGGATTAAAAGCGTGTGCCACCACCGCCCGGCTTCTGGGAGCATTCTTAATGATCTGTTGATGCAAATCTTGTCCAGTACACAAGTATCAGCAGCAGACACTCCTCTTCCTACCCAGAATCCTAAAGACCAGGGCAGTTCCCTAAATCACACTTGAAGGACTTCTCAACAGAGGGACTAGAAAACATACATTACTTTCCCACCGCCACTCATGCCATGCAGATTGGTCAGGAGTGAATTTCTGGCACGTGTGTATATGTATTTGTGCATGTGTGTTTTCTGACAGGCTCTCACTGTATAGCTCTAGCTTGGAAGTCACTGTGTAGACCAGGATGGCCTCCAACTCATAAGATCCACCTGCCTCTGTCTCCAGAGTCTGGGATTAAAAGCATGTGCCACCATTCCTGGCACTGTATATTTTAATTCAGTCACTTACAGAAATTATGGAAACAAAGAGAGCCCATAGTTTACTCTCCTTACAGTAGTTTCATATGTAATTTAGATTTTAAAACCAGCCAAAAGGGGCTTCTGAGACAGGGCTCAGCAGGCAGAGGTGCCTGAGCCAAGCCCGGAACCCACATGATATAAAGAAAAAACTGATTTCCTTAGGTTGTCCTCTCTCTACAGGCACACCATGGAGATTGAAGGTATGTGTGTGTGTGTATGTGTGTGCGTGTGTGCACGCACGCACACACACACCATTTCTACTAAATATCAATTAGAAACATTTATATAAAAGAAATAAACTTAGAAAAGTATTAATGGCAAAAGCCAATATTTGCATCCTGTTTACAAATGATTTATGCCATCAAGTAGTTAACATTAAATTTTCAACTTTGAAAACCAACTCTAATTTAACAAATTGTTTTTTTATTTTTATTTTTTTAGGTTTTTCGAGACAGGGATTCTCTGTGTAACAGCTCTGGCTGTCCTGGACTCACTTTGTAGACCAGGCTGGCCTCGAACT
>CAJQZJ010034511.1:368909-399790 GCA_907164525.1 Lophiomys imhausi | reverse complement strand
AGTTCGAGGCCAGCCTGGTCTACAAAGTGAGTCCAGGACAGCCAGAGATATTCAGAGAAACCCTGTCTCGAAAAACCAAAAAAAAAAAAAAAGAAAGAAACAAAGCCACCAGGACACTTGGGAATTCATTTTATCAAGAGTCCATCACTCTAACTATCCACAGGAAAATGCAAAAGTTACAAGCTTCCTGTTCTGAACTAATACCAATTTAGATTTAAAGTTCTCAGCCAAGTGCATGTCTTTAGTCCCAGCAGTCAGGAGGCAGAGGCAGATAGATCTCTATGTAGTAAGTTCCAGGACAATCAGGGCTATGTGAAGAGACATAAAATAAAAAATAAAGAAAATTCCTATGCCCTATAGTGTTGGGGTGACCTTTCTGTACACTGTGGAAAGATTGCCTTTGTATTATTCAATTGTTAATTCTGTATCGGTAGATAGCTGAATATTTTCTGGAAAGCTGAAGGCTGTATTTTGGTATTTTGTTGTTGTTGTTGTTGTTGTTGTTGTTTTTTCGATACAGGGTTTCTCTGTTTATCCTTGGCTGTCCTGGACTCACTTTGTAGACCAGGCTGGCCTCAAACTCACAAAGATCCGCCTGCCTCTGCCTCCCAAGTGCTGGGATTAAAGGCGTGCGCCACCACCGCCCGGCTATTTTGGTATTGTTATTCTTATGGCTCATCATCTGCCTTAGTATTTTGGAAACACACATCTTCCTCACTCACTGACTGGTTAAATAAAAAGCTGAAACAGGAAAAGGGAGGGCAGAATGTCCAGGCAGAGACAGGGACTCTGAGGGAAGAAATGAGAGGCGGGAAGATTAGCCAGTGCGACATGGAGAGGGACGGGTATCGGGGCTGAATAGAGAGAGGTAACATGGCAGGTCATGGGTTAGAGTAGTTGGTTAATTAAGTTAGATAAGCTAGCTGGGAGGTAGCCCAAGCTAAGGTCCAAGCTATAATAAAAATAAAAATCTGTCTCTATTCAAATGCTGGCAGGTCCAAGGAACTCCTGCAATACTACAGATAACTTCAGAAGCCCCCCAAAATTTAGTACTTTTGAAACGTAGTAACAATATTCAAAGCTTTGTGTTTTGTGTTATCAATGAAGCAGTTCATGTGACATAAAGGTACCAAGCAGTTTGCTAAAGTTAGTCTGACTCAGAAACCCTGAGAGCACTTCATCAAGTGTTAAGAGTTAATGTGATACTTCATAACAAACCGAAGATTTCACAATGCTTCCCAGCATCACAACCATGACCAAACTCAATTTCCATTTAGTGAATGATGTAACAATCCACATACGGACAATACGAGAAATTAACAGTTAATTATTTTGTACCTTCAATAAAGAAAAACTGCACATTAATGAGTTCCTGTACTACAACAGGTAGAGGTAAGCTGGTTCTCATTTTGTAATACAGCTCCTGTTTTTATTTAAGGAGCTCCCTCAGCTTTCAGTGAGGCTTGTTATAAAAACCACGTTTTAGTATACTGGTAGTATGCTGCCACAATCCATTTTATTTAATCTTTGGAAACTTCACTATTACCAAGTACAAAGACAACACATCCAACTCACATCATGAGAGGCCAAGGGAGCTGCATGCCGAGTTCCTTTTGCAATTAACTCACTGCTTACTCCTCAGCATGATGACTTTTCAAAGTTCCTTTGAGGCCCTGCAGCTTGTGCCCGCCTTCCCAACTTCATTTCTTACTCTCACCTCATTATGCTTTACCACCCCCAGCTTCCTTCCGTTCTCAATCATGCCAAGATCTTTCTTGCCTCACTAAACCCTCCTCGCCTCTTACAATAGTAGAGAATCTCTCCTGGGTGGCTCTTACACAATCCTTGCCAATCATACATACAATGCATCCACTTTAGATTCAACTTTAAATAGTAGCAAGATCCCATGCCATTGGAACCTTCTCCAGGACTCACAAGGTGAAAACATCACCAAATCAGCCATTACATTCTGCTCACATTTGTACAAAAGATGCAAATATAATGGCAATGCCTGTGTGGGCATCCCTCAGCAGGAACCAAGACAGCAGGTAACCAAGTAGTGAATCACTTTATTCTCTATAACCACATTCTCAGAGGGAGAAGCCGCCACTTTCACTTATCCACGTCTTTGAGAACACAGAGTGATTAAGCTTTCTGGGTCTTGTCCCTTTTTAATACCTCCAAGAGGGCGGAGAAGTTGGCTCAACAGGGAGAGGGGCTTGGTGTGCAAGTTTGGAAATCTATGAGAAGGTTGGAAAGAAGAGACTCCTGATGAAAGTGTTCTTTACCCTGACACAGGAGCCATAGCAGGCACACTGTCACACACAGTAACTAAAACAAACACCCCCCCAACAAAAGCACCTACATAATGAAATGGATGTCCAAATATATGCTTTTGCTACATACAGCAGTATGACTGTCTCCAAGACAAGCACAGGGTGACTGAGATGTCCACACCAGCCACTCTATCACATCTTTTTTACTTAGAAGAACGACAATAATCCTTAGTTCAAATGTGACAATTTTTCTAAAGATATTAAAGAACAAGATCTTAGTTGGGCACAACAGTATCCACGTAATTTCAGCACTTGGAGGCAGAGGTATGTGTTTACTGAAAATTGCAGGCTAGCCTGACTTAAGACCCTATTTCCCCTACTGGGTGGGGAAAGGAGTTTACCAAGTCAAGTAAAAACTGGTACCACAATGTCAGAATTACAACTGTCAAGGAAGAAATCAGAATTTTGAAAAGCCACCCCCCCCCACCTTCTTTTAGTGGTCCTGGGAATTAACATAGGGCCTAGAACATGAAAGGCAGATGTTCTACTGATGGACTATGTTCCTGGCCTCTGTTTTTATCCTGGAGTTTTATCCTGAGACAGCCTTGAGCTTGTGATCTTCCTCCCTTAGGATTCCCAAGTAGCTGGGATTATGGGCCTGTACCATCAGTCCCAGCCAGGAAGTGTTAAATTTTTTTTTAGATTAAAAGTATTTTTAACGTATATGGGCGTTTTGCCTGCATGAGTGCTTGTAATTATATGTGTGTACTGCCTGGAACCCAGGTCAGTAATCTGAACCATCTCTCTAGCCGCGGAAAACCTTTTAACAGTACTTCAATAATTAAGATTTCTCTGAGGCTGATGACAGTATTAACCAATGTAAATTTTTCCCCCTGAGACAGGGCTTCTCTGGGTTAACAGTCCTGGCTGCTCTGGAACTCAAAGATCTGCTTGCCTCTGCCTCCTGAGTGCTGGGATTAAAGGCATGTGCCACCATGCCTGGCAGTAAAGGTAATTTTAAAGAATATGCATATTAAATGTACCAACACATAGATGATCTGTGTAACAGTGGACCGATAACCTAAGTTCCACAGCACAGAATCAGTTGGGTATAAGCTATTCATGTCGAAAAGCAGAACAATGTGGTTTAATGTAAAGGGAACAGGACAAAATCAGGTCCCAGCATCCACATGTAGCTCCTAACAGGCCATAACTCCAGTTCCAAGGGGATCCAATGCTCTCTTAGGCAGTACACACATGTAATTTACAAGCACTCATGCAGGCAAAACACCCACATACATTAAAAATACTTTTTTTTTAAGACAGGGTTTCTCTGTGCAGCCCTAGCTATCACCAGGCTGACCTTGAACTCACAGAGATCTGCCTGCCTCTGCCTCCCACCTCCCAAGTGCTGGGATTAAAGGTGTGCGCCACCACACCCGACGTGAAAAGACTTTTAATCTAAAAAAAATTTACCACTTTTCAGGCTGGGATGCAGAGCGCACTAAGAATGGCCAGTGAGATGGCTCAGGGTACAAAGATGCTCTCTGACAAATTTATCCCCAGGATCCACATGATAGAAAAAGAGAAGCAATTTCCATAAGCTGTCCTCTAACCTTCAAATGTATTCCATGTACATACCTGCCTGTCTCAAATAAATATAATAATAAAAGATACTGTTGATTACTACTTACAGAAGTTTAGTGTGTACCAAAAATCCCAGAGACAGTGGCACCACACTATCATCTCAAAGAATATTAAAAATTCACCATTTTCAGCCAGGTGGTGCACACCTTTAATCCCAGCACTCAAGAGGCAGAGACAGGCAGATCTCTGAGTTTGAGGCCAGCTTGGTCTACAGAGCAAGTTCCAGGACAGTTAGGGCCACACAGAGAAACCCTGTCTTGAACCACCCCAAATCACCTGTTTTTAGCTCTTTATTTGTTAAAGGCTGGTTTTCCCCTCATAGGAGCAGATAAAAACTGCTTAAAAAACCCAAAAACAACTATTAAGAGATTCTTTCATGGGGACTAGAAAGATGGCTCAGTGGTTGAGAGCATTTGCAGCTCTTGCAGAGGACCCAGGTTCATTTCCAAGCACCCACACAGTAGCTCATAATCATCTGCAACTCCAGTTCTGGAGGAATGCCCTCTTCTTGTGTTAAAGACATGTAAAACACTCATAAACAAAATAAATCAATTTTTTAAAAAAGATTCTTTAAAATCTGAAAAGCACACTATCAAAATGTAGTTGCTTTATAGGGAGAAACTGACAAATTAGTCCTACATACAAGAAGCTAAAAATAGGCAAAACCATCTTTGAAAAAAACCAAAAACCAGTTCAAGGCCAGCCTGGTCTAAAAGGGAGTCCAGACAGTCAAGGATACACAGAGAAACCTTGTCTCGAAAAACCTAAAAAAACAAAACCAAACCAAAAAAACCCAAAAACCTCAAGTTAGAAGTCTCCTATGTCCCCATTAACAACGACAGCACAGTAATGTGAGAGTCTGTGGACTGATGTGAGGGCAAACAGATCAGCAAAGACCAGCAGAAGGGAAATCTACGCACAGTTCATTTCCCACTAAGGAATGCAATGAGGGAAAACCAGTCTTCTTACAAGCTGAGACAAGTTTCACCCTTTTCTCACACCACACACATCAACCTCAAGCAAGTCATAAACCTAAATGTAAGAACTGAATATAGAGCATTCAGAAGAAACAGTGCTAAAGCTACACTGTTTCAGATTAGGTTTTGAGTTCCCTGGATATGAGACCAAAAGCAAAAAGCTTAACAGGAAACAGTTACACTGGAGCTGCCCTGGACTCAATCCTGAGCACCAAGGGAAGAAAAGTGGAAACACAGTTTCACCACCATAGATGGAAGAAACTGTTTATAAATCATATATATTCTTGAAGCCTACTAGGGTGGCTACAGCCAAGCAAAGAGTTGGCAAAGATGGAGACAAATTCCAAGCCTCATAGATTGTTGTTAGGAATGTAAAGTGCGATATTGTGTAAAAGTTTGATAGTTCCTCAAAATGTGAAGAAGTGATACCACGTGTCCCAGCAATTCCATTCCTAGGGAACAACCAAGAAAAAAGAAAATACAGGAATGTTTGTAAAAGAATGTAAAAATAAATAAAATGTAGTATAAACTCACATAAATGGAATATTATTCAGGCACAAACAGGAACAGGTATAATGCCTTTATGTGAAATGTGCAGAGAGGGTAGGTAAATCAATAAAAACAAGGCAAATTAATGGTTGCTAGGGCCGAATGGTGAGAATTAATTGCTATGTGCACGGAATTTCTTTTCAGTGCATATGGATAAACACGGACATCAAAACTGGATCCCCAGAACCCATGTGGTGGAAGGAAAGAACCAATTCCCAAAAACTGCCCTCTGACCTCCATGTGCCCGATGTAGCATGCTCTCCTACAAATTAATAAAATATAAGTGCTCACTTCAAGAGTCCATGTGCTAAGACTGGAACCATGCAGTGAAGTGTTCCATGTTTTAAAAAGGTATTAACATTTGGCTGTACAAATAAGCTCTGCTTATTTTCTAACTCAGAACGATGGATAGGACTGACAAAGCTTCACCAAAGGCCACTATTGGACTATTCTGCTCAGACAGTTCACAGCACACATCAATTTCACACTCGGGTAGGGTTGTACATGGCAAGTAATGTCTAAGCCACAATTTCTTTCCTCCCACACCCCTCAGACAGGGTTTCTCTAAGAAACAAGAGTCCTGGTTGCCCTGGACTCACTCTATAGACCAGGCTGGCCTTGAACTTACAGAGATCCACCTGCCTCTGCCTCCCGAGTGCTGGGATTAAAGGAGTGGGCCACCACACCTAGTTAAAACAGTTTCTTAAAGTCACAGACGCGCACGCACGCACGCACAAACACACACACACACACACACTGACAGGTGTCCTGTCACTCTCCTCCGTGTCCCCCTGAGACAAGGTCTATCACCGAAACTGAAGCTCTCCATTTTCTAGACAGGCAGGTGGCCAGCCAGCCCCAGCTCCCCAGTCCCCACCAGCACACTACCCTGTGCAGCTTTCCATGGGTTCTGGGGACTGGAGCTCAGGTGCCCTCAGCCGCACAGAAAGCACCCTTACTCACTGAGCTATCCTCCCAGCCTCACCACATCTTTCAAGCAGATTGTGTCAGAAAAGGACAGGCTCATTTAATGGGACAGAATTCAATGAGATTATGTTCTACTGGGAACAATCAAACACGTCATGATACCTTTCCCTATGAAGAATCCAACAGCATCGTTTGCGTTCTGACAAGGTAATTCATCTACTCTTGCTGAACTGCCATTCACTAAACCAAGACCATTTCATTTTATTTTATAAATTTCCACATTCCTGTGATCTCATTCTACTTAGTGATATAGGAGGATTATACACAACAAATAAGTTTTTGGAAAGATAGTCTAATGGCAAACTACATTACCAACACTCTGGAAGACATTCTAGAGAAAGACTACAGTTTACTTTTTGACAGCTCTGATTGGATCCTCACAACTAAGGATTCCTCACCTGTAGTAACAAAAATCCACCATGAGAAAGCTGCTACATATGGCCACCACCAAAATGAACACAAAGGACCTCCCTAAAAGTTAGAATGAATTACAGGTGACACTGAGGTGACTTGTCCTTAAAAGGTTCCCTACTCCAAACACCAGGAATATACTGCAGGAGGAAAGCTGTACAATTGTCAACCTTCTTGGTAGGCCCCTCAATGTGAGAACTGGAAAGCCCAATAGATCAATCGCATTTCAGTCTTCACTGGAGGCAAACGTAGGAGTTTGTGGCGTGATCAAGTAATATCACACTGTCTAGTCAAAAATGCAAACAGCATTCAATCAAGAGAACACTGTAAAAAGCGTGGCTTCTGGACGAGCCTGTTTCTATGCTTTATCACCAACCAACACAACAACTGTCTAACGTTACACACACACACACCTACAAACACTGAAATTTCTATACTTTGGCACCAAACACATCTCTAAGTTCTGAGAAGTCTGAATAGTGGCTAGTTCCAGGAAGAGTGGCCAGTGTGTGCGATCATACTGGCAAAGGGCCAACCCCACTCCTCTGCAAAGAATTCAGAAACTATAAAATATTCTTGTCCAAATGAAAGCAAACTAAAGTCAAATGCAACAGTGGGAGTAACAGAGCTTCCTCAATGTATCTTTCTTTCACCTTAACCATTACACGTGAAAACAACTATGGAGAAAACAGTAGGATGTGGAAATACAGCACACTCGGGGCATTGAAAACAGGTCTACAGTCCTTGCTCCTCCTCAGGCTAGCACTGTACTAACAAGCAGCAGCCTAAAGAGAACATTTGTGAGGAAAAGGCTAGGAGTATCCAGGCACACCTATCCTAGCTCCAGTGGGTCTTTCTTCACAGCAAGACCAGCCTATCCAGTGAGCCCAGGGCCACCTGGGTAACTACATAAGACCTTGCCTTAAAAAAAAAAAAAAATCAAGGATGGATCTATTGGACAGAAGTTCTCTAGCAAAGGAGACAAAGCACTACACTTATTTAAACCCATTGCCATTTCGAAAATTTCAAGAGGTGAATAAAATCCAGACCTTTAAATATTCTCTTGGGTTGAAAACAGGTAGCCCATCTACTTGTGACTTCTGCCTTGCTCATTCAGGATTATTACTTAGCACTCTTGTATATTTATCTGATTAGAGGGTACTCAATCAAGAGCCAGGTTATGACATGGTCCCATTCTCCAAATTTGTGGCGGAAATTAAGAAAACAGGCCAACAGTATGGTGATCCAGACAGCCAACAATAGTTAGACACCTCAATTTTGTGCATGTTAACTCTAGGGTCGCAATTGTTAAAGCAGTCTCCTACTCTTCCCCAATATGAACACCTCTTTTAATGCTGCACCATGCAGTTACTTTTCCACTCTAGGCACCTCCACCTCACACTGAAGGAGAGATGGTGAAAGTATGAGTAAGCAGGCCCAGACTGATCTTGGTCAAAGAGCACAGACCCTGACACCAGCAGTGGAAGGCCTAACAGGGAGCCTGTCCAGTGGGGAAAGCTTTCCTAAGGCAGTTGCTGCCACCTCTGTCCGCAATCAGACTCCCCACCTCCCTCTTGCTTCATCATTCCTCAGTGGTGTCTCTTCAAGTGCATTTTTTTTTTTTCTGGAGACAGTTACATCTTTCAAACAGCACTTAAAGATGAACGTGCTTTTCCCGGGTTCCCGTCGGCCAAAGACAATAAAGTCTCACCCTGCAGCATGGCTAAGTTCAAACATTCTGTTTCAAGGGATGGACCGCATAATACTTGTCTCACACCATGTTCACTCCCCACCCCACCCAGGTTCACCTCTACTCGGTAAAAAAAAAAAAAAAAAAAAAAAAAAGCAGCGTCAAATGTGTGTCAATGGCTTGGTGGTGTTGTTGGAAAAACAAAAGGACTTTTGAATTACTTTAACAGCTTGGTTCCGAGTGCCTGGCCTTGTTTCTCCTCAAAGGAAAAAAAAAAATAGGACACAGAGTTCAGAGACGTCTTTCTCCTCGCCTTTCCTATGCTGGCCGCCAGCTGCTACCTAGCGGGCCTCTGAGGGGTTCAGTCTAGGTGTTTCTTCGAGGCGGAAACTTGCCCTCTGTCGCTAGATGTCTTGGAAGTTTCCCCGTTTTCTTTAGAAGGTTTGACTTCACTATAGATGGAAAGGTCACAAGGAGAGGTTTTCTTTGTTGAAATGCCCCGGGTTTGTTGAACTGGGAGAGCCGGTGGGGAAAAGACCGTGCCCAGAGGAGGCGGGACAGTCCCGGGGGGACCCGGCTAAGCTGCTACGTACGGGCCGCAGGATTCCAGTGCAGTGGCCCGCGGCTCCTACCGAAGGACCCGGCCGCCTCGGCCCGCGGGGGCCCCGCCACCTGTCCGCCGAGCCCGGGGACAGGGGAAGGCGCCGCCGCCTCCACTCAAAATGGAGGTTAGGAAACGCGCGCCACCCGCCCGCCACATGGCCGCGCCGCCAAACTTCGCAGTCCTGGGGCTCACAGCCCGGCATCGCCAGGGCCGCCACT
This sequence comes from Lophiomys imhausi, assembly GCA_907164525.1. Taxonomy (NCBI): domain Eukaryota; kingdom Metazoa; phylum Chordata; class Mammalia; order Rodentia; family Muridae; genus Lophiomys; species Lophiomys imhausi. The sequence continues at coordinate 390,431 of CAJQZJ010034511.1, read as the reverse complement.
CACCCACAGACCGGTAGCCCAGGATGGCGATCTTCCGGGACTTGGACTGCGGCATCTTGACGGCCTGCTCAGCCCGGGCCCAACCACATCAACCGCGGCGGCGGCGGCTCCTCCGACTCAGACGATCGGCGGCGGGTGCGCCGGGGGAACGCGGCATACAGAGCGCGGCGGCGGGCGCGGCTGCCTCTCGCTCGCTCCTTCCCTCGCTCGCTCAACCGCCCGGAACCGACCGCGCGGACCCCACCCCCCACAACACAACACGGCCACGTGACCGCGCGCGGCCGCGTCAGCGCCGCCTCCCGCCGCCGCCGCCTCCCGGCCCGGAACGCGCGGGGGTGCGTCGAGGGAACGTTTTACTTTAAAGGGAAAAAGCGGAGACGCCCCAAGGGCCCCGGAATAGTCACGACCGAAACCCGCTGCGTCATGACCTTCCCACCTACTTCCGCCGCTTCTTAATTACGACAGTCCTGTTCGAGCGCTGATTGGACGGTTCCCAGACCGCCCCGCGATGACGCAATGGAAACTCCGTCTCCTATTGGGGACTAGGAGGGGGTGGAGCCAAGGAGAGGGAGGGGCTGCTCGGTGGCGGGGGAGCTAAAAATATATTCTGGCTGCGTTTGCTCCGCTGGGCGCCTGCGTGGTCCAAAGTGGGGCCCTGCGGGGGGGGGGGGGGGGGGAAGAAGGTAAAGAGGGAGGGAGGGAAAGAGGGAAGGAAGGAGGGAGGGAGGCAGGCAACTCCCCAGTGATTGGCTGATGTGAAGCGTGGGGGCAGAACCAGCGGCGAGAAGCGCGATGATTGGTGCAGTGCCGAGCCTTTGGCCGACTGGCGCCTCTTGGCCCTTAAAAGGCGCGAGGCTCGAGGCGCGAGGCGCGTGGCCCTAGCCGGCAGTCTGTAGGTTAGCTGTCGCCTCTCTTAATTCTGTTTATACTTTAAATTGCCGTCCCGCTATGTTAGCGTTAGTCCTGGGCTTAATGTGGGTGGTGACTAAGCTTTATTTGTGGCTGAGGAACTGTGGGAAGAATGGAATCTGTGCAGACTCCAAATGTCAGAAATTCCATTAAAAGCTGCGCGAGCTGGCCAGTCCCGGTGCGGACGCAGGCGACACAAGCCGGGCGACGCTCATCTCGCGTAGAAAGGCGCACGCGTGGGAGCCCTGCAGCCAGATCAGCGCGTCTTCTCATTCGAGAGGCTATTTCTGGATAAACGTGAGAGTCAGCCATTGTCAAGAACGCTGAGGAAAAGCAGGAGGCTTCGCTGTCTGGTGTGGGCGGGGAAAGGCTGGCATATTTTCGACAAAAGGCGTACTGGCAGAGAGCCCTTGTCTCCGGAAAACTGGACTTGGGACAACCTCATATTGAAGAGCAGGAAGGAAAGCCAGTCCTTGGGCCTACTTCATGGAAGCCCGAGTTAAAAGCTAGGTCTAGAAATGAAGATGCCAAGAGAGAACAGCGCTCTTGTCCTTCATCTTTTGTGCTTCGTGATAGACTTGTTTTTAGGGTCTCATGTAGTCCAGATTGCCTCTGCCACCCAAGTGCTGGTATTAAAGACTGCCTTGCTACCTTGATCCTCTGATTCTCCTGTCTTTACCCAAGTGCTTAGGATTATTGATTTACAAACCTTGTTTATTCGGTGCTAAGGATTGGACTCAGAATGATGTACATTAGGCAAGTAATCGCATGACTGAGCAGCATCCGTCATCCCCCAGCACTATTTTAAAACAGACTCGGGTAAATGTATATTTATCAGATGCCCCTATCCATCAGCATTGTTGAACCCATAGCACTAAATTCCTTGGTGAATGTAACATCATTTAGGGTTACCTTAAAAACCAAAACAAAAAACAACCGGGCATAGTGTCACACACCTTTAATCCCAGCACTCGGGAGGCAGAAGCAGTCGGATCTTTGTGAGTTCCAGGACAGCAAGGGCTTATAAAGAGAAGCCCTAAAAGGCTCCAGCAAGATGGCTCAGCCGGTAAAAGCACTTGCTGTGCAACCTTACAACCTGTCTTTGATCTGTAGATCCCAAGGTGGAAAAATAACTGACTCCCAAGGGTTAGTCTTTAACTTCTACATGAGTTCTATTTTACACCCACCCCCCACACACCCACACACAACAACTACTACTACTACCAATAACAACAAAAATAAATAGAACAGAATACAGACATGTTATGCATAGTGAGGGTCTTCATGCATCTTGTGTATATTTATTTATACATACATACATATATGCTATTGTATTGTGTTCTGCTCAAAAATACCTTTAAGTTCCTTCAAAAAGATTAAAAATACTGCTTTAGCCTAGGAATATTAATAATCAGGTAGAAATGTAGTTATAAAGTTCAAGAATTTTCTAGTTGCTGCCTTAAAGCTCTTCAATGTCAGATTCTAGAAATTAGAAGATTCCATTATTCCAGAGTGGATTGAATTCACTTTCAAAGATGTTTCAGGAGGCTGGAGCTATGGGTCAATGGTTAAGCGCTCTTACTGCTCTTGCAGGGACAGAGTTTGGGTCCCAGCACCCACATGGCTAATAAGCAGCTATAACTCCAATTCCAGGAGATCTGACACCCATTTCTGGCTGCTGTGGTCACTACACGCATATGGTGCACAGACACATGCAGGCAAGATACATGGCATCAATATAATAGATATAACAAGATAATAGATAAGGGTATGCACTCATAGAAATAACAGACTATAACCAGGCAGGAGTGAGTTCAGTAGGAATGCTCTTTCTGTCCTATGTGGCACAATCAGCTGAGAAAAGTCTTTAAAACCTTTAAGCAGCTGGAAGAGTGGCTGTCTCTGATCAGCTTCCCAAGGTTCTGCCATTTTTCTCCATGTTCTTCTGTGTGCCCTAAAACTCTGAAGTCTTCCATTTAAATCTTGAGAGAGAGAACATAATTAGTTCAGTTAGTGACCGTTGTCACTTGAGGAGCTCATGCTAAACATGTGACTTGGGCAGATAGGTCTTTGCGGGCCTCTACTTCTGGAGTTGGTGGCTATCATTTGAAACAACCAGTCTTATAGTCTTTCTTTCTTTCTTTTTTTTGAGACAAGATTTCTCTGTGCGGAATCCTGGCTGTCCTGGACTAACTCTGTAGACCAGGCTAGCTTTGAACTCACAGAGATCCACCTGCCTCTGTCTCCTGAGTGCTGGGATAAAAGGGTTTGTGCCAGCATGCCTGGCAATTACAGACAGTTCTGATCTGCCATGTGGGTGCTGGGATTTGAACCCTAGTCTTTTTGAAAAGCAGCCAGTGCTTTTAACTGCTGATCTCTCCAGCCCCTTGTAATATTTCTCATTGGCTTTTTGTGAACACTTGCAAGATAGCAGATTTATAGTTGTAATATAGTTTTATTGCATTTTATATGTGTGTGTGTGTGTGTGTGTGTGTGTGTGTGTGTGTGCGCGCGCGCACGCATAGCATGGTATATTTGGAAGCTAGAGGACAACTTTTGAGAGTCTCTTTTTCTCCTACCACCATCGGAGTCCTGAGAGTCAAACTCAAGTCAACAGGCTTCTTAACAAGTACTGCTGCTCAATGAGCCATCTCACTAGCTTGCAATGCAGAGTTCTGATTTCCTGAGACCCCCCCCCTTCCCCACCTCCCATTATTGGATCAGACATAGGTAAAAACCCCTTGTTTACTAAAAAGATTATTGTGAAATTGCTTTTCATGGGAAATCTTGACCTTAATTGAAGTGGATGTCTAGGAGTTTTATTGTTTTGCCTTAAACATTAGATGAGAAAAGAGTGGAGATGAACTGGATTTATTGTAATCTTGCAAATCTCAAATCTGAATGATTTGTTAAGTCATAGAGAAGGTGTTCAAAATCAGACAGTGCAGATTTGGGAGAACATGCCAAGACAGTCTATTATGTGGGCAAGTTGTTGAAGTCAGAGGGCCAGCTCTTAACCCTGTTGACAGAGAGGGACCTCCTCAGCAAAGAAATGGTCCTATCCTCAGCATTTCCAGATAAGTGTCATCTTGGGCCAGTCAAGCCCTCTGGCTTTTACTAGAAAGAAAATCTTGCCCTCTCTGAGCAGGGGCTCAATCCAGTGTACTGTGAATGGCAGTTGGGGTGGTGAGGGGGTAAATGGATGTCCACATGTGTAAGGCGAGATTGGGCTGCGTTTCCTTCTAACGTGTCCCCTTTGGATACAGCTGGAGCGCGAGGCACTGCTGAGGCTTTCTTCCCACGGTCTGCAGGCAGGACCAGACCTCTTATTTGGAAACAGGGCTACTGCAGACATAATTCATTAAGATGAACTCATATTGTAGTGACCCCCAAGCCAGTATGAGGATTGACCTTCTAGGAAGAGAGGAGACTCAGGCATGAGGGAGATGGTTGCTGTGGCAGAGACTAGAGTGCTGCTGGACTGTGTGAAGCTGGAAGAAGTGAGGAGGTGCATTCCCCGTGGCCCTTCAGAGAGAATGCGCTTCTGCCAACACCCAGACTTCAGACTTTGGCCCTGTAGAATCCTGAGGATAAATTTCCATTGTTTTAAGCAACCTAGTTGGCAGTGTTTGATCTCTACAGCCACAGGGACCAGCATCAAATGTCCTCAGGCTGCCAGCAATCTTATTCTAAGTTTGAATGTGGTCTCCAGGGCCCCTAGGCCTAAAGCTTCTAGGTGTCACCAGAAGGCTGCTGATCCACACAGAGCCAGGCTATGGAGGGTTTTGGCTCAGTAACTGGTAAGGTGACCAACTGGAGCAGAAGTCATTGTTTATTACTAAGAGCCTGGGAAATGTTCAGGAAAAACCAGGAGGCTGATTCCTTGCAGAAGAACAGGTGCTGCCTTGTGGTCGTGTGGATTATACATACCCTTCAAATATGCCTTAGATGTAGAGTTTAGTCACAGTTATTCGAAAGCTACCGAAAGATATAATTAACATTTGAGATGCACAGTTAATACTGGCTCAGCTCATGTGAAGGGCTGGCTCAGTACTTACTGAATGTCCTCCAAGTCACCAGGCTGCAGAGAACCTCTGTGAGAGTGCAAGACACAAAAATGGGACAATTTTTTCTAATTGTTTTTATTTCAACATAAAATAATTGATCTTTGTTATTATATAACATATGGCTTGGTCATGGTTCCATCACTTGATCTGGGTGACAGGGGCATGTCCCACCAGGTACTAAAGTGCCACATCAAGGAAGTCATGGCAGTTTCTTCACTGGTAAGTGCTCAGAATGTTGGGTATTGTTTGTCTCAATTTCTTTTTTTCTTTTTTTCTTTTCTTTCTTTCTTTCTTTTTTTTTTTTTTTCGAAACAGGGTTTCTCTGTGTAATACTCTTGGCTGTCCCGGACTCACTTTGTAGACCAGGCTGGCCTAGAACTCTCAGAGATCCGCCTGCCTCTACCTCCCGAGTGCTGGGATTAAAGGTGTGCGCCACCATGCCCAGCTGTTTTTTCACCAGGAGACATAAGAATGAATTTCGAATTCATTCTGTCAGGCCAGGATAACCCAGATACAAAACCAGACAAAGAAATTAGAAGGGGAGAGCTGGAGAGATGGCTTAGTTGATAAAGTGCTTGTAGGTACAAGTGTGAGGATCCCCAGCCCCACATGAAAACTAGGTGCAGCACCATGCTGCAACCCCAGCACTGGGCAAGGAATGTGAATGGAGACAGGTAGCTCCCTGGAGCTTGTTGGCCAGCCCCTTCAGCCCATAGAGCTAGTGGGGACTGTAATGGGCTCCAGACCTAGTAAAACTAACACCATGTTAGAGGCACCATTACAATGGTAAAAACCAGCATGTAGTCTCCAACACCTGCCAAAACAGGACCAAATATCTAGTCCATAGTTCAAGGAAGGTCCTTGAATTAGTCCCTAAATGTACTAACCTTCCAAATTGACTTCTGTAGTTGTACTTGTGGCTAGCTGAAGTGTGACAGCCAGGATGTGTTTTTAATGCATGGAAGTTGTAGAGCTTGGTGCTGCGTGATTTGGCCAAGTTCCCTGTGCAGCCACTGGCTAACAATGAAATTTTTCTTTTCAGCTTAAGAGTGTCTACTTTACTTGGAGATTCATTTGGTCTCTTTTTTATTCTCTTAAAGCAAAAACTGCTACTAGTTTGACAACTAACTTTCTTTCTTTTTTTTTGGTTTTCTCTGTGTAGCCCTGTCTGTCCTAGACTCTCTTTGTAGACCAGCTGGCCTCAAACTTACAGAGATCCACCTGCTTCTGCCTCCTGAGTTCTGGGATTAAAAGTGTGTGCCACCATGCCGGACTATTTGCTTCTTTTATTGCAGAGTTGATATTTTCCTTACTCCTCTAGCAAGATGCTTCCATACAGTGGTAGCATTCTGTATGTATTTATGGATGTGATATATGGAAAATTAAAGGTGTCTGAAGGATGTAAACATGATTTTTATTATCAGTATTAACTTTTTTTTCATTCTTAAAAAGTTACTTGAGAATTCTATACATATGTGTGTGTGTATATATATATATATATATATAAACATATATATATGTTTTATTCTTTGTTTTCTGAAACAGGGCTTCTCTTTGTAGCCCTGATTGTCCTAGAACTCACTCCGTAGACAAGGCTGGGCTGGAACTCACAGAGATCCACCTGCCTCTCTGCCTCCCAAGACCTGGGATTAAAGGTGTGCACCATTACACCTGGCCCTATATAAAGTATTTTGATCATATCCATTTGTCACTTCCTGTTTCAGCTCCTCCCAGATTCCTCTTTCACCTGGTCCCCTCCCGATTTTGTCCTCTTTTTTACATCTCACAGAATCCAATAAGTACTGCTCACATGTGCAGGTCACATGCTGAAGGGAACTGATTCCTGCCCCAGTAGTCTTCACCTGCCGAAAGCTCCTCATCTTGGAGTGGCCCTGCCCTATCTGTACTGGAATGTTGAGCTCCTTGATCTTGTGCCAGTCTTGATGCAGACAACCACAGATGTGAGCTCATGAGTAAAGTGTCCTGTGGCACCTGGAAGACACTTGACCAGCCGTCCTCGCCAACCTCTGGCTCCAACAACCTTTCCCCCTCTTCCAGATGTTCCCTGAGCCTTGGGACAGAGGGTATGACACAGATGTACCATTTAGGGTTGATCTGGTGTATAAACGGAGCTTGCACACATATATTTATTTTAAAATGTCTTGAATTGCTGGAGCAGTGGCTCATTTGGTAGGGTGCTTGCCTGTCATGCATGAAGCCCCAGGCTCCACCCTCAGCACCTATAAGTCAAGTATGGCAGAAGCGGGAAGATCAGAAACTCAGGTGACCCTCTGCTACACAGAGAGTTTGAGGCCTGCCTGGGACACATGAGACTTGGAGACAAGGTTTCTCTGTGTAACCCTGGCTGTCCTGGAACTCACTCTGTAGACCAGGCTGGCCTCGAACTCACAGAGATCTGCCTGCCTCTGCCTCCCAAGTGCTGGAATTAAAGGCGTGCACCACCATGCCTGGCCCAAGGTGATTCTTTGTTGATAGTGTTATTTTTTGTTGCTATGATAAAGTACCATAACCAAATGCAACTTAAGGAGGAATGAATTTATTTTGGCCTCTGATTCTTTAGGGTTGGAGTCCATCACAACAGGGAAGACACAGTGGCAGAAACAGGAAGCTGAGTGATCACATTTTCACCCATACACAGGAAGCAGAGCAAGGGGACAGGAAATAGGGTGAGACTATAAATCCTCAAAACCCACCTCCAGTGAAATACTTCCTCCAGGTAGAAGACCACACCTTCTAAAGGTTCTATAACCTCTCCACGTGGGGCCACCAACTCTAAATCCAAATATTTGAATATATAAGCCCCTGGGGGACATTTCTTATTGAAACCACAACAAAAGGCATGAGGCTTCTGGCCTTGTACACACACACACACACACACACACACAATAATAATAACTGAAAAAAATTAAGTTCCTGCTCTGCTACTAAAGCTCAGTATGACCTTAACATTTAGCAGAGTGACAAGTTGTAACAACCCTTGGAGAGAAAATAAGCTGGAGGCAAAGCAGTCTGAATGTGAGTGTGGAAACTATGGCTGAAAGAGAGGAACATCATGTCTGAGTCCACATGAAAGACTCTGTTACCAGGCTGGGTAGCTCATGCTTTGATCCCAGCACTTGGAGCCTGAGGCAGGACAATCGGGCAGTTCCAGCTGTCTGGTGAGTCCCAGGCTAGCCTGTGGAGGGTTTTATTCATCACAAGGATAAAACACAATCTGCTTAATCTCAGACTTCTGAAAGACAGGGCTATGCTTTAATCATTTTGCAAAGTTGAGTTACCATCCAACTTTTTTGTTTTTGTTTTAGGTTTTTCGAGACAGGGTTTCTCTGTGTATCCTTTACTGTCCTGGACTCACTTTGTAGACCAGGCTGGCTTTGAACTCATAGAGATCCGCCTGCCTCTGCCGCCCAAGTGCTGGGATTAAAGGCGTGTGCCACCACGCCCAGCAATTACAGAGAGTTGTGAACTGACATGTGGTTGCTGGGATTTGAACCCAGGTCCTTTGAAAGAGCAGTCAGTGCTCTTAACCGCTGAGCCATCTCTCCAGGCCTAAGCTGACTTGTGGCCTACTCAGCTCTGCTCCAATAGATGAGCTGTGTTGGCTGGTATAGGCTCTCAGAGAAACTGAATGGTAGGTGTGAACAGTCAGCCATGGAAGGAGGGTGGGAGCTGGAGGACACATTGGCAGCTGCCGTGCAATAGAGACAGCAGAGGAGTGAACTTATGGGGTGTACTGTCCACCTGCTGCTATTTTAGGGAGACTCCAGAATAGGGTAGAAGAGTTGTGTGAACATTCTCAGTAGCTTCCCTTTCTAGGCTATGTCCATGTGACAAGTCACTGTTTTATTGCTGTGAAGAGACATCATGTCCAAGGTAACTCTTATAAAGAAAAGCATATAATTGGGGCATGCTTACAGTTTCAGAGGTTTAGTGCATTATCATCATGACAGGGAACATAGCAGCATGCAGGTAAGAGCTAGAGCAGCAGCTGAGAGCTTTATATTCTGATCTGCAGAGAGGGGGAGGGGGAGGGGGAGGGGGAGGGAGAGGGAGAGAGAGAGCACTTGACATGCTCATCTCAAAGCCTCCATCAAGTCCACCTAATCCTTGTAATCCCTTCAAAGAGTTTCACTCCATGATGTCTAAGCATTGAAATCCATGAGCTTATGGGGGCCATTCTTCTTCACACCAGTACAGCAGGTGTAAACTGCGTTCTCTAGCCTCCTCTGAGTGGGGCCCTGTCACTAAGACACCAGCCTATATAGCACCTCTCAGGGCTTAGGAGACTAGGCCACCCTTTGCTTTCCAGCTGGCTGGTTCCAGTGGTCATTCTTAGAGTCCCTGAGTCAAGAGCTGGCCTTTTCCAGTGCCAGTGCTTTATCAGAGTCCATGCCAGGCAAGAGGTGTGTGGGTCAGTCCTTAACAACCTGTCCCATTATGGGAGGGTGATTCAGTATATATAATTGGAGATGTGCTGGGATCCATTAACTCTTATACTGTTTCCAGTGTTAGGACTGGAACCCAGGGCCTCACATGCTGCTGAGCTACACCCTCTGTCTTCTTTATTACTTTTACAATTTTATATTGTAGAAGTTAACTTTTTGATTTTGACAACTGCCTACATTTTTGTCACATTGTTTTGGTTTCAAATAGGAGTGTGAAGTGCGAGCAGAGGCTGGGTGCTGACTCATGGTCACAGGAGGCCAGTTCCACCAAACACTGACCTCAGAGTCAGACTTTCTCTTAAGTCATTCACTGAAAAAAATTAATTTCGAAGAGTTAGTTTTTACTTATGCATGTTAAAATATGAATTAAAAAACCTACCAAAAGCTCCTAAAATTCCAATAAGCAGCAGTTATATATTATTAATACTTTTGTATAATGTATTTCTAGATTTTTTTTTGAGACAGGCTCTTGCTCTGTAGCCTAGGCTAGCCTTAAACTAAAGATCTCCCTGCTCAGACTCCAAGGGCTATTATTAAACGAGTACACACACGCTTTTGGTTGTGAGCCTAGCCTTTAACGGCTGAGCCATCTCTCCAGCCCGACACACACGCTTTTAATAACTGCTTTCATGCTCATAATTGAGCAACTCCGTGACTTCCAAAAGGTTGAATGCCCATCACTATTTTATTTTTAAGAAAAGCACATATTCTTCAGATAGGCTTTCAGCTTAATCTGTAGTTGAGGCTGGCCTCAAGCTCTTTATTCTCCCTCCTTCACCTCTCAAATGCTGGGTTATGAATATGGGATACCACACCCAACATAAGTAGAATATTTTATTAGGCCAGATGGGCATTTGGATTTTATAGAAAAAGCTTGGTTGGTGGTGGTGCACATCTTTAAATCCAGTGCTGGGGAGGCAGAGGCAGGTGGATCTCTGTGAGTTTGAGGCCAGCCTGGTCTACGGAGTGAGTTCCAGGACAACAAGGACTACACAGCCAGGACTACAGACAATTGTGTTTTGAAAAAACAAACAAAACCAAATAAAGAAAAAAAAACCCCAAAAAATAAAAAAGGAAGACAGAAACAGAGAGAGAGAGAGAGACAGAAAGAGAGAGAGAGAAAGTGAGCTTGAGAGTAAAGGCAATAAAAATCTGCAGCCTTAGGCAGGAGAGATGGCTCAGCAGTTAGGGGCACTGGCTGCTCTTCCAGAGGACTTGAGTTCAATTCCCAGCACCCACATAGCAACTCACAACTGCCTGTAACTCCAGTTCCAGGGGATCCAACAGACACACATGTAGGCAAAACACTAATGCACATAAAATAAAAATTATTTAAAATCTGCAGATTTTATTGCTTTAATAAACTCAAAAGAGGATTTCCTCGATTCTCTCCTGAGAGAGACACCTGATGAGAATGCTGGCAATCATACTCTCATCTCCAAACCCTCCAAGGTCAAACAGTGCCAAGCTAAGAGGTGAGGTTTGGAGCCAGAGGTGTCCAGTGGAGTCCCTCCCCTGTTGTCACAGTCTTTTTTTTTTTTTAAAGATTTATTTATTATGTATACAGTGTTCTGTCTGCAGGTATATCTGCAGGCCAGAAGAGGGCACCAGATTTCATTATGGATGGTTGTGAGCCACCATGTGGTTGCTGGGAATTGAACTCATGACCTCTGGAAGAGCAGCCAGTGCTCTTAACCGCTGAGCCATCTCTCCAGCCCCCTGTTGTCACAGTCTTGAACCTAGAGGCAAGAAAAATCCAGGTCCTCTCCTGTCCTCTCTCCTTGCCTTCATCTGTCCTAGGACTTTTACCCATTCTACCCATACGTGCCAGGAGTTAAAGAACATCCCTCCTTATGGCACATCCAGCCACTGGACTCTTATTTTTCCAGGAGGAGTGTAGCTACTTCCCACATTCAGGAGAGTTCATCTTCTTTCCTAACAAAAGCTATTTCTAGAAAACTCTCCCTAAGTGTAACTTGAACCAGATACCATGCCTGTCCTGGGGAGAGTTTCACAAGTGAACATCTGAGAGAGCATTGGTAAGAAATATTGTACATAAGACCTGTTGTGAGATGCTGTCAGAACAGGGGTAAGAATGTAGCTCAATTGAGTGAGCACTTGACTGGCAAGGGGAAAGCCCTGGGTTCAATCTTCAGCACATACACTGAGTGTGGGCGTTCACACTTATAAGCCCAGCCCTGGGGAAGTGGAGGCAGGAAGTGGAAGTTCAAAGGTCGGGAGCAAATCCAGGGACATGCAGATGCTAGGCAAGCACTTTACTGATGAGCTATGCCCCCAACCCTCAGTACACATCTTTAGGAACCTCTAGCTGATAGAAAGAAAAGAAATAGCCAAGCAGTATATGAGGGTTACACTGGTTCATTTATACAGAATAATGGCGAGTTAAGGATTAACACTGCCGACCAATTAACTATAATATAAATACTGGAAATAGTTTAATTAATTATTACAACATAATGACTTCAAAATGGAGGACAAAGAATATGTCATTTTGGGAGAGAAGCTATTTTATTTCAACAGGAAAGAAGCTAAGTCTTCCATCTAAACTGATAGAAATCAGATTTGACTGGAAAGGCCTCCTACAGATCTTGGCTACAAACAAAAAACCAAGAGGTAACTTATATTTGCTGATTCCGCTACGTGGGAACAACTTAGACTGGCTAAAACATTATATATATATATATCTCCAATAAAAATCTTGTTGGCTACATAGAAACCACATTCCATCCTTTCATATGGCACAAATAGAAACTTACAATTGTCTATCTTCTGCTCAAACAAAGAGCAGAAAATCTTCCTTAATTTCTGGGTGCATTCTGCACATCCCAGGTATTTTTGTAATTACAGAATTATATGTTACTTATGAGAAGTTATATATGAACAAAAGGACCAGACACCAATAAAATGGAGATGGTCTCAACAAGATTCATTCTCCAGGATGCTGAGATGCTGAGGCATATTTATTCCAGCATCCTGCTTTATCCAACCCCAGATGACCTCAATTCACCCAGCCTCAACTCCTATTCCATCAGAACCTGCTTCCAGGACAACTTCACTATTCCAAACAGGAATTTTTTTGGGTTTACATTTTCAACATTTAAGAACTGAACAACAAATATTTCTATTAAATTGCTTAACCATTTCTTTTAAATTCGGACCCCTAACATTTTTTTCACCCTAAATCAACAAGAAACAAATTTTCAGAAGAACTACGTCCCATTCCCAAGAAAGGATGGATGAGTTTTAGTTGTTCTATGGTTAATGGATGTTTGTTATTATAAAGAGGATGGGGCTGGAGAGATGGCTCAGCGGTTAAGAGCACTGGCTGCTCTTCCAGAGGTCATGCCTTCATGAGTTCAATTCCCAGCAACCACATGGTGGCTCACAACCATCCATAATGAAATCTGGTGCCCTCTTCTGGCCTGCAGATATACCTACAGACAGAACACTGTATACATAATAAATAAATCTAAAAAAAAAAAAATATAAAGAGGATGACTATATGTTATTAATGGTCTTATTAAAAAATGGGTTAGGAACTTAAACTCAAGTTAAAAAGGGGGAATATGGGGTATATAAAATAGGAATGATAAGATTTAAGGGTAGATTATTGAATCTGTTCTGAAGCTTAGAGCTATTGTTATTCTCTAAGGTTAATTTTTAATTTATATAGAATTTTATATTTTGACACACATATATATGTATATTTCAACTCTTATATAATGTATTGTACCTATGCATTTAAGGTTTACTTTCAATCTTTTTATGGGCTGCTATTGCAATCTATTTAGGAGATTGTATATTACAGGTTGATGGTTGACCAGTCAAAGCTTATGACCATGTCAAATACTAGTTTTAATTTATCACAAAAATATGTTTACTAAGTTAAACAGATAGTAAATGGTTAAAAATATAGTTTGTATGGTCAAATATTAGATACATAGATAGATTTATAAATAAATAAATAGACGTCTTCAAAACTCTCAGAGGTGTACAGAAAATGGTATTTAAGGATGTTTATATTACTTTAAAAATTCTTTGACTTGAGACAGTCAACTCCTGACAGCTCCCATTTGACTTGAAAGGAGACAATGAGCATCAAAAATATCTCCATCAGGAGATAATTCCTAATGGGCAGAAACACCCCTGCTCTCTCAACAGACTATATACAGCCCAAAGATGGATCAGAGCTTAAATGCAGGTAAGCAAATAGCCTGATTCTGCAGACACAGAATGAGCAAATCCTTCTTATTTCCTGCTGCACAATTAAGTCTATGAGGTAAACCCTCTATCAGAGGCATTTTCTGATTGGATAATAAAAGTTTCTGATGGCCAATTAGCTGGGCAGAAAGAGTATAGGAAGGCCTAACTTCGTGGAAGGAAGAAAGGAACTGTGGGAAGAGACAGAGGAAGTTCTCTTTTCACCAGGAGACATGGAAGTGGACAGGTGTGTCTTAGAGCTCAGAAGGTGGAGCAAGCCACATGACTGGTTGGGATTAGGTGATCCGGGTTAACTTAGATGAGCTAGTTGAGAGTCTGCCCAGCTAAGGCCTAAGCATTGAAATACTAAAAGGTCTTGGTGTATTTAATTATTAGGGAAAAGGTCTGCCCTTGGTCTCAGGCCTTATCACCAGGAGACCTAAGTCCGGCCAGGCCTCCAGCTAAGGCCTCCAGGCCTGTCAGGTCTGCAGGCCTCCCTCCAGGCCCTGCTGGCATAATATAACAATTCATCATTGTTACTAGGGTTAGTTGTTAGGTAATAAGTGTTCATAGTTATTAATAAATGTATTTGTTAACAAAATTTTGGTTTCAATGTTGGCTTTAGTATTATTAGTATTATTAGTTTTGGTTTTTGTTTTGTTTTGAAACAGAGCTTCATGTAGACTAGGCTGGCCTAGAACTTGCTATGTAGCTGAGCCTGGTCTTGATCTGAGCCATTTGCCTTTACCTCCCAAATATTTGGATTATGGGTGTACAAGGTGGGCTTTGGACCTCAGCTTTAGGTTCAATTTCAAGAACTTCCCTCAATGAATAAGGCAGAGAGTTACTGAGGAAGACTCCTGGCCTGTGGTCTCACACACACACACACACACACACACACACACACACACACACACACTCACAGACACATGGGAATTGTCATACACACTTGTACACACAACACACACATTCACAGAAGAAGACAGGCAGACAGACAGATAATTGCTTGATATTGAACTTGGTATGAAGAGATTTGTCTCTCTCTCTCTACACACACACACACACACACACACACACACACACACACAGACACACACACACACACACACACACACACACACACACACATATATTTTTTTTTCTTCCCCCTCGAGACAAGATTTCTCTGTGTAGCCCTGGCTGTCTGGGAACTTGCTCTGTAGACCAGGCTGCCCTTGAACTCACAGAAATCTACCTACCTCTGCCTTCCAAGGGCTTGCATTGAAGGTGTGCACCACCACTACCCAGTTTCTTTTTAGTTTTTAAATTATTATTTCTTCTTCTTGCATCATTTTGCATTCTAACCTTTGGTGTACAAGGGTCTCTCCTGGGGCCAGTGAGGTATGGACAGCAGTCTGGGGGACATATAAAATGATGATATTTCCTTCACATCCGCTTGTCTTCCCCTCAGTGACCGTGTGCCTGAAGCAGCAGAGGGCTGCAGGGGTTCGAGGGTGCTGACACACCCTGCGGTCACTTTGCTTTCTAACAAAGGTATCCTTGGGCTACCGGGTAAGTTTCACAGAGGAATGGAGTATTCTTTAAGACAAATTTCAAATAGGAGAAAGCAGGCATTGTGTTCTTTAAAAAAATGTTCATGGGGCAGCACACGCCTTTAATCCCAGCACTCAGGAGACAGAGGCAGGTGGATCTCTGTGAGTTCCAGGCCAGCCTCATCTACAGAGCTAGTTCCAGGACAGCCAAGGCTACAAAAGAAACCCTGCCTTCAAAAAAACAAAAACAAAAACCAACCAACTAACCAACCAAACAAATAAATAAACAAATGTTCACACTTCCAAAGAAAACTGCTGTGTTGGTATGAACAGGAATGGCCCCCATAGACTCATGTGTTTGAATGCTTGACCACAGGGAGTGGCACTATTGGAGTAGGTGTGGCTTGTTGGAGGAAGCACGCCACCGAGGTGTAGGCATAACTTTTAAACTATGTTTACTGAAAATTACTGACTCCTAACACCCCACCAACCCTAAGAACTTTGGAAGGATGCCAATCCTCAAGCGCAGGTCCTGGAGGGAAACTTGGCAGCAGCTGTTCAGTGGCTGCTTGGCCTTTGTGGTGGCCGCCGCCTCACTTCAGCGTGGGCTGAGGCCTCCAAAGTCAGCCGAGACTGTCAAAGCTAAATGGAGCAGACACAGCACCTCTGGGTGCTTCAGCGGTTAGCTGAGCCCTCGGGGCAGATGCTGTGCCGTGTGAACTAGTCCTTGGCATCGAGGCCTTGCCAGGGCCTCCTCTGTGCATATGGACCTTGCCACGCCCTCACGGGACAGGGGCCGCACGCCTGCCTGTTTTCGAGGTCTCTTCACAGTCTGTTTGCTGTGGCCTCAGAGCGCTCTGCTCTCATGCCTCACCCACTTGCTTGGCAGCGGCGGGCCCATGGATGGATGCAACCTCAAGCTGCTCTGCTCCCACCACGGCTCTCCTCAGCATCTGGTTCTCACGAACTTTCTCTGAGCAGGTCCTATGCCACGCCTTTTGTGCCACCCCGAGCTTACTTGTGGCAGGTGCAGCCTTCTGTGGCCTTATCTCGGCCTTCTTGGGCTGGTTCATGGCAGGAGACCCTTTCCTCGGCCTTTTCTTGGCCTCTGCCTCCTGTCTCCTCAGCTGGTCTTGGTTTATATGCCAAGGTGCCTGACCACCCGATTCTTACCACCTCGGGGCTGGTAGTCCTAGGGGCTGACTAGCACATCTGTGCTTGAAGTCCAAGCTTTTCTGTCAGCACAGCCTCAGCACCAGCAGTTGGTGCACAGGCACCTACCTCCATCTCTTGCACCTTTTTTTGAGCTCTGCTGCCATACCCTTTTTTAGTCCTGCTCTTGTGGTCCCTGGTGGGTCTTGTGGTTTCTCATGGTTACTTGAGGCCACACCCTTCCACAGGGTGACATTCTCGTCTCTCAGACCGTGGTTTTCCGACTGGGCACTGCTCAATTTCGTGTCCACCCAACTTTGGTGGCTATCTTTCTGGTGTCTTTCAAAGTGTGCCAGTGCCCAACAGCTGAGCAGTGTTGAGAAACAATGCCAAGCTAAAAGCCCTTTCCAGTTTCCCAGGCTTTTCTTTTTATACCCTGTTGCCTAGGAGCACATCCACTGCCAGGTACCAGGCTGATTCAATAGAAATCCAACCTCTCGCCCACGCGTGGTGGCGCACGCCTTTAATCCCAGCACTCAGGAGGCAGAGGCAGGCGGATCTCTGCGAGTTCGAGGCCAGCTTGGTCTACAGAGTGAGTCCAGGACAGCCAGGGCTACACAGAGAAACCCTGTCTCAAAAAACAAAACAAAAAAAAAAACAAAAACAAAAGAAAGAAAGAAAGAAAGAAAAACCTCTCCCCCACACCATGGGGGCAGGCTTGGAGGTCCCAGAAGCTCACAACCAGGCCTAGTGGCTTACACTTCTTTGGTTGCTGCCTGTGGATCAAGATGTTGCTAGAACTCTCAGCTCCTTCTCCAGTACCATGTCTCCCTGCATGCCACCATGCTTCCCACCATGAGGATAATGAACTAATAAACCTCTAAACCTGTAAGCCAGCCCCAGTTAAATGTTCTCCTTTATAGGAGTTGCTGTGGTCAGAGTGTCTCTTCACACCAATAGAACACTGACTAAGACAACTGCATTTGTTTGTTTAATTTTATGGGTCAGCTACTACATACTAGACAGAACTTTCTGGTATACAGATGTCAGCATCATGCTGAAGTCATTCATCACTGTTAAGATGGTAGAAATCTGCACTCGGGAGATGGCTGAGATGGTAGACTGCTTGCTGTAAAAGTTTGTATCCCCAACATAAAATCCAGGTGTGGTGGTGTGTATCTAAACCCTAGCAGTGAGGTGCAGAGGATCCAGGGACTCACTGGCTGGCCAGCAGCCAAATCAGTGACAGTGGGTTCAGTGAGAGACCCTGTCTCCAGATATAAGTTAGAGAAGTGATGGAAGAAGACACTCTGTTGTCGTCCTTTGGCCTCCACACACACCTGCACAGGGCACAGCTGCATGGGCACACGTGTGCACATCACATATAAATACATTTTATTATCTTTTTCTTCTCAGTTTTCTTTTTATTGTTCTTTTATTTTGTGAACTTCACATCATGCAGCCTGTTCCCTCTCATCTCCCACCTCCCCTCAGACCTACCTTCCCCCCTTGCAACCTCTACCCACTTAAGAAAATCTCATTGTGGAAGCTGTATTGTGTCTAAGCATGTCCCACAATATTCTCTTTTGTCTACATATTTTTGCTTGCAAATGTTCATTATAATGATTCCTTGGTCTGGTATGAGGCCTCTGGCTTCTGCTACTTTGTCAATACTGGAACCTCACTGGGACTCCTCTCAGATATGCTGTTGTTATCCTGTGTCATGGAGATCCTGTAGTTTTGGGTCCGTGGAACTGATCTCTTCATGTACTCCAGCAGTTCATCCATGGGGTGTATGTTGGGGTGGGCCAACTCAAAGCTCTGGTTCTGGGCCTAAAAACCCCTACTTTCAGGGCCTGCTCTCCTGAATGCTTCAGCATGTGAAGGGCAGGGGCAGCTCTTCTGCTTTTGTGACCCCATCAGGGGCCAGATCTCCTGTTCACCACTGTGGTGAGGGTGAAAGGGGGGATCTCTCCCTTGCCAACACCACCACAAAGCAGACAAAAAGCAGAGGTGGCTTTACCACATTCATACTCTTGGGGCTGACTCACCCACAACCCCCTCATCCAGGACTAGGTAGGGCTTCCCTAGTCTCTGGCTTGCTTCTTGTCCTGGGAGCCCATCTGGTCCTTACCTGGTGCTGGACTGGTGGTTGACACAGGCTAGCTCCCTTTCCGGGCCCCATGGCACTGAAATGGTGTTGGTATCCAGCTTGCTTTTCCCTCTTAGGAATGTCAGGCTACTATTCATTCAGATGTTCATAGGTCAGAACACTAAATGTAGACATAGCCTCTCTCCTCTCTGCCACCTACTGATGCACATATGACACAGCAGGCACATCTGGAATGCCTCTAGGGGCACTTAGATATAATCTAAAAAGTCAGAAATCTAAATAGTGGTTGTATTTGAAGGTCCAACTTTCCTTTAAATGAGCTAATAATATCAGCATACCCCATTTCTGGTGAAAAATTTATTTCTAAATACTGGGTAGCAACTCTCTGTTTTCATGTGAGGAACCTCAAGTATCTTTTTTTTTTTTTTGAAATTTTCCCCCAAGACAGTGTTTCTCTGTGTAGCCCTGGCTGTCCTGGAATTCTCTCTGTAGATCAGACTGACCTTGAATTTAGAGATCTACCTGTCTCTGCCTCCCAAGTGCTGGGATTAAAGACATTCATTACCACCACCCGGTTCAAGTGTCTATTTTTAACTCCCAACTAATGCTTTTAAAATCAGACACATCTTAAATATAGCCCATTTTATAAGAAAAATATATTATTTACTCTGACAAGTTTTTTTTTTGGGGGGGGGGTTGTCATTGCAGGGTGTTTGATCACACTGTGACCCCTGAGATTGTGTGATTTACTGGAAAAAACAGTTTTTAGTTGTGGAGTGGCTCAGTGTTACCACACACCTTTAATCCTAGAGGTTTCTGCTTGAATATTGTAAACAGGATTAAGTAAAGTCAACCATAGGTCAAGAGGCAGAGCAAGCAACCACTTGACAGGAAGTGAACATAGGATTATTAAGAAAAAAACATAGAGAGGAAGTCAGTAGGACAGATAGAGAGAACATAGGAAGTAAAAGGGAAAACATTCAGTTTGAAGGAGGTTGTTTGAGATGGCATGCGAGAAAGAGCATTTGTTTCTGGGATGTCGACTGAGGAAGAAGGTCAACTGGGTGTTTTTTCTACCTCTCTGAGCTAGCAGGCTTTCAGCATTTGGCTCCTGAGTCTTTATTGGTAAAATCTAACAATTGAGATTTTGTTAAAAACAACAGGTTGTCTTAGTTAGGGTTTCTATTGTTACCAAAAAAAAAAAAAAAAAAATCATGACCAAAAAGGAACTTCATATTACCCCTTCATATTGTCATTCATTACCAAAGGAAGTCAGGACAGGAACTCAAGCAGGGCTGAAACCTGGAGGCAGGAGCTGATGCAGAGGCCATGGAGGAGTGCTGCTTATTGGCTTGCTTCATATGGCTTTCTCAGCCTGCTTTCTTATAGAACCGAGGACCACCAGCCCAGGGATGGCACCACCCACCATGGGTTGGTCCTTCCTCCATCAGTCAGTAATTGAGAAAATGCTTTACAGATGGGTCTCATGGAGGCATTTCCTCAGCTGAGGCTCCTTCCTCTCTGATGACTCTAGCGTGTGTCAAGTTGACACACAGAACCAGCCAGTATGTGGGTCATGAAACATTTTAAAGGCATCCCAGGAGGGTGTGGCCCTTGTAGGTTCACCATGCTCTGGTGGCTGACTCTATGCCCGTGAGGAGATAGACTGCACAAACTAGATTTGGGTTATTTAAAAAAAAAAAGAGGGCCGGGCGGTGGTGGCGCACGCCTTTAATCCCAGCACTTGGGAGGCAGAGGCAGGCGGATCTTTGTGAGTTCCAGGCCAGCCTGGTCTACAAAGCGAGTCCAGGACAGCCAGAGATATTCAGAGAAACCCTGTCTCGAAAAACCAAAAAAAAAAAAAAAAAAGGACACAAATGAGGAACAGAGTAGAGAGGATCTGGGAGGAGTTAGGAGGAAGAATGAAGGGGTGGATATGACCAAAATACATAATATAAAATTCTTAAAGAGTAAATAACAACATTATATTTTTAAAAAGGCATTCTTGGCACCTAGACTGCTAGGCTAAGGATGGGCCAATCTTTTTAAGTTTGTGTCCTCAGTCAATCCCCAAGCCCACCTTTCCTAAATCCTCTAGATTCTGTTTGTATTTTCTTCTTTTTTTGGGAGACAAGTTCTCCCTATGTTGCCCAGGCTGTCCTCAACAATCCTCCTGCCTCACCCTCCTCATCTGAGTAGTCAGGACGTCAGATGCGTTCTTGTGGGTGCTGCATCCTCTTGGACTGCAAAACAGCTCTAAGCATCTTGTTTCTTCCTTGATAAAAACTGAAGCACAGACACTCACAACTGACCCATTTTAAAGGAAAGTGTATTGACTCCTCCTTCATTGAAGCCCAGCCTGGCTCAGCCTGCTGTGGTACTGGGTATTTTCCCTGGTGATCATTAGCCTGGGAATAGATCCAGATTCATAACTGTAACCACAGTTTGTACTGAGTGGGTGTGGCTTATGTCCTAGTCATGTGTTCTATTGCTATGAAGAGACACTAGGACCACAGTTATTCTTATAAAGGAAGACATTTAATTGGGGCTGGCTTACAGTTCAGAGGTTTACTCCATTGTTGCCATGGTGGGAAGAGTTGCAGCACTCAGGCCTAGTAGGGGGAAAGAAGCTGAGAGTTCTATATCTGGATCTTCAGCAGCAGGAAAAACGCCACTGGGACTGGCTTGGGCTATTGAAACCTCAAAGCCCACCCCAGTGACACACTTTCTCCAACAAGGCCACATACCTACTAATCCTTCTTAAGTAGTGATACTTCTTGACTTCAAATATATGAGCCTATGGGGCTATTCTTATTCAAATCACCACAGCTCATTTTTTTTTCCTTCTGAGACAGTCTCTTTGTAGCCCTGGTTAACCTTGAACTCTGTTACATGATGCTGGCTTTGGACTCATAGAGATCTGCCTGCCTCTACCTCCCAAGTGCTGGGACTAAAGGCATACACCACCACTCCTGTTGAATACATTTAAGAAATGATATTTATTTATTTATTGTGTGTGTGTGTGTGTGTGTGTGTGTGTGTGTGTGTGTGTGTGTGTGTGT
>CAJQZJ010034511.1:357792-368899 GCA_907164525.1 Lophiomys imhausi | reverse complement strand
TGTGTGTGTGTGTGTGTGTGTGTGTGTGTGTGTGTGTGTGTGTGTGTTGTGGTATGTGTGTTGCTTGTACCTGGGTGGAGGTTAAAAGATAACTTGCCAGCTCTCCCCTTTTACCGTGTGAGTCCTGGGTGTCAACACTGAGATTGTCTGGTTTGGCAGAAGGTACCTTTGCCTGCTGAGCAAGGAGTTTTGCATCATAAAAAAGTAAAAAATACAAATAATTTGCACAAGTCAGGGATATCTATACATAGCCCCAGCAGGTGAACACTTTTTTTTCTTTTTGTTTTTGAACCAAACCTTACACATACCAGGATTATGCTAATCCCCTCCATATTAAGATCAAGTATCCAGTCAGCATCTCTTAATTATCAAATCATTTTAAGGTTCCCATATTGAATTTGACTAATGTAGTCTTATCCCCTGCCCCCACTTTAGCTGTGTTTTACTTTGTTGAGGAGTATGGACTTACGGGGTTGGCCTATAATCCTCTGTCTTAGTCAGGGTTTCTATTGCTGTGATGAAACACCATGACCAAAAGCAAGCTGGGGAGGAAAGGGTTTATTTGCCTTAGACTTCCACAGCACTTTGTAGAGAGAATCTCTTGTGCACTGTATGGAAGCATCACCTGTCAATAAAAAGCTGATGGCTTATAGCTGAGGCAAGAAATTGAAGGTAGGACATTCAGGAGAAAGAGGATTCTGGGGTAGAGTCAGGCACAGGAAGATTTGCCTTGGAACTCTGAGGAAGAAGTCACATGAAACTTAGGAGAGGTAACTATCCATTTAGCATGCAAAGAATAGAATAAACAGGATAATGAAGTTGTGAGCTAATCGGGGAATGAGTCAAAGCTTTGGTCTAGGGGTGTGTAAATAATATAAAGTCTCAGAGTCATTATTCTGGGAGCTGGGGCATGGGTGGAAAAACAAGAGCTTATAGAAAGCACCCAACTGCAGCCAACTGTGTTCATCACTGAAGGAAGTCAGGGCAGGAATTCAAAGAGGGCAGAAACCTGGAGGCAGGAGCTGATGCAGAGGCCATGGAGGGGTGCTGCTTACTGGCTTGCTTCCCTTGGCTTCTTCAGCCTGCCTTCTTATAGAACCCAGGACCACCCAGGCCAGGGATGGTACCACCCACAATGGGCTGGGCTCTCACCCATTTATCACTAGTTTTAAAAATGTCTTCCAGTCTGGAAGACTTATGGAGACATTTTTTTTCATTTGAGGTTCCCTCCTGTGACACAATATTTTTACTTATAAACACTTCTATTTATTAATACTTAAGAAACACCTATAAAATACCTAAATACTACAACCTAAAACCTATAATCTAAAATCTATAATCTATTTAAAAGCACCCTAATACCTAAGAACACTCTAATACCTATCTAAAAATACTTAACTAACACTATTTTAACTTTCTTAAAAGGATATTAATATTCTTAGTGTAGGTCTGTGCAGGGTGACTTGGTTCGCGGCAGTGCCATCACGTAGTACCTTCTAAGCTTAAAGTCCGTTGGGCCTTACTTTGCCAATTCGTAAGGCCAATTTATTTCAGCCACCAAATTGTGGCCAGTTTATAAAGTCAGTCTGTTCCAACCTCCAAACTGAGGCTGGCCTTTTTCACAGGGTTCACGGCTAAAGCTACTCTGGGTGGCTTCCAAACTCTGCCTGCTTTGCTCACTTTTTTTGGCACTCTGGGGCCCCAAGACAGACGCCTTCAAGGATCTCTCCCTCAGCAGGTTTTAGGCCTTTGCCTTGGGCAGTCTAAATTCTATGCACTTCTCCAGCATAACTTCTCAGTCGGTGAGGGCAGGGGGAAGAGGGAGACTGGCTTATATATTGCATTATTTCGCAATACTTGGCTATCTCCAGGGTCCACGAGATTTCTCGTGATGCCCAACAGGCCCATTGCTTCTCACAGCAACTGACGTCATCTGTGCAGCTTGCATGGTTTTTTAGCCATGCCCCTTCAACAGGGCAGTTTGCAGAACTATGGCATCAACTGTGCTCTGTCCATCTTGGCCCAAGTTCATGGGCACCAAGCTCTCCTTTATGAGCTGCCTGATGCTAATGTGAACTGTACCAGTTCACCAAAGGCCTAACTTCTACCACACTCTCCTTACCCTAGCTATGTCAAGTTGACATAACTATCCAGCGCACCCTCTCATTGGTTGGGTTCCTCCTTCTGTACTTCTTTTTCTTTCTTTTTTTAAAAAAATATTAATTACTTCAAGTTACTTCTCCATTACAGCCCCCTATAGTTATGTCTAATGGTTTGATCAGATTCATGTTTGATTTTTATTTTCTGGTTTATAATACATGACAGATTTGAATGATTAAAGTAGGCCGTGAGTGAGGGCTGTGCTGTAGGAAAAGCCATGGATGGCGGCTGTCCCACCTGCTTTCCTGGTAGCAGGCCTGCATTGGGATGGGACTCAGGGGACATCTCCTCTTTTCTTCTGCCACAGGACTTTCTGCTTACCTTGTCTCATGTACACTTCCTACTTTCCTTTGGGAAGAGGCACTATTAATTCTATTGGACAGACTTGGAAACTGAGCCCAGAGAAATAATATGCCAGAGTGTTGGGTGTGGACTACATGTCTGTGACCTTCTGAGGCCAGCCCAGAAAGCTGAGGTTAGTTTTGAGGGAACAAGGGCCTCCAGCATCCCTGTAGGACCATTGGGCCTCCAGCATCCCTGCAAGGCCATCTCCCTTCCTTTTTTTCTTGGCTGGTTTCCTTTCCTTTTTGTTTTTGCTTGAAGATGGGATATGCTTGATTTCTTGATGAAGAATTTATGATGCATAAACTCAAGTGATACTGAAATTCTGCTCTCAGCCTCAAATATCTTTTTCCCTGATACAGGGACCCAGTATAATGCACACTCTCAGGGAAATGATGGCTCCCAGAGGAGAGAGGAGAGGAGAGAGGAGAGAGAGAAGAGAGAGGAGAGGAGAGAGGAGAGAGAGGGACTCCCCAGCTGCTATGCAGGGTTCAAGGCACCCTTTGCTGACTCATAGGTTGTTTCTGTTATTAAGGTTTGGGTTTTGAGCCAGCTGATGGTGGCACACTTCTTTAAACACAGTACTCAGGAGGCAGGGGCAGGCAGATCTCTTTGAGTTCAAGGCTAGCCTGGTTTACAGAGCTAGTTCTAGGACAGCAGGAACTACACACAGAGAAACCCTGTCTAGAGAAACAATAAACAACCAACCACAGAAAAGAATTGGGTTTTGATTTTTATTTAATGCTCCCCTACCCCCAAAGGAGGTGAGCGTGCATGCCAACTTGGCACTGGGGAAAGGAGCTCACTAGGCTGCTGGGGAGACAGCTGCATCAGCTTCACAGGCTGCTGTAACACTCTGCCACAAGCTGGGGGACTTCCAGCAGCAGATCATTCTCAGTCTGGAGGCTGCAGTCTGAACACAGTGCCTGCAGACTCACCGGGCGAGGCATTCTGTCTTCCGAGCTTCTGGCACTGCCAAGGACCTGTGACTTTTCTTGGCACGTTGGCTGCGTCACTCCATTCTCTGCCGACGTTATCACATAGCTTTCTCCCCGTGTGTCAGTGTCCAGGTTTCCTCTTAAAAGGACATCAGTCCTGTTGGATTAGTGTCACCCTCATGACCTCATCCTCATTTGATTCCTCCACAAAGACCCAGTTTCTAAATCAGGTCAGTGTTGCCAGGTGAGTCAGACACGAGGATGTCAGAGAGTCTTCGTGGCAGACAATTCAACCCATGGGAGCCATTTAGGACACAATGACATGAACTCAACCAAATAGCGACATGCTGTACAATGCAAATTTCATGTAAAGACTGGCTTCAGGCAGAGGTAGGGTGTAGCTTCATGATTGAAGGGCTGTCTAGCACGTGCGAAAACTTAGGCCTGGCTCCCGCACTGGAAAAAGCAAAAAACAAAGCCACAAAAGTGAAGAGGGGCTGGCAAGTGGTAGGAGAGTGCCCACTCAGCATACACAGCTTGAGCTCTGGGTTCAGTCCCCAGCCCTCACCAATGGGGCATTGTGGCACATGCCTCTTACCCCAGCACTCAGGAGTTAGAAACAGGAGGATAAAGAGTCCAGTTGTCTTTGTCTACAGAATGAGTTTTAGGTGGTCAACCTGGGCTACTGAAAACCCTGTCTCAAATAACAGAAGAGAAAGAGCGTCCCCTTTAAATTCTCCCTAGGTGAGACTCACAGAGCTATATTAGCCAGCGGACAGTCTGAGGCCAGGAAGGAGTCACTGCCTTTGCCTCTTGCCCTTTTCTGCTGGCTCAAATATTTCTAGAGACTCCTCTCATGTACTGTTTTAGGAGCAGCTTTTGGGGTGATTCCTAATCAGAAGTGTCAAGTGCAAAGGGATCCTGAGGGGCCGCAGCACAGGATTGGGCAGGGAGGAAAGGGGGCTGCCCTTATGAAGTAGCCGCTGGTCCTGTGTGGCCACACAGGGCTGGATCTAGGGGAGGGAGCAAGTACCATGCCAACCTCAAAGGCTGGTGGTATAGCCTGGCAATATAAAAGACATCAGAGGCCTGGAGGTTTAGGGGAAAGGCCCCAGCAAACTATCTATGAACCAGCCCCTCTAGGAGCTAGACATGTGTACGCATTTTCAGAAAATGAGCGTCTGTTCCAGAGGGAGGGCTCACATTCACTTGCGTGCCATTCCAGAGCAGATGTCTTGGGCATGAGGGCTCTGCTTCTGGCTGGATGCCTGCGGTGACTTACCCCTTAGGGGAGGGTCTTGGTACACAGGATGAGTGCAGGGGTAGGGAGAGGAACTGGGGTGACACAGAGATGAGCTTGGTGCTCTCTGATGTGGCTTACTGGAGAGGGTCAGTGAATTCCTGACAGTGACAAGTAGGAACAAATGTGGGTTATTGTCCTCATGAAAGCACATCAGAAAAAGTGGAGGGTTTTTCAGACGGCTACACCTAGGGCCAGACACCAAATGAACGAACTAGTGGAGTGCACTGCAGGTTTGTCCAGGGGAAATTGTTAGACTTCTAGCAGCTTTGCAATGCTTTGTAACTTTCTTTCAAGTATCACCTTAAGCTATCACTGTTTCCAAGAGGGGCTATGTGTGTGCTCTTCATTTATTTGTCCAACTAGGAAATAAATGGGTACCTTAGCATACACACACAAAGAAAAAAAAAACAAAACCTGTGACAATTCTTTTTGTGACAGGGCCTTGTTATGCAGCCCAGCCTGGCCTCAGATTGAGCTCGGGAGGCCCTGAACCTGGGAAGGTCTCTGCCTTTCTGTCCTGAATGTGGTGGCAGTGTGCTGCCACCCCTAGCTTATATGATGAGTTTCTTTTTAAAGATTTATTTTTCTTGTATGAGTGTTTTGTCTACATGTAAGTGTATGCAGGGCACACAGAGATCAGAAGATGTTGGACCCCTGGGAGCTGAAGTTACAAATGGTGAGCTACCACGTGGGTGCTGGGAACAGAATCCAGGTCCTCTGCAGGAACAGTCAGTGCTCTTAGCCCAAGCCATCTCTCCAGTTCCTTGTGTGACAATATTAATTAAAAATGTTCATATTTAAGCTGGGCGTGGTGGCACACACCTTTAATCCCAGCACCTAGGAGGCAGAGGCAGGTGGATCTCTGAGTTCAAGGTCAGCCTGGTCTACAGAGGGAGTTTCAGGACAGCCAGGGCTACACAGAGAAAAACAAAAACAAACAAGGATGGTCTTATATAATAATGGAATTCACAAATTAATCTTTCTAAGTTCTTTTCTGGCGATGGGTAAAAGGGAAATGACAATTCATGTTCTTTTCTTAGTTGAGAAGAAATCTAGGGGGGAAACTTCATTTAGAATCTTAATTTACACATGCCTAAATATACGGTATTTTAAAGAACTCTAGCAAACTGGTAGATAGGATTGATTTTAATTTTCAATCTGGAAAAAACCCCAAAAAACAAAATCCCAAACTCTGCTCATATATATACACATGTATATAGTGTCAACATTTTCAGAGTGCTGTCACGAGGGACAGTTTTCTTTCAATTGCATGACAATACTGTTTTATGTGTCACAATAAAAGTTACAAGTGTCTTGTCAGCGGTCACACAAACGTCATGAGTTCACATTTTAACACACAAGAAAAAAAACCAAAAAAAAAAAAAAAAAACAGACTTCTTCCGGCACTTCATCCCTGTGACCACGGCCCATTCCCATAAACATTAAAAGACCCCAACAGTGGCTGTTTTGGAAGGCATAGTCTTTCCAGATCCAAACTAAAATCATGAGATGTTTTCCATTTAAGAGAACCACTAAGGTTTTATTCGTAGGTATGGTGAAGTCCACTCACCAAAAGATGTGTAAGAGACCGGCATGAGAGTAAAAATAAACAAAACGCTGTTGCCAAGCCCACCTCACCGGTGGCAGCCTCAACAAGGGCGCACAGCACTTACAAGCATCACTGGAAGCTTTCGGCTGCCTGTACTCAAATTACAGATTTTCAACAAATCGACTGAAAAGAGATTGGGTGAAAGGTTTGAAGATGTTCACGTTTGGGCTGGGCGTCTCTTCAGCAACACTTTGGGGCATGTGGCAGCGGCGGTGACATATTGCGTGTTTGGACATAAGGCACCGTGATCTGGACGTGCCACATTCACTCACTTCCTGTCACCAGTGATTTCTTTGAAATGAAAAGTAGTACTAATTTCAGGACACAGTGCACTTTAATGACATACAGCATTGAAGAATCCCTCAGACGGGCTCGAGGACAGTCTTTGAATGCAAGCCTGAATCTTCAAGCACATAAAATCTTTTCCTATGCTTACAAATCACTGGAAAAATATCCATCGCTAAACCCTGATATACATTCTTAGCCATTTTATTCTCTTCGATTGCAGCCAGTGTTCATGAGGCAAAACGTGACTCCGAGACTTTGTTCAAGTTCTCCTGTGAGGGCGTCCACATTCACGGTGGTCATTCGGTCTCTGTCTCCTGCTGTTTGGCACCTACCAGGAAGAGGGAAGCGAAAGTTTCAGGGCTTATGCTCATGGCAGGGTTCTCTGCCCCAGCTGATCCCACCGGGCTGGGCAGTGGCACGGATAGTCCAGAGGCTGCCAAACAGGGAGAGGCAGGAGGAATGGTGGCCACAAGACCCCACCCCCTCCCACCATCATTTCGGCTCTCATCTTTATCACATCTTGCCATTCTAACTGTCAGAGTCCACTGCTAAAAGACGGTAAAAATATGTAGGCAAGGTTATGTCAGCTGCCAGACTTATAAAATTATTTTAAAAAAAGCATTATAACACTTCCAAAGACAACTGTGTGTAGCAGCTACAGGTACCTGGACAGCAGGCACAGTGACTGTACTACCCACGGCACCTCTCTAGCTTTCATCTCAACCCTTTTTAAAAAAAACTAATTAAACAAATCTATGTGTATGGATGCTTGCCTACACGCATATCTCTCTGCACCATGTCTGTGCAACACACAAGGAGGCCAGAGAGGGTGTCAGATTCTCTGGGACCAGAATTAAAGGTAGTTGTAAGGCACCATGTAGGTGCTGGAAATCAAACTTGGGTCCTCCGCAAGAGCAGCCAGTGCTCTTAACCTCTGAGCCATCTAAGGCCCCTGGCCTTAGTTTTCTGAGGCAGGATCTTGCTTTGGAGCTCAGCCTGGCCTCTGCTTTCTGAGGGCTGGGGTCCACCTGTGTATAAGGCTACACTTAGCTTGGGAAAGAGATTAACACTATATTAGAGCAAGGGGCTACAAATTATAGCTGGTACTGTCAGACTGCTTCCTGGTGGGTGGGTGCGTGTGCAACAAAAGCTCATTTGAAGTGAGTTCACCATGCACTTTGAGAAAATGTTACTTTGTTGAATAAATATCCATATCAGAGTGCTCTGGCCACATCTGCAGAGCTGCATTTGTACCACAGTGGCTGCTTGTCTGAAGGGGATCCCGCAGGCAGCTAGCTGCGCTGCTCAGTGTGGGCACAGTGCCTGGGCACCTGCACTCATGCTGTGGTTCCATGTCTTGGTATGTCAGGAGGGAGGCAGGCTGCAGAGACCGCTCACTCGACAGCTGAAGACAGGCAGACCTTGCCTACGTCCAGTCAGCTCTGGGCTGGGGTAACTCTTTGTTTCCATGTATACTGCCACTCTCCTGACGTGTAAGCATGCCTTGTGAAAGTGTGTATCATGAGTCCTCATGGCAGCTCTGCTCTAGATGTTAGGAAAACAGAACATTTTCCTCAATGAGCTGTTACACATTGTGTATCCGCAAGAACTCTGTCCTAGCCACCCCATTTTAGGACAAGATTTCTATGGTAGAATCCATTCCAGATGCCAGTAGCTGTGAAGCACATTTCTGCACTGAACCCACAGGGATGGGAGGAGCAAGAATGATTGACAGCGTTGGAAATGCCAAGGTTAGACAGAAATCTAAAGTCACACCCAGCTGCTCAAGCTTATGCTAAGACACCAAGGGCCAGAGAGAATGAGCCACTTGTCCATTTAGTCTGTGATTCTATGCCCAAAGGATCTTCTCAAGGGGATGGATAAGGGCCTCTCCTAGAGAGGGGCATCCTTCCTTGATGATCCTACTTGTGTGGATATGTCCACCTAGACAATGGCTTTCTCGTTTGCATGGAGAGTGCCTGCTTAGAGACTTACACATTATCAATCACAAGCTACAGGTTACCATGATTTGTAATAGAGTAGCTCTGTTCACTTCCAGTGCTGTATGGTATTCCAAGGGACAAGTCTCTCAGTTTCCCCTTCCTTCTTTTGAAAGACAGTAAGTTATTTCCAACTTTAAGGTTGTGGTGGTTTGAATGAGAATGCCCCAGAGGCTCAAATATTTGAATGTTTGGCCCTTACTTGGTAGAACTGTTTGGGAAGGATTAAGAGGTGTGGCCTTATTGAAGGTGTGTCAGTTGGGGTGGGCTTTGAGATTTCAAAAGCTCATTCCATCCCAGTTATTGTGCGTGCTCCCCCCCCCTCTCTTTTTGCTTCCTGTTGTGGATCAGATGTGAGCTCTCAGCTACTGCTCCAGCACCATGCCTGCCTGCCTGGTGCCATGCTCCATAGTGTGATGGTCACGGACTCACCCTCTGAAACTATAAGTCCCCAATAAACTCCTTTTTTAAGTTGCTTTGGCCATGGTGTCTTCACAGCAATAGAAAAGCAATAGAAAAGTGATTAAGATACAGATTTATAATATCAAAACAAATCATATAGTCATTCATCTGATGCCTGGTTGTTCATGATTATGAATCTTATTGTGAGCTTCAGGCAATCAGTCTGAAAATGACCACAGGAGGCCCAATCTACAGATGTGTGTTTGAGATTCAGCATGTGGTGGGTAGGGGCCCACACAGACATCCCTCATAACTTTTTTTAGTTTTTGTTTTGAAGATATGTTTTTTTTTTTTTTTTTTTTTTTTTTTTTTGTGTAGCCCTGGCTGTCCTGCAACTCACTCTAGACCAGGCTGACCTCAACCTCGAGGTCACAGAGATCCTCCTGTCTTGTTTCCTGAGTGCCAGGATTAAATGTATATGATACTATGCTTTTACCTGCTGGTGTGAGGATCAGGGCTTGAAGGATATCTGACAGGGAGATAATACCCACAATACTATCCGCTTCATTCACTACCACCAGCCGATGGACCTGCAAAGAGAAAAGTCCAGGTGTGAGTTTACTGTGTATGTGTGTGTGTGGGTGTGCACTTGACCACGTAGGTGTACATAGAGACCAGAGGTTTTTTTAATTGTTTCACTTATTTTTATTTTCTGCATCCTTGGATGCCAGAATCATGTGTCTGATTCCCTGGAACTGGAGTTACAGATGGTTGTGATCAACCATGTGGGTGCTGGGAACCTAACTTGTATCCACTGGAAGAGCAGTAAGAACTCAGAGCTTCTGAGCCATTTCTCCAGTCCCACATTGCTTTCAGACAGACTCTCACAGAACCTGGAGCTTGCCATTCCATTAGACTGGCTGGCCAGTGAGTCCAGGGTCCACCTATGTCTGCCCCATCAGAGCTGAGGTCACAGGACTGTACTGCTGTCCCCTTTTGGGTGGGTGCTGGGCTCTGAGTTCAGGTCCTCGTGCTTGCATGCCAGGCAATTTATCCACTGAGCCATCCTCCGAGCCCACATGTGAAAGTTTAAATCAAAAAAGCTTTGAGATGCATGTTGAAAAAGAAACAGCACTCATGTAACACACAACAGATACAACTACAAAGTTGGGGCAGCACACTGGACAGTCTACAGAAAAACTCATTTTTCTCACTATGGTCAAGCAAATTGGTGTTATATTTTATCTCTGAGCCCAAACTTTTCTGCAGACTGTCCAGTTCTGTCTGCATAGCTTTCAAATGTCAAACTATAAAGGAAATATACAGCTCCAAGCTAATAATCTTGGTGTGTGTGTACGTATGTGGGTGGGCATGAGGCCAGTGGTCTACACTGAGTGAGCCTTCCCCACAGGGTCCCTCCCTGAGCCTGGAGCTCACTTACTCAGCTACAGTGGCTGGCCAGCAGGCCTCCCAGGTCCTCTTGCTCTGCCTGTCCAGCACTGGGGTTACAGATACGCATGACTGACTGCATCTGGCTTTTACCTGGGAGCTGTGGACTGACTTTGGGTTCCTTGTGTGGCTGCACTTTACCAACACAGCTATCCCCACTTCATTCCAGCCTCTAAGGTTTAATATTCTATCTTAGCCAATAGATAACTGGTTTTAGATAGCAAAGAGGTCTAGAAGACTGTGGAGACTAAGGACTGGGCTCTCTGGTCCTTTCTGCTCCTACTGTGGCTTTCTGGTATTAAAATCAATATTCAAGAGGATAAACTGTGGTTGGGTGAGGCAGGTGTAGTCACCTCTAGAGTTCTCATTTGAATGAGGAGAGAGCACATGGTGCAGAACAGCAACACGACTTCCTGTCATTCTGCCAGGGACCAGACACTGGACTCTACAGGATGGAGGCTGGACTCTATAGGACAGACACTGGACTCTACAGGATGGAGGCTGGACTCTATAGGACAGACACTGGACTCTACAGGATGGAGGCTGGACTCTATAGGACAGACACTGGACTCTACAGGATGGAGGCTGGACTCTATAGGACAGACACTGGACTCTA
>CAJQZJ010034511.1:301777-357524 GCA_907164525.1 Lophiomys imhausi | reverse complement strand
CACTGGACTCTACAGGATGGAGGCTGGACTCTGTAGGACAGACACTGGACTCTACAGGACAGACACTGGACACTATAGGACAGACACTGAACTCTATAGGACAGACACTGGACTCTACAGGACAGACACTGGACTCTATAGGACAGACACTGGACTCAGCAGGACAGACACTGGACTCTACAGGATGGAGGCTGGACTCTATAGGACAGACACTGGACTCTATAGGACAGATACTGAACTCAGCAGGACAGACACTGGACTCTACAGGATGGAGGCTGGACTCTATAGGACAGACACTGTACTCAGCAGGACAGACACTGGACTCTACAGGATGGAGGCTGGACTCTATAGGACAGACACTGAACTCTATAGGACAGACACTGGACTCTATAGGACAGACACTGTACTCAGCAGGACAGACACTGTACTCAGCAGGACAGACACTGGACTCTACAGGATGGAGGCTGGACTCTATAGGACAGACACTGGACGCTATAGGACAGACACTGGACTCTACAGGATGGAGGCTGGACTCTATAGGACAGACACTGGACTCTGTAGGACACTGGACTCTGCAGGATGGAGGCTGGACTCTGCAGGATGGAGGCTGGACTACATGAGGGCTCATGTACAGCACATGAGCTCACATGTACAGCTTTCACTGTGGGGTTTATCATTTCCTTTTAGTGGTTTAAAAACTATTCAGGCAGTCTGCCTCTTAGTTTGCACACCTGTATTTATGATATCAAAACATACTTGTCATTAGGAACGCATTTTACTTAGTAGGGAATGTTCTGGAAGGCATAAAACTGCATCCTTCAGTCCTTGAAAATGACACTTGAGGGGAAGGGGTGGGGGAGGGACAAGGCACACAGAATGCCACTCCTAGCCATGTTGTGGGAATGAGAAGGTGGACTGACACACACTACTTGATTTCTTCTTGGGAAACACTGTTCAAGGTACACTTGAAATCCCACAAGCGGCAAAGTGTAGGCAGTGTCGGGCGGCTACTTGGGGTAGGAAGGCCCTATACAGTTTACCATTCACTTCAATCAAGGATAGAGAGGGGAGAGAAAGAAAATTAACTTTAAAAAGTTTTGTCTGGGGCTGGTGAGATGGCTCAGGGTAGAGTGCTTCTCAGAGAAGCCTGGTGACCTGTGTTCAATCCCTAGAACCCATATAAAGGGAGAATTTTAATAACTCCCTCGTATATGTG
Source organism: Lophiomys imhausi (assembly GCA_907164525.1). NCBI lineage: Eukaryota > Metazoa > Chordata > Mammalia > Rodentia > Muridae > Lophiomys > Lophiomys imhausi. The sequence goes on along the minus strand of CAJQZJ010034511.1, from coordinate 356,308 downwards.
GGCACATGCACACCCACGCACCCATACCTTACCTTACTATCATTCACTCTGTTAAAGAAACATTCCACATTTCTTCTTTAAATTCATAGATACTCTGACAGGATGTATTACTAAAAGCTCCTGGGCAACTCTTGTTTTTCCAAGCATACATTTTTATACTATGAAAGTATCTTGCTAATATTTTCCATTCACGAAACATCAAATTCAACTCAACTCAGCAGGCCTTCACTGTGCTGGGGTTCAGAATGGCAACGAGCCCACTCCCATCCTACAGACCCTGTGGCCTGGCCTGCCTCCCAGGGCTGTGCCTCAGCCCCCCCAGGCCATCTACTTGCTACCTGCTGCTTGTGCGCTGAAGCAGACATGAAGGAAGATGTGTGCTGGGCCGGGGTCTCTTACCTCGGCTCTTACTATCCTGTCCACAATGGTCTGCAGTGTCTCCAGCTTACTGCACTTTACCACACCCTCAAAATATTGTGAGCGGTGCTGCAGGGCCTGGGTCACTGTGATGTCTAGGTTATTGTATGTTTTCTCAGCAGCAAGATTCTGTAAGAGTCATAGAAAAAAAAATACATCCTTTATTTCCATTTGGATGAATGAGCAACTTGCCTTTTTTTTTTTTCTTTTTTGGTTTTTCGAGACACAAGGTTTCTCTGTGTAACAAGTCCTGTCTGCCCTGGACTCGCTTTGTAGACCAGGCCGGCCTCAAACTCACAGAGATCCGCCTGCCTCTGTCTGCCTCCCGAGTGCTGGGATTAAAGGCGTGCGCCACCACCATGCCTAGCAAGCAACTTCATTTTCTAAAACATTAACATGGGATTTGGTACCGTGAGCTCTACCTCACAGTCTCGGTCATAACTGAGGGTATCATGTTACTAGGCAAACCTTGATTATGGAGGAATGTTAATTTGCTGTTACTTTGGTAGTGTAGGGGACTGAACTCAGCACCTCATGCAAACAAAGCAAGTGCTCTACCACTGAGCTACACCGTAGCCTTTAGTTTGTTTTTAATTTTGAGCCAGGTCTCCCTAAGTCATTCAGGCTGGTCCTCACCTTATTCTATAATGCAGTCAGGTCTGGAACTTGCAGTCCTCCTGCCTGAGGCTCTTGCAGAGCTAGGACTACAGGCTTGTGTCACTAGGTCAGGCAGACAGATGCTGATTGTCTTATATGTTTAAAAAATTTTTACTTCATTTATATGCGTGTGCATGCACATAAACATGCATGTCTGTGTGTGTACATATATGAGTGCATCTGTGTGCAGGGCCTACAGTGGCCAGAAAAGGGGATCAGATCCCTTGAAGCTGGAGTTACAGGTGTTTGTCTGACATGGTCATTGGCATACTGAACTCTGGTTTATGACTGAGCATCATGTACTCTTAAGTACTAAGCCGATGCTCCAGTTCATGTTGAATTTTGACAGTGTTTTCTTGTCCTCTAAGGACACACAGAGCAGTCTCTCTTGAGAAACTGACTAACACCTCAAAGGGTGAGATGCCTCTTGGGATGGGCGTCAGTGTTTCCCAGTGAGTTCTCAGAGCTTGTGGACTCTATTAGGGAGGGGTGGGGCCCAGTCAAGACCTAGAAGAGACCCAAGAACCCCGGAAAACCATGGAGTCTCCCACGACTCCCATCGACTTTAGTGGGTCCATTCATCCAAAGTTCTAATGAAAAGATTTTTGGTATCTAGTTTGTTAAAGAGAATAGGTTGAACCAAAAGATTTGAGACAGCTGCAAAACGGTAATTAATGGCAGGATCAAAACTGTAGCAAAATATGTTGTGTACATTTCAGCTACCAAACCTCTTTTTCTCACAGTGTAAAACTCAGAAATTACATTTAAACATGAGTGGGAAAGACAGTGTTAAAGGTAAAAATGCAGCATCAGTGACTAACCTCAGGGCTGATAGTCACAATGGATGTGCTCTGCATGGAGAACCCCAGGATGAACCTAAGGCACACACACCTCTTAGTCTCTTGCTTGTCTTCTTAGAACAGTGTCTCCCAACCTGAGCAGACACTGACAGGGACCCAGCTCTTGTGTTCACTGAGTACAACCATGCTCACAGCAATCCCACAAAGAAATGTGGCCAGTTAAGGTGCATGGGCTGTAGGGATGGAAGCCATGCACTCCGTTCAAAAAGCCCAAGGATGGTAAAAGATCAGCACATACTTACACACAGTTCATTGGTAAATCAACGGATACTAGAAATATCCCCACTGGGAAGAGACTGGCGATCTCCAATACTCTCACTCAAAAGGTCAGAAATTATTACACCAGGGGATAAAGAACTCAAATCTTATTTTTGGTTTTCATTTGTTTTAAAATGCATTCCGAACAACAGACTTAAAAACATGAAAATAAATACTTACAATTACATCAAACTTGGAATAAATATCTACAACTTTTCCTAAAAATGAAAACATATGTTAGAAAAACATTTCAAGAACAGTAATTCATTTAAAAAAATCAGTCTTAACTGGGTAATTACTGTGGATTAAAAAGTGTTGAGTGAAACAAATGGGCTTATTTAAGTGCGTTCATTTAAAAATGAACAAGAAAATGGCATTTTAATGGTAACTAAGGCTGCTTAAAATTCTTATTTTCCTGATTGATGGCTGTGGGAACTGCATCCCAGAATTCATTTCTCTGCTGTCTGCTCAGTTCCCACTCACTCTGGCCCAGTAGCAGGGGACAAGCTCTGCAGGGATGGCCTCACAGACCTGACTCGTCCACCACAGGCAGTGCCGATATCCGCCTCTCCACAAAGATGTTCAAGGCTTTGATGATGGGAGTGTCTGGGTGAATGAAGGCAATATTGTGGTACGTTCCTATTCCAAGTTCATCCAGGTTCTGCTTCATGAAGGCAGGCTTTGGCATATCAGACATCTGAGCAAGGAGAGACATGAGAATGTTCTAGAACCCCAGGATAGCCTTTCAATGCTCATACATCCAAATCTGAATGAAAAACTATGTTCAACAAATTAAAAGTCATCTTCCTAATGTCAGCTTGGTGTCTCATTGTTGTGAAAGAATCACACATCAGAACTGTCTCTCTCAAACCAGCTAACAGCTCTGATGTTATCTTTCTACAAAAATGATTCTACGTATTGATGTTTTCCCTTCTCTTCTCATCAAAACAGTGGACAGAAGATCAGATTGACAGGTCTGTCTGGGAAATTAAGACCTGAAAGCCAGCACAGATTGAACCCTTTATTCTTAGTGATCTACACTCAGCCCTGGGACCTGAAGTGACACTAAGTCCCATGTGTTTGCAGATCCCAGGCCTGACGGGCTGAGATGAAGCTGTTCCTCAAATCATCCTGCCTCCATGGAAAGCACATTCCCTAGATGAATCTAATTTCTGACTATTAAGAACAGAGAATAAGCCAGTGGAACATAGCAGAAAGAACCTTTAAAAATTAACCTTCTTTTTTCTGACTATTTCAAAGGAGGAGGGATAAGTTGGAAGAGAGTCTAGAATCAGGCTGGACTACAACAAAGTAAGGTCTATGGTTTCAAAGATCCACCTTTTGAAACGGCATAGTTGACACCATCCTTCTGGTGTACCTTATAATTATCAGGAAAAGATGAACAATTAGAAGAAACAAAATGTTCAAGTCAAAGAGTTCATCCATATTCAAATCATGAGACTCCTAGAAATTTAGAGAGAGAGAGAGAGAGAGAGAGAGAGAGAGAGAGAGACACCTATTAGGTCATCTATCCCATCTCCATGAAGGATATTCCCGATTTACACTGCCTGCTTTCACACGCCTGGAGGGGCATCACTAGCCTTCCCCAGAGTGACCCTGATAACCCAGTAAACACCAGGTCATGGTGTTTCTTTATTTGAACATGTATTTTTTTTTTTTTTTGGTTTTTCGAGACAGGGTTTCTCTGTTTAACAGCTCTGGCTGTCCTGGAATCGCTTTGTAGACCAGGCTGGCCTCGAACTCGCAAAGATCCGCCTGCCTCTGCCTCCCAAGTGCTGGGATTAAAGGCGTGCGCCACCACCGCCCGGCTGAACATGTATTTTTACATGAGAATCCTTGGCCAAATATTCTGGCTGCAAGGTTCTGTCTGCCATACTGGTGCGAATGAAGGCAACCCCCTTCCTCTCTCTCCAGACAGACAAGTGGCACCACAGAGAGCACTAACAGCACCAACTGGATGGGCTACACAAAGACACCCGCTGCAAAGTTCCCAGGACTGTGCCTGCCAGGGGCCTGCTGTCACAGCCACCAGCCCAGCAACCATGGGCCCTGAGCAACTGCCCCTGCATCCAAGCCCTTGGTTCCTATGATGTTTCAACAAAGAAGTCTGGCACAGTCCTCAGTTGTGGACTGACGGACAACTCCCCTCACTTTCTTCTTCATTTGACTAGTAAATGTCATGGGCTTTTCAGCAAATTATTTCTTAATCAGGAAATGCAATTTGTCTCTGGATGCTCTATTTAAAACTATGTGACCAGTTGATCACCAGCACATGTCTCAGTCACCAAGCCCTTGATAACCTCTGTAAGCACCTAGCCCTGCCAGGCTGCATCTGGAAGATCAACATGGGCCCTTCCTTAGACTTACATGCCTAGTTGGTTTCTGATGGGACGGGAAAGTCCCTTGGAAGCAGCTTTTAAGTGTTTATTAAAGGTTCATTCTTTAGCAAGATGACCTCGGATGACCTTTCTGGACCATGAAATCTGTACTGCTCCTCCTGCCTGCTGACTTCACCTCCACATTTAGCACTGGCAATGGGGGTGGGGCACAAAAGCCGGGATCCCAGCACATCCCTGCTACCATGGAGCCTCCTCTAATACTACCTGTCTCAGAGCTTGTGAACCCAAACCACGCAAGTCCATCATGGCGTATCTCTTGCTCACACCTGACCTGCCTTGAGATTCCCTGGCTGCTGAGGTGAGAATGAGATGAGCCCACTGATGGTGTTTTTTTTGCTCGTGTTTCTAAAACCATGTATGACCTCAGTAAATCCACCACAAAGCAACCTCTGCCCCAAGCCTGGCTCCATCCATCTGGTGCAGTGGACCTCAGCAATGCTGCTGACTTACAAACCGCTTTAGCTCCCAGTGCACCAGAGGATACAGATGCCCACCTTCGTGGGGGCATTTCCCGTTTTAATCCTAGGACTAAAAGGTGACAGCGTCTGACTGGGCGTCACTTGGAGAACACACAGTGCACACAGCAGTGAGTTGAGAAACTGACATGTTGTGAAATGGAGACCCTGGAACTAACGGTTCCTTCTATCGAGAGCAGCAGGAGCCCATTTACTTGATGTAAGTGACAGTCAGTGCAACTGCATCTTTAGGGACTACTTACAAAAAGCTGGAGGAACTTGAGGATTCTTTTGTGGGTTAGAATATAAAGTGCATTCCCACTGATTGGGTCAATGACTGGCAATCTGTGGATTTTATTTTTGATCAACGAGTATACAGCATCGAAGAGGCTGCGGGAAAAGCCATTAGAGTCATTAGGAGGCTTTCAAGAAAAATCAGAGCAACTTTGGACCACCCCCGCTTTCCAGTATTTTCACTGCTTTTCTGTTACCACCATTAGAGGCTCATTAGCTTAAAATAGTCACGGCAAGGTTTTACACGGGAGCTCTCTACCCCATCTGTCGGTACATCTCAAACTCAAGAGGGAAACATGGATCTCCAGAAAGGCAGGTTTTTAATATTGTATCCAGGGATTTTGTTTGAATGAGGCAAGCTGCAAGCCTTCAGGAAAGCCAGCAGAGATGTAGCAGTGAGGCTGGGTGACAGCCCACCTTGGGGAGCTGCCCTCCTGTGTCCTCACTGCCCTCTGCCACTGTTGCCAAGAAACCTGTGGGGTGCATCTTCCCCTACCATCTGGAAATAAAGTAACAAAAAAAGTGTCTCCTCTCTCTAGAGCTCTTGTACCTTAAAAGTGTCCATCATGTGTTGAGAGCCAGAGGCTGGGCACAGCACCTGCTCTACCACCAGGAGTCCTGTGTCACCTTCCTGTTCCTTCTGGGCTGGCCCTTGTCTCACTGAAATCACTGTGGGAACGTTTCCCTGCTATTCCCAGAACCCAGACTTTCAGACCACATGCTGGGGTCAAGAGTGAAGCCCCCCCCGAGTTCGGTGGCTATAACAGGATTCCTCTATCGATGCTGCCACAGGAGAGCTGGATGCCAAGAGTGGCCTGGATGACCAAGCTCATAACCCCTTACCAACTACTTGCATCCACCTGGTTGCTCCACCCCTCACTCTACTCCCTTTCCCTGTCCCACGTCTTGCTAAGTTGTCCAGGCTAGCCTTGTGCTTGTTATGTATATATAGCCCAGGTTGGCCTTAAACTTGCAATGCTCCTGTGCCAGCCTCCCCCGAGCGCTAGGACTCTAGCTATGTACTGCCTATGTGCTTGGCTCTCTGTGATTTCCAACATCTCTCAACTTCTGGCAAACTATCTGGATTAAGGAGGCTGGCCATGTCTAGACTTGGGGATATGTCTGTCTACTTCTTAAGTTATCCATCATGGCCATAAAATGCCTAAATTGCAAAGAGTGTTTTCAAGTGGGGGAGAAGAAGCTTCCATGTTTACCTCGCATCTGGAGAGATATTCACCAAAGGCTTGAAGGTTTCTTGTAAGTACAACTCTGCATTTGAAAGAAAACATGCAGTCAGTTACAGACCTGCTGGGTGCAATGCTACTTTATGTTCAAAAATCTTCAGCTGACAGGAAGAACTGATGAACCAGAAACCCAAATACAAGATAATTTAATTTACCCTACACTGCTGTTGCAGCCATGGTTATTTTAAGCAGTCTCAACTGTTTTCAGGACATTGTCTTTGAAGAAAAATCAAATATAGAACCCCCCTGCCCCACCCTGATATTTCCACAGATGCTGATAACATCAGGGCAGCAGAGACCAGGGGGTCCTATCAAGTTCACATCACTGCCAAGAGAGGAAGCGTTCACAGAGTCCCTTTGAGGGGATTTTCATAAGCTGGGAGACAGCGTCATTCCAACCAGTGTTCCTCAGATGATCTTGTTTTATTCACTAAATTGATGCTCAAAACGCAGGGCATGTTGGGAATCCTGCCAGTATGCGCACATTTTCTTTGTAAAGAAATCGATCGTAATTACTTTGGTTTGCTGAGGTCTGCGCATAGGACATCCTGATATTATCACACCTTCAAACACCCCTGTAGATGGAAGTGTAAATACACCTACACTGTGGCCAGTGGAATGTAGACAGCAGAACTGGATGAGCAGTGGCCTATCTTGGTATTGTTAATCACGTCACTGACAGGCCATCTGGATGACATGCTGAGTTAATTCATTTAGCCTGCCTTGATAAAGTCATGCTCAATAAAACACATCCCCTGGCAACCTTTCAAAATCATGAAGTTAAAAGGCCCTGCAGAGGTCTGGAGAACTTGGTGGAGGTTTCTCAGCTACCTGTGAAGGCTGGTCATCCTGTGGGCCACATGGTAGGAAGAGCCAAAGCAGACTCCTAATACCTAGTAAAGGTTCCTGTGCTGGGCCCCTCCCTTGCTATGGAGGCTTTTCCTGGAGTATGCTCTGATCAGTTGGGGTCCTCTGACCCATCCCACATTCTGCCCCGCCCACTATGAGTCTTTGAGATGACAACTTTCCCATCATGGAACAAGAGTTTAAAATCTGGTCCCGTTGTAGGCAAAAATAACATGATTGTAAAGGGTGAATTCCAGTATGGCAAACAGTTCTTTTGCATGTATGAGTGTATGTGTCTGTGTGTGTGTGGGCCAGAGAACACCTCAGAAGCTCTGTACTTTTTGAGGCAGAAACATGGTTTTTGAGACAGAGTCTCTCACTGGCTCTGTCCCTGCCAGTTCAATCAGGCTGGCTGACTAGTTAGACCCAGAGATTTGCTTGTCACTACGACTCCAATGCTGGGACTGCAAGTCTTTTTTACAAGGACTCTGTCTGTAAAACGGATTCTGAGCTCCGGTTCTCGGGCTTGCACAGCCAGTACTTTACTCCCCATACTTCCTCCCCAGCCTAAGAGTTCCTGAAATGATTTTCTTGTTACTCGATCTGAACCGTTCAGTTAGAACTTTTCTTGTCCCAGTTTTCTTGTATTGGTAATAAGAATAATTCAGCTTAATCAGAGAGCTTGCTCTGCCCCATACTCCAGCCATGGTGACCAGATACTGAGGGCGATGTTCAGTGGTCAGTCCATTTCTACAGCTCCAGGTCTAGTGTAAGGGCACACATGTGTGGTTACCATGAACACAGTCTATCACAGGTAGACAGTGTGCACAGTTATTACAGAAGACCCTAGAGATGGAAGGGAAACCTAACCCTAACCCTGTAGCTAACAGGCTGTAATCAAATGCAGGAAACCAACCGAGACATGCAAGCATGCTTTCACACACTATCTTCTCCAGATACTAAAGAGTTTAAGACCCGGCAGTGCTTACCCCTCCATGTTTCAATCTTATGTTCCTCTAATTCATAAATCTGTACCTGCAAATAAGAAAAATCCGTATCTACAAGTGTCACCATTCACGGGGCAAGCAGCTATGTTCATGTTATTTTGTTTATAATCAGAAAATTAGGGGACACAAGGAGAGTGTATTTTCAAGTACTAAGAAACAGCTTTAGCCTGTTTATGTACTTACATTTCAACTGATTTTTTTTCCATTTTTTTAAAATTTAGTAAACGACCACAGAGATTTGCTACATGGTATCTGCTGTCCTTTATCACATATATAACACAGGGTATGCAAAGTCTGTAAAAACTTCCTCCATTTTTCTCTAAGTAAGATATTTTTTTAATTAAAAAGCTTTAGTAAGCAGACGAAAGTAACAGGCCTCATGGAGCCATTTCTAGTTTTGTACGTATGTATCAATTTATGCCATTCTTTCATCTTCTTCCCTCTCGATTGTCTCCTTTCCTCCCACAAACAGCCCCTCCTCCTGTTTTCCTGTCACACATATTCCTTTTTCCTCTCTTATTTGCCCTTCTACTCTGGAAGGCCCCTTCCTCCCTTCTTACAGTACACTGTCCACTTTCATGTCCTACCTATGAAGATCTTCCTTTTAGGGTTTTCCTCATGAAGACGCTCGTTTCTGTATTTTATGTGGGAATTAGTCATGTACCACTTGGTAGCAGTTTGATGAAGGGCTGGGTCACAGACATGACTGTAAGAACCCGTCCACGGGCATCTCAGTCGCAGTAAAAACACTTTGCTGTGCTTATTCAACAGGATTAACAGATGACACACTTCTTAGCGCAAGCTCCTGTTAAATGATGCATGTCAGTGGACGACTGACCACCACTGAACACACACACTGGAGGACCTTCTGCCTTTAACACCCACATAGTAAACTAGTTAAATAAAACATACACTGTGCTCCCCACCACAGCAGACAAAACCAAAACCAAGTAGTGTTTGCTATAGGGAAGCCTGGGTTTTGGTTCAAACTGCCCTTCTAAAACATCTGGGCTAGGTGCCAGGGGATCTGCCACCAATGGCACCCAGAATGGCCCTTTTCAATGGCACCCAGAATGGCCTTTTTCAATGGCACCCAGAATGGCCTTTTTCAATGACACCCAGAATGGCCTTTTCCAACTTGGCAGCAAAGTCAGAACTGAATTTCTTCAATTTTGGTTTGTGTGTCCTCTTTTCTAGTTTCCTTATAGTGGTTATAAAACCATGAAGGAAGGGCGGGATGCAGCTCAGTGGTGGAGGATTGCCTAGCAAGTTTAATGCCCTGGGTTTCCCCCCAGAATTGAAATAAATAAATAAATAAATAAATAGGAAAAACAAATCCTGGATGGGTGATGAGTGGCTATCAAACTACACTCAGAACATCAGTCCTGCAAAAATAAAGCCCTGTGGTCACTTTATCTCCAGGGTGAGGCCCCTAGGCCAACCACTAAGAGGAAGTGGGGGGGAGGCACCACCCTTCCTGGTCCTACCAGATACTATTGCTCATACCATTGTGCTGCTAGTCATCAAGCAGCAGGAACTTACACATGTCAGGGCAATAAATGAGAAAGGGAAATTCTGCAAGCTGAATAAAATAGTTATTAACCCTCACCCCACCCCATGCCTTCTTCAAGCTTCAAATAATGATGTGAGGCCAAGCTCACTGGGGTTGGAGTCTTACACCGAACTTCCTTATGTATTATACATACTAGGAAAACCCACCCCATCCTGACCACACACACAGTGAGGTCCATGACACTTACCATAGGTGATTTATAGTATCTGTGCAGTATATTTATGAAATCTGTAATTGTGAGCATTCCTGAAACAAAGAATCACAGGTTAAGAACAAAACGGAGCAGGTGGGGAGATGGCTCAGTGGTTAAACCACTTGCCACCTAAGTTGAGGACAGGAATCTGGATCCTCAGAAACACTGGTAGGTGTGGTGCCCCATTTATAATTCCAGCCTTGGAAGGTAGAGACAGGGGATCCCCTGAGTAAACTGGCTGGGGAGGCCAGGCATATTAGCAACCTCTGGGCTTGACTGAGAGACCCTGCCCCAAAGGATAAAGTGGACAAGTGATAGAGAATGATTTTTGTTATCAATCTTGGGTCTCCACATGCATGCATATATGAGTGTACATACACACACATATATGCACATGCACACACATGCAAATGTGCATATAAACACACACATGTGCATACACACACGACCATACACACACATACACACACGCAAATGTGCACACACACATGACCATACACATGCAAAGTTGCATTATACACACGTGTACAACACATACACACTTATGGAAAAAGACAAACAAAAAGACACACAGAAGGAAAGCTTCCAGTGGCAAGTGAACCTGCAACATTTACTAGAAAATCTTGCAAAATACAACCCAAAGATCTCAGGATCTGTTTAGTATATTAAAGAAAGAGCATGCATTTCCTATGCTAAACTAGAAATGCAAGCTGAAACCTAATAATGGGCAGAATGGAACCCGAGTGTTTGGCAGAGTAAAAGAGAACTAAACAACGCTCATAAAATGCCACAAAGAACCGTAGGTAATTTTAAATGCTTCAGCAGTAGATACAGAAATTCCCTACGTGCAAGGAAGGTTGGACTCCTTGGGTACTTGGAGTGTTTCCTGAGAAGCATTGTGAACACAATGGGTTGGCAAAGAGTCACCATTCACTGTAGGCCTGCTGTGTGCTGGAAATTGGACTTGTGAAGGTGACAAAAAAGGAATGTTTTCCATAGAATGTTACAGTCCAGATGGAGAACAGACTTAAGTAGTGATTTTCCAAAATAATGTTCTGAACGCTAGAGCGACAGCTTCGTCAGGCTACTGTGACCGTGGCCAGATGTGACAGAGTTTACCCAGTTGGAAGGCACACACCTTTCCTCTTTCTGTGCTAGGGTGACAGCCAGGGTTACACTGAATGACACCCTAGCTCTTGGCTATTCCACACTAGGGCTTGCTACCGCTTAGGCTGGAACTTGACATCCTCCTGCCTCTGCATCCCAAGAGCTGGGATTACAGGTGTGTGCTACTATATCCAGGGCCTACCCAGCATTTCTGACAGCTTAATGATTTAGCATACACTGATTATATTCACATCTTGACGCTTGCTGTCATTTACAAGGTGACGAGCAGTGACTGACCAGAGCCAGCACACAGCCCAGGGCGAGAGCCTTGAGCTCATCTGACCTCACCTGTGGTGACTTTGCTCCCTGAGCTGACAGGCACAAAAGCTCCTTCAGAGTGCTCAGAAATTGCTAAAATAAAAGCCCCCCCCCCCCGAAACAAAAAAAGCAAAACAGACCGCAATAAGGTCACTACACTGTCTTACATTCAACAGTGGTCTGATCTGGTCCAGTATGCAAAAAGCCAGAATGTTCTTCTATGAGGCTGGGCCAGCAGGAAAGGAACACGGGGGCACTGTGCTGGAAGGAAGTCCCTCCCCAGACACCTTCCCTGCCATGCCACTCACCTACGAAGCTCTGCTTCTTACTTTCCCACAGCGGCGCAGCACGGACTCCGTTGGCTACCAACGCAAAGAAAGCCTTTTTGACCTGGAGAGGAACCAAAGACATGCTTTTAAAGTCCACATTTCAGGAGGAAAATAGTCAGTCTCAACTAAGGTTTCAACCAAATCTTACCAGGAATTGCCAATGATAGGATGTGTATGTTTGGTACAAATAACATTTATTAGCAAAATATTTTTTATAGCCTCTTTAAAGGCATTTAGATGTGTCTAACCTTTGACATTGTGACATGTCACCTTTGCAAAGCTCATCTAGAGCAGTGTGGTCAAATTATAAAAAATATAGTCATAAAACCTCCCACTTTTCTTTCACATGTATGTATGTGTGCATGTGTAGGTGTGCATGAGTGTGAGGTCCTGCGTGGAGGTCAGAGGACAACTTTGGGTGTCGGTCCTTGCCTGCCACTTTGGTTTGGGACAGGGTGGCTTCTTTGGTGCTGGCTGCTGCGTACACCGGGCTAGCTGGGTGACAGCTTTCCACAGACCCTCCTGTCTGTGCCTCCCACCTCACTACAGGAGCAACAGATTACAGAAACACACTACCATGGCCAGCTTTGCACACGGGTTCTGGGGATTTGAACTCAGGTCCTCACATTTGCGGTGAATAGTTTGAGCACTGAGACATCTCCCCAGTCCTGACAGCTTTGAAGTAACTTTACATTCAGCCACACTCAGAGCGAAATACTCTGGGTCACAGGTTGGCCACACCTCATAGAGGGAGTGGGGATTACGTTTTTTTGAAATGGAAAGGCAATTAACTTCATTTTTTTTTCCTTTGTGTAACAAAATATTCTTGTATATACAGATTTTCTATAATTAAAATCATACAAAATAATTAAATATCAGCCTAATTTCTCCCATGTGTGATAGGGATAGTTCATCTGAAACAGTTATAATGAATTATTTGAAATGATGATTGGTCATTATATTTAAAATCACAACAAATAACATATAGGCAAGCCAGTAGGGCATTTTCTCAATTAGTGATCAATGGGGGAGGGCCTAGGCCATTGTAGGTGGTGCCATCCCTGGGCTAGTGATCCTCGTGCTGCAAGCCAAGTGGAGCAGGCCAGTAAGCAGCGCTCCTCCATCAGCTCCTGCCTCCAGGTTCCTTCCCTGACTGCTTTCAATGGTGAACAGTTAGTAAAATCAACCTCTCCCAAGTTGCTTCTGGTCATGGTATTTTGTCACAGCAATAGTGACCCTAAGACAGTGTTTAAGCACGCCTTGTATTAAGAGCCACAAAAACCATTCCTGCTATTTGTACTACAGGTTGTCCCCGGTGGATTATTTTTGGGAGTGGGATTTCTTGAATCAAAGATGTTCAAGGTGGTACTATTTTTGACATTAAAAACTGGAAAAAAATTCACCCAGCAGAAGAAAGCTTTGGGAGTGTGAGCTTAATTTTTTAAGAAAGATTTTATTTTTATGTTATGTGTTTTGCCTGCATGTGTGTATGTGCATTGCATGTGTGCAGTGCCCATGCAGGTAAGAAAGGGTGTTGGATCTCCTGGGACTGGAATTGCAAGTGATTGTGAGGTGCCATGTGGGTGCTGGGAACGGAACAAGAGTAGCAAGTCTGATTAACCACTGAGCCATCTCTCCAGCTCTGTGGGGGGTTAATATTTACATATTCTGACTACTCAAAAGCATGAGGAAATTCTTGCTTTCTCATGATAACTTCTCTGATCAATCTGCCTAAAACCTCTGTTCCTAAGTGCTTCAGTTACAAGCATCCCCAGACCCTGACATGAGAAATGGAAGAGGGGACTGAAGAGCATCAATTCATGTTTGTTTCTTTTAAAGACAGGGTTTTGTAGTCCAGGCTCACCTCAAACTTCTGATCCTCCTGCCTCAGCCTGGCAAGTGCTAGGATTACAGGTATGCCCAAACCACACTTGACTCAAGCATTGGCTGAGTGTGTGTATGAGAGAGAGAGAGAGAGAACTCACACACATGTGCATGCACGCATGTGCCATGAATTTGTGAGAGGTTCCATTCACGCTGCTGGAGGATTACCCTCCTCCTTTCCTCAGTATCGGATCTGTTCTCCACAGTGCCTCCAACATCACAGACAGCCTGGTATCTTTTATTGTATCAGGATGTGATTCATCTGGGCAGAAATCAGACTGGCTTTTGTTCAGAGACAGCATTCCACAATCTCTAACTGATTGTCCTCTAATCATTTCCTTCACCCTTTCTGGCTCACAACCATTTCCTTGACAATGAAAACAGCACACCAGGAGGGCTTTCTCCAGCCACACCCGGGCACCAATCTAGAGCAAGGGAACCAGCGCTTCCCTTTTTTCTTGCCCCGAGACTAAATGAATACTCAATTTTCCTTGTGTATCTTAATTTTAACCTCAAATTAAAATCATAATGTGTATCGTGCTTCTCAGAATAGCCTTCTATTTTATTTTGATGACCCGTACATATACACATATGAGTGCGTGTTTATGTTTGTGCACGTGTGTGTGTGTGCACATGTGTGTGTGTGCACATGTGTGTGTGTTCATTTTAACTTTTTTTTCCCTTTTTTTTCAGATGGTCTTGGCTCACTGGCCAAGAACTCACTATGTAGACCAGGCCGGGCTGGACTTGCAGCAATTCTCCTGCCTGTCTCCTAAGTGCTGGGATATAGCTTTGACTACCACATTCCAGAATCTTGGCCTTACTCTCAGCCTTTCCTGGCTGGCTTGAAAGCCCGGGACAAGCTTTCTTAGGTGCGTGACACAGGCCACTCACTCTTCTCAAGACAACCCCTGGCAGCCTTGCCACCTTCTTGCTGGGAGCAGGTTTCACTATGCCTTACAGCAGGAAATAGCTTACACAAAGAACAAACTGTAACATCTCACTATCTTACATCTGCAGAAACTTGGAAAGGGTGTATGGGAACAGGCAAAAAAAAAAAAAAAAAAAAAAAGGAATTTAACACTCAGGCGGTGGAATGGCTTCTGACAGGTGTCCACCTTATCAGAAATTGCTTAGTCACTACTGAGCAGCCAGAAGAGGCTCGAGCTGCTCAACAAGTTCAGGGCATGCTATGGCCGTACAGGGCAGTGATGCTTGTGCTGCCTGACTCCTGCAGGACCATGAAGACAGGAATACCAAGGGTGTTCAGCCCTGAGGACACACCCTCTTTGAGCTGCAGAAGTGTGCCTGTGCCTTAACGGGTGCTCTGCCACTGTGCTCCAGGAGCCAAGCACACAGCAGCAGACAGGTCTGGAACAGCCTTGTAGGTTATCATGGGACTGGCATCCCCAGGCAGCAGACGGCCAATGCAGGAACTAAGCCAACGCAGTTGCAGGTACCCATCCAGGTCAACCGGGAAGCAGTGGGAATTAGAATGATCTGCCCCCATAGGACTCTTTAATGGTAGCTAACTGATTAGTGTCCCAGGAACGAAATAGATCCAACCTTCTCATTTTATTTTAGGTACTTAACAAGAACTTTAGAGCCTGACTTGAGCCATCAAACATGAGGGTCCTGTCCTCCAGCTGTTCCAGCCTAGGCCTGGCTCACGTGGAGCACTGGGTTGTGACCACGCCACTTTCACAGACAGAGATCCCTGCTCGGTGCCCTCTCCAAGGGACTTGCAAAGAGGGACACGAGGAACTACTGGACAGGGATTCTGACCATAAAATGCCACTCCAGTTCTCTAGGCAGGGTAGGGGCTCTGGTGACAGGTAACAGGTGGCACGTCTGCTGGAGCTTGGGCTGGGGGCTCAGGCTGTGGCCGGCTCCTGTCCCTGAGTGTGTGATCCTAACACTTCAGGAAGCTCTCTAGGGGTCTGTTGGCCTCAGGGTGTGAGATACCATAGGAGAAGGAGCTTTGGGGATTTCTGGCTAACAGGCTAGCAAATCCCATGTGTAAAGTGTCTCTGGGGAGCGTGCAGAGTTTTATGACACTACCTGCCACCACATGACTCGGAGTGTGTTTCCTGGAGGCTGCAGGCACACACTCATGTGTGCTACTATGACGCGTGTATTGTGGGCCTTTAAAAGCGATTTTCACTGGGATTTCAGCCTGTGTAGCAAGCCCAGCTGTTCTTCTGCTGGGCCTATGACACAGCGAGGTCAATGCTCAGACACCTGCACAAAGCCTCCATCAATAAAAAAAGAGAAATCCACAGCAGAAAAACGTCCCGATACAATTATGGCTTCCCCTAAGACAATTATTTCCATTTGGGAAACCATTCCTGGCTCATTGCTGGGCCCAGCAGAGACTCAATGACTAACGGTGCAGCTCCATCTTAGCATTCCCTGACCTAGCTGTGGTGTGCATGGCGGCGGCACCCCACTGTTGGGTGACACCAGTGCCGGCAGTGTCTTCCTTTGGCAGGAGTGAAGGCAGGTGGAAACAGCTGGCCTGGGGCCATGGGCAGCACAAGGGGCCATTCATTCTCGAGTGGGATGGCGAGGATGATCCTTCAGTGAGCACTGTTTCATACTCTATGTCTGATTTCCTCAGGCCTGAGAGATAGATAGCAAGAGGAGACCTGGAGCCTTCAGTTAATGACAGGGTTATACTTAGGGGGTTCTGTGGGTGGTTGAGGTGATCTCTCAAGATCCAAGTTGGAAAGCTTGTGCAAGGTTGTTCTTCCGCCCTTGTTCCCAGGTGACACAGCGTTCACTCTGCTCTCGCTTGTCAGTGCTACTCCTCTGGCCTTCAAGCATCTCCCTTCTAGTCTCCTTGGGAATGGCTGACTTTGGTTTACCGGATCCGTAAGTCTTTGAGTACTGTGGTCATTACACATGTTGTTTTACATCCCCTTTTAAAAAACAAAACAAAACGTAATTTTTCAACAAACGTCTTCCTTTCTCCTCTCCTTTTTCTCTCAAATAGCCCAGGCTGGTCTCTAACTTACCATGTAGCTGAGGAGGACCTTGAACTCTTCATCCCCCTGCCTCTGTCTCCCAAGTGCTGGCATTACGGGCATGTATCACTATACCTTGCTCCCTTTTCTTCTCCTATTCCTCCTCCTTCCCTGCCCCCTTCCCCAAGACAGGGTTTCCCTGACTGTCCTGGAACTCACAGAGATCTGCCTGCCTCTGCCTCCCCAGTGCTGGGATTAAAACTGTGCACCACCACGCCTGGCTTCTTTCCCTTGTAAGGGTCACATCACAGTATTCTGTGATGTTTCCATTTCAGAAGTCACAGAGCTCTGTGTAGTGAGACTTTTGGTTTCTTTAAAAACACAGAAATGTTATGGAAATATGTTTTGTTTTAATTCCAGGTGTGGGACATGGAACTGCTTCAGACTGTCCACAGCAGCTGACTGTGATTTGCTTCCTGTTCCAACAAGAGCATGATTTTGCCAGCTGCACACAGTTTCTGCAAGTGTATGACATTTGGAATTCTGGGGAATCTTGAGAGGGTAGATAAGCGCCGGAGCGCCGAGACAGGAGGAGAGGCTGCTGTTCCTCCTCCTGCTGCTGTGTGTCAAGTGGTCGTGTGCAAAGAGACGAGTAGAAGATATTGAATATCCTGATGGTGAGGATCAAACTTGCCCCAAGGAACTCGATGCCCCAAACAGCAGGAAGCAGTCTAACAATATGGACACCCAATTTCCCCTCTAACTTTCTTTCTCTCCTACCTAGTGCTGGGGGGTTGGAAGGGTGGAATAAGAGTGGAGAAGGCTGGTAGAAAAAGGAACTCATAAAGTAGCCAAAATGGCTGCCACCCCTCTGGGTAGACGTGTTCAAGTTGCTCTGCAGTTTGGCTCTCTTAGCTCTCGGGTGTCAAGGACCAGTGCTGCAGTTGGCCTTCATCAAGAACTTCAGGTACATCCTTCCCTTCTGCTCTAACCAATACCAACACTCTGTCTCCTTGTTCATAAATTCCAGCTCCCTCCAAGCTCAGACTCACAGGCTAAATGATTTCTGGACAGGATGTGCACATGGCTTTGCTTAGCTGCACAAGCGAGGATTACGGCATTATTGCCCTTGGGTACCCAGAAAGCATTACATTTTACACACATTACTCACCCTAGCTAAATTCCTAATTTCAAAGAGAGTCAACCCCAGGGCATGATAAAGTCTAGATAAACAGTGGATTGGTACTTGTGGCTGTTTACATAAGTGTGAAGGGTCAAGAGCTGCTGCTTATGGAAGGGGGGGCAGGGGAGAGGGTGTAGTAGGTTCAGTCAGTACTTTATCTTGGGGACTCGGAATGTCTAGTTATTTAACTACTGAAATTTGTGGCAATAGCTGTGGACCTTCTAAGACCCATCTTCCCTACTGTAATCACTTTCTGTATCTGCTTTCTGTCCTATGTCAAAGGATCAGAGAGTCTTCGGGGCTTAAAGGGACCCTGAGGGTTACCTGGGGACTACCTGAGGGCACCCTGAGGGTCACTCAAGTTCAGTGACAATCTGCCAGCTCACAGGTCTTAAAGCCCATTTACAGAACCAACTGTATTTCCACAAATTTACAAAAAAGCAGTTGGAAATGGAAGAAGGCAAAAGCACAAACCACTTCTGTCTTCCTGTTGGTTCCATGTGGCAGGGACAGAAGGCAGGAAGAATGGCTCCAAGTGCTTGGTGTTTCCTCCAGCATGTGACATGTGGAACAAGGGCAGTGGTGGCAGGAGAAAAGGCAGCCTGGGGAAGCTGGAGGAGCCTGGGGGGCCTCTCCCAGGTCAGCTCTGGATGTAGAACACAGGAGGTTGGGGTGAACTTTTCTGGGCACCCAGGGTTCCATGGGGGCACAGGCTGAGGGTGCCCCCCGCAGGCTGTTGTTGAAATCACACCATGCTGGCTTCTGGGGTCCTGTTTCTCTTCCCAGACCTTTGGGGCTTTTTTCTGGGGAGCGCACCCTTCATAAACCACTTGCCTACCAGTTCTTGGCTTAGTATCTACTTCTTGGAACACAGGTGAAGGCAATCTTACTTGGTGATGTGGTGTGTCTGTCTGCATGCACATGTGTGCATATATATATATATATATCTTATTCTCTGGATAAAACTTGATTATTACACTGAACATGTAAATTAGAATTTTCACATGCAATTAAAAGCCATATTGATAAAAAAATGAGCTCCAACAAAACACAATTTTAATAGCAAAATGATCAGGTTCAACTTTACTGCTTGGATAGTGCAATAAAGTTATTTTTTCAAGAAATCATATACCTTAACACCTTTTCTAATATTAATCATACATTTACTGAATAACCAAGAAAGAGTCCAGTGAGGAAGGCAGGGCTGTTTAGTCCACACAGGTTTAGGCTCAACCCACAGCAGACAGGCCTGGATTCTAATTTCCCACCTTGGCACACTAGCTGGACTCTGTGGATTAAGCTCCGATTTATGTTAAACTATAATTCAATTTCTGTGTCAGTCGAACTTGCTCAGCAATAGCAAGTTCCCTATGAGGTTACCATGGAGATGCAGACAAAACCTCAGCCCAAGGCCCGATCCATGGACGGAGCTCAGGAAAGGCTGTCTGCCATTGCTGGGTCCGATCACCATGCCAACAGCTGCCCCAACCACCTATCAGAAGCTGGTCTACTCACTTGCAACGTAGTGTCGAAGACAACAAGCTTTGAACTGGTTGGAACGATGTCATAACACTTGTGTGACCTCATGAATCGCATGTAAACGCCACTTTCTGAGTCTTCTGCTAAAAAGAAAAAGCAATGGGTCAGTTATAATAAACAGCCCCCACTTCAGTGGACTGACATTGCATATTTTGAAGACTCACTGCTAATAATGATGAGAGGAGGGTATCCACCCTTGCTAATTCAAGATTGTTCTGGAAGTCCTAACTGACATAACAGGATGAGCTTGGGGGGAGAAAGGCCTACAAATTGAAAAGGCCCCCCAAACTCTTTGTATATGATGTGCATGACTATCAAATGCCTATGGGCATTCAGGAAGTTTCAATGGTGTCTTCCTCTAAAGGCACCGCCTGCCTGTCTCATCGCTTTTCACCACTCTCTATCTTGTTAACACTGATTGTACATTCTAAACTCTATTTTCCTTCCTGGGCAATTTCTCTGAATGGTCAGACTCTTACTCAAGTAATTAATTAATTTGGCTTACAAATACCTACTGCTTACGGCTTATTGTAGATTCTTCTGAAAGCTCACTCTTAAGACCAAAAGGTGAGACAAGGGAAAAAAAAAAAAAAACCCAAAAGCCGCAAAATAAGGCTGGCCCCATGAGCAGGTTACAGCTGGACAAAACTGAAGGTAAAGGTGTGCGGGAGGGTGCGCCAAGATGCTGGATACGGATCTGTCTTTCAGCAGGACACAGCACTCATGCCCCAGGGTCAAGGGTTATTCCTGGGGCATTATCTGTAGTTTTTCTGCCCTGAAGCATAATGGTGAAATAGGACAAAAGGGGTTGGACAAAAAGGATGTGGTATCTCAGCCACTGCCACCTGTCCTGTCCCCCACAGTCCCCAGTGTGTCAGGGGCTGAAGCTGCAACACTCCCCAGGGAACAACACAGGGACTGTGACTGCTGTCCTCACACTGTCCAGCACGCTGCCAAGGACAAGGTACGGGCTTATGAGGGCTCAGAACTGGGGACGGCTGAGAGCACAGACAAGTGGGTGAAACAGAAGTCAGTGTGTTGCTATCTTTTCTTGAAATATTTATCTACCAGAAAAAAATGGGGTCCTGCCCAGGAAGAGCAGCAACACTGAAGAGCTAGGGTAGAAGCCAGAGGCTCTGATCCATTTCTGCCATCACTGTTAGCACTGGGTTTCTCCATAACCTGTTCTGTGGGCAAAATCAGTTCAGTCTACTACACTTAGCCAGCGCCGTCGTCACCAGCTGCCTGCTAAATAAACCAATGCTTCCAGAATTCAGATGAATGAAACGACAGACACTAGCAACAATAAAATATAACCCCAAAGGACACTTCAAGACGTTTTGTTCACTGGTTAAATCCAGCCTTTTGGGTTAGAGCAGAGATCAGTAGTAGAGTGTTTGCTTCGCAGGCACAAGGCCCTATAGTTGAGCACCGGCATCCCCACTAAAGCCAAGCGGACAAAACAGGCTTTCCCTAAGAACTGTGAACACTGTAAATGTCTCTCTCTCTCTGAATATCTGAAATAAAAATCTGAAAAACCTATGCAGCACCATTGTTCAAACTTAATTTTTTATAAAAATCTGAAATTTTGTGTTAAAACTCTTAATTCCTCTTGATTAGGAAATATTTATGTGTATGTGTGTCTATGCTGAATGTCTGGCACCTGTGTGCAGGTGCCTACAGAAGCCAGAAGAGGGCATCAGATCTCCAGGAGCTGAACTGGGGTCCTCTGGAGCATGTAACTTCTGAGGTAGCACCCAGCCCCATGTGGGTACCAGCCACTGGAAGAACAGTGAGCACTCTTAACTGCTGGGCCCTTTCTCCAGCCAGCCCTTCTTCTTTTTCTATTCCCCTGGCTCTCACATTCAGAGTAGGTTTATCCTCTGGTTGGTTAATCCTCTCTAGAAATGTCCATGTAGATACACTCTGAGGTGGGCTACCTTAATTCAGGTGCTTCATGGCTAGTGAAGTTGACAATTAAGATTGACAATCACAGGGCCTGTGAGGTGGCTCAGCAGTCAGGGAGTTTGTCGCAAATCCCGATGACCTGAGTTGGAATCCTGGTGCCCACATAAAGGTAGGAGAACCAAGTCTACAAAGCTGTTCTCTAACCACTACACACACACACACACAGACACACACACACAGACACACAGATACAGACACACACACACAGACACACACACACACAGACACACACACAGACACACAGATACAGACACACACACAGACACACACACACACCACGTGATCCTTGCTGCGCCTCATGCACACACAATAAATAAAAATTAAACTAAGACGAACTGTCATAAATCCACCTCTTGTCAACTTGATACCTGAAGTCCTCTGCTTATTCTGACAGAGACAAGAGTGACAACAAACAGGTTTAATTGATTACAGTAAGCAAAAGCTCCCAGGACCCAAAAGTGAAGGAGGGAGCGTCTTGACTCCACATGAGCACTGTGGCATGGGTGTACCCTGCCCTCATAGATTGCTGGTGAAGCTAGACATAATGACAAGTAGATAAACTTTCTTCACAGTATATGCCTTTACAAAATTAGGTTATCAGAGAAAAATATTTGTGTGTGGGGAGGATACCACTGAAATAAGGACCATATGGAGACAGTCCTGTGATTTTTTTTTTTTTAAGCACATCAGTGTCCTAAAGCTTAACAAGTTGCAAGTATACTTTATACTGAAGCTATTTTCTAATTCTGGTAGGAAACATGGAATTAAGATTGCCAAAAAAATTTAAAATGTTTTATCTATCTATCTATCTTTATTTGTGTGTGTATGACCAGTGGTGTGCAAATGGAACACACAGGAGGATGTGGAGTGTTTTCTCTTATGGCTCTGCTCTCCATCTCACTGCCCTAGATGGCAGAGAGGTCCTGGGATTCACCTGTCTCCACCTCCCAGTCTCATGCCTGGCTTTTTGTGTGGGTGCTGGGGATTTGAACTCATGTTGGACAGCAAGCCCTTCTTACCTACTGAGCCATCCACCAGCACAATATATATATTCTTTATATCCTAAAAATTCTGAATATAGCTGACTAGACAAATCTCAGCTCCAGAGGTACTCACTGTGTCATAAATTAATATTTTTCCCAAGCTCACTTCCACAGAATTTTAATTTAGAAAGAAATTGCAAAAATGTGTACACTGCTTCATCCTTTTGGTCTTAATTGTAAGAAAATGAAGAGGATAGTTACTATAATGTGTCAGTCAAGCAGAGACATGAAGAGAAGGTCAAAACAGCAGACCTCGTCCCGAGGGCTAATAGTACAATGGCTTCCTAAAGAGCGGTAATCAAAGTTGAATGCAGGGCGGTGGAGGAGAGGATGGCTCAGAAATGGGCGCCAGGGTGACCCCTGTGTGCAGGAAACCCACTACTGTGATGTGGATGCCTCTGTCAGCTGACAGGGTCTAGAATGTCCTATGAGACAAACATCTGGGCATGTCCACAGGGCTCAGCTAGATCAGCTTAGCTGAGGAGGAAACGCCGCACTGTGTGTGGGCCGTGTCAGGCCATGGGCTGGGACTGAGAGTGCTGAAGAGGACAGAGGAAGCTGGGCGCTGCCCTTCATCTCTCTGCTGCCCGACTTCAGATGCAGTGTGACCATACTTTTCACACCTGCTATCACAGTGGACTGTGTCCCTTCAAACTGTGAACCCAGTAAGCCTTTCTTCATTTCACTGGCTTCCTGCCTGGCTCTCTGCCACAGCAGTGAGAACAATAGCTAACACAACTACCAAATGGACGGCACCATCAGGCACATCGGTCTCAAGCCGGGAGCCATGAGTGAGCCTGTGGCTCTAAGACGCAGAACCTGCTCTGGCCCTGGCTGCCCTGACCCAAACCCCACCAGGACAGTCACAGGTCCTGTCCTGGAAGGAGGGCTGCTGTCCTGTCCCTCCTGGGAACAGGCACACAAGCCTCACTCACCCTTGAACAAAGTGCCACTTAGAGGGACTGCTGCTCACACTCCTATCTGTACACACATTAGCGCGCTGAAACATTCTGTTTCTGCTGTTATTTGTTGGTTTTTGTTTTTCGACTCAGTTCTCAGCCTGGCCTGACACCTCTAGGAACTAGTCTCTGACAGTTTCCTTTTCTTGTCAGCTCTGGGGATGGAACCCAGAGCCTCAAACAAGTGCTCTCCCATGGGCCAAACGAGGCCTGGTAGACTCTGCTTGATCCTTAAGGCGGAAGAGGGAGCTGAGACTGTCTAGACAGTGTCTAGAAGGTGTCTAGAGAGTGAGGACTACACTGTGACAGGATGTGAGGTCAGAATGCTGGCGTGGGGTAAGGTGAGGATGGAGAGAGGGAGAAAAATGGATCTGAAGGCTCACTTGGTTCCAAGTCT
This sequence comes from Lophiomys imhausi, assembly GCA_907164525.1. Classification (NCBI taxonomy): domain Eukaryota; kingdom Metazoa; phylum Chordata; class Mammalia; order Rodentia; family Muridae; genus Lophiomys; species Lophiomys imhausi. The sequence goes on along the minus strand of CAJQZJ010034511.1, from coordinate 332,391 downwards.
TGAGGATGAGAAAGGGGCCAGTATGGATTTCTGCAGTATCTTCTACAATAATTTACATTTGCTGCCAGACATTACTATTTGAAACAGCAATGAGAAATATGAAGAGATTTCCAAGAATAACAGCACAGAATAGTGAAATATCATGATGTAAGTAACACTAGTGATACACAAGAACCAGTACTGTGGCCACTAAGCAGAAGCCACTGGACTGCTCTCAGTACCAGCAGCACTAACCCCCAAGCTGTGACTATGTCCATAAGGAAAGTAAAGTCACTACCCCACTCTACAGGCAAAGACGCCGAGGCCCGGGCCTCACATCATTTTTTTTTTTTTTTCCTAGAATAACATGACACTGTGAGTGAGAACCTGAGTCTCTGACATCCTAGATTGGACCAGGGCATGGTGACTGGGTGTGGGTGGAATCAATTCAAAGTCTTCACACAGAGATTCAAAGCGGAAAGGAGGACAGAAAATCAACGTGTGCCTTCTGGGCCTTGCAGTATGGGGGCAAAGAGGGAAGAGAGGACCTGATGTGGGCCCCACAACTGAAAGGAATAAAGGGGTTCACAGAAGAGCAGGTATCTCTGGTGAAACCTGAGACGGTTCTGATGCAGGCTGAGGTGCGGCTGGAGGCTGTCCTAGGATCCAGTGAGTAGAGGCTGTGTGGGCTGCCTACATGGCAGCACATAACTCAAAATGTCAGCAGAGGCTAAGCTGAGAAGCCCTACAGTAGCCTCGATGGCGTTTTCAGCTCTTTCTCTGACGATCTCTCTCCCTGCCTCTCCCAGGTGGCCTCTATTCCAGAAGGTGCCTTCTCTCCAAGACCCTGTCCACCACTGCTGGCCTCATTCTCTGTGGGAGTGGAGGTATGCTGGGGGTCAGGGCTGTCAGAGCAGGGGCAGGTAAGTGACAGCCTGAGCCTCTCACAAGTTTTTCTAGTGTGCTTAGAAACATGATGTGTGTGTGCGTGCACACTTTGTATATGTATGCATGTGTGTGTGCGCGCACGCGTGTGCGGGCACGCACGTGCTCATGCACCTATGTACACACCCTTGTGGAAGTCAGGGACAACTTCAGGTGTCGTCCCTCAGATGCTACCTACCTTGCTTACTGAGACCACCCAGCAATACTCGGTCCTTCTCAGGATACAGAACCCAGACACTGAACTAAAGCAAGTGAGGACCACAGTCAGGTCACAGCAAGCAACAGTTTGACATGAGGGTGCCACCTAGCAGTTGGTGGCCAGCAGCAGCACAGCTTCCTGCAATCTCTACTTTATTAGGGATCTTGAAAAAGGATCCTGGGCAGATCTCTCGGCATTTCTTGAGAAGATGGGAGACTTCTGTGTTGCTTCGGATTCCTCGGAGGGTGTCTGGATATATTTAGGGATCCTCACCCTTGCCTCTCGAGAGCACACTGGGCTTGCTACGGATTCCTCAGAGGGTGTCTGGATATATTTAGGGATCCTCGCCCTTGCCTCTCGAGAGCACACTGGGCTTGTAGCTGCACACATTTCTTATGCTTGCATGGTTCTGCCCATGCCTTACACATACGCTTGATCCTCCGCTTTCCCTAACCGCTGCCTTCTCTGGCTCTGACTCACAGATAAACCAGGCCTCACAGAACACCCATCCTCCCTTTCCTGTTCCCTAAAACTTAAATAACCAAGGGCTGAGTGCTCTGCCTCAATTATACAGGAAAGTGGTAGAGTGGGATGTTTAAAAATTGCTTTGAAACTACCTTTATTAATATATAATTGGAGGGCATTGTGTGTGTGTGTGCATGCGCTCAGATGCGTGCTGGTGAGTTTGTGCACATAGGTGTGTGTACAGGCATGTGTATGCATATGGAGGTCAGAAGCCAACCTCAGCTGTTGTCCCTTAAGGCACCAACCACCCTGTTTTCTGAGACAAGGTCTCACTGAATCTGGAGTTCATCAAGTGGGTTAGGTTGGTTGGTTGGTTGGCTAGCGAGCCCCAGGGACCCACTGTCTCCACCTCCCAGGATTTTAAATACATACCAGCAAGCCATAATTTTTTTTTTTTTTTTTGAGACAAGGTTTCTCTGTGTAATAGCGCTGGCTGTCCTGGGACCTTGCTTTGTAGATCAGACCGGCCTTGAACTCACAGACTCACCTGCCTCTGCCTCCCGATTAAAGATGTGTGCCACCAAGGCCATGCTTTTTTTTTAATGTGGCTTCTGAGGACCAAACTCAGGTCTCCATGACTATGTGACAAGCAGTTCACTAACTAAACTATCTTCCCAGCTTCTTTCTTTCTTTTCTTCTCTTTTTGGATGGGGTCTCAGGCATCACAAGATCAAACTGGACACGTACTGAGGATAATCTTAAACGTCCAATCCTCCTGCCTCCACCTCCCAGGTCTAAGATTACAGGTTGATGCCATCAGGCATGGCTCATGTGGTGCTGGGGATGGAACCCACGGCTTTGTGCAATGCTTGGCAAGCCCTCCACCAACTGAGCTACATCCCCAGCCACAGTACAGTTTACCTATCTCTATACAACTCAATTACCTTTTCTCCTGGGGTGATGGGCGGTAAGGAGTCGTAAACAGCAGTGATAATCACTTAAGAAATAACTGAAAATACCTAAAACTTATTAATGCAGTTCCTGTCTTGGATACTATTCTATTGCTGTGAAGAAACACTACAACCAGCCTATAAAAGAAAGCGTTTAATCTGGTGTTCACGGTTTCAGAGGGAGCATGGAGCTGGGGCAGTAGCTCAGAGCTTACATCTGACCCACAAACCTAGCAGGACAGGGCGGGAGTATACACTGGGAATGATGCTAGCCTTCTGAAACCTCAAAGTCTACCCCAGTGACACACCTCCTACAAGGCCACACCCCCTGCCCTTCCCAAACACTTCCACCAGCTGGGGACCTATATATATGATCCTATGGCTGTTCTCATTAAAACCACCACAGTCCCACTTTTCTTTTTGTTTTTATCTTATGTACACAAGTGTGTGGTCTGAATGTTTGTCTGTACACCACATGTGTGCAGAGCCTGTGGAGGCCAGAAGAGGGTGTTGGATCCCCTGGATCTGGACTTACAGACAGCTGTGAGCAGCCATGAGGATTCTGAGCACCTAACTCAGGTCCTCTGCAAGAGCAGCAAGCACTCTTAACTGCTGAGCCACCTCCAGCCCTGACCTACTTTTCTTTCCTGTATGTTACTGTTGAGAATCTGTTGACAGCTAAGAAGCCTCTCTAACTCCTGACTCTCTCCTCTTGAACACATCTGACAAAGGTTTATTCATGTTATTGCTTTCTCCAAGAACAAGGCTTTGCAGGGGTAGTTTTTATGAGATTTCATTGGTTGCTGTCACTTCAGCAGATTTTAGATGGGAAGAAAGATGAAAGAATCAATTCAGCAGACCACCAGAGGGTGGGAGATCAATCCTGTCAGCCAATGCAGGTGAATTCAAGAGGAGTGCATCTCCAAGTCCTCAGGAAACCCATGAGCATCCTGCAGTTAGACTCTCTGATAAAAGGCTCTCCTCATTCCAGCTGAAGCAATACCATCTCCCAGAATTCCACTGTAGGTCCAGTTACGTATACATGGTTAGGGGTTACCAGCAGACCCTCCCGAGAGAGGTCCACTGGCTGTCTCCATCATGGACTGCCACTGTTCTTAACGGCCAGAGGTGCTTCTGTCAGGAGTTGCTGTTTCAAGTCATAACATAGGAAAGCCATCACAGTAAGACACCAGTCGTGACACTTCTATCAGTTCACAGGCCTGGGAGGCTGCATGCCACTCTGTTCTAACAGGGACTCAAGTTGAGTGGGGGACAGAGTAGCAGGGAGAGCAGGACACAGGGGGATGGAGCCTAGCTGTGAACTATAGCTACCTTTTCTGTGACCTTCAGCAAATTAGTCCTTCTGTAGAGAAGCAATTTTTCTTACTGTCCCATGTCTCTTTTCCTCTTTATTTTCTTCTCTCTCTTCCCAACCTGTCATCTATCCTCCTTCCCTTTTCCTTTCCTCTTTTGCCTGCACAATCAACACAGAATTGTGTGACCACGTGTATGGCATTCCCTGCCCACTGAGCACAATGCCTTCAGGACCCCAGCTGCTGGATCCTCTCATCAATTCAGTTCTGACTCTGTCCACCCGGGATGACATCAGATCCACAGGATCCCAGGTCTGCCCACATCCCTGCAGGTCCCAGGTACTAATCTGCCTCTGAGCTCCTTGACTGATTGGCTATAAATGAAGGTTCCTGTGCCTCTCTCCTTGAGATCCATCAATTTTCTTGAGGGCAACATTTAAAGGTTTACCAGGAAGATGAACTTGGAGATGTAGTAAGGAGAGGGATGAGGGCAGAGGCACTGAGCTTTCATGGACCTCCCTGATTTCAGCTATCTAGAAGCTCTGGACTCTGTCTTTTAGGGTTTTTAATGGAAGCCTATTTAGTAAGCCTGACTAATCAAAACAGTGGCCACTGCTGATCAACCTTAGGCCACTTTCTCTTCCCTAAGGCTAAGAATGGGTCTCAAAGCCTCAACCTTCAACCCTCTAACTCTGCCTTACTCTTCCTGGTTGCTAGCCTCACCCTGAACTACCAAGGGACAGTCAGCCAGCAATCAATATTAGCCTGCAAAAGACTGAGGATTTCAGATGCTGTTATGCCAGGAAAAGGGAGACAACACCACTGCATTTGACTCTCTCAGGAGAGTCAAGCCTGAACTATTATCTATTATTTCTTCTTTTGTTTTTTGCTTCCTTGAGACACGGTTCCTCTCACTCAGACTGGGTGAAACTCACTGTCTAGCTCAGATTGGATTTGAACATGTGGGACTCCTACTGCCCTCATCCCTAAGTGCTGGGATTACAGGCACACACTACCACATCTGGCTCTTTATGGGGGGGGATGATAACATCATCCATCTGCAGGGTATTCTGAGTAAAGAAGGTAAACGCAATAGTGGTCACCACGGGTGGTATAGGGACAGTAGTCATGGGTGTCCATAGATATCCACCAAGCACAGTTCTGACAGCAGAGATAAAGGAATTGGGCTCAAAGAGCTTTTAAAATCCTCTTTAGGGCAGTCATTACAACTACTGTCTATAAAAACTGGACCACATCGTGCGTGCTTCAGTGGATGCCTGTGGTCTGTTATTCAATGCACATACACTCACAGAAGCTAGGTGCTGTTATAGCCATGTGAAAAAAAAAATGAAGTTTTATGTACTTTGCTTAAAAGCCACTAAACAAAGGAACGGGCCCCAGTCTGGGTTTGCCCATGTGCTTAGTGACTATGGTACTAATTACATATGCATTTAAAAAGAAGGGTGTGTCATCTGCCCAGGCTTCAAAGCTAGGACCACTGATAAGACCAAAGGCCACACAGCCAGGACACTTGAGTGTGTATGTATGCATCTTCAGGCGGTCACAAGGGATGGGTAAAAGATCCTACAATAATAATAGTAGTTGTAGCAGGATTTCCTCCACCTCCTCTTTTTTGAGACAGGAATGGGTCTGTCAAATGCATAGCTCAGGCTGACCAACCTGGACGCACTACATAGCTGAGGGTGATCTGAACTTCTTGGCTTCTGCCTCGAACTGTGAGCAGGGATTACAGGCATGTACCACCTTGCCTATTTTATGCAGTACCAGGGATCAGACCCAGGGCCTCCTGCATGCTAAGCAAGCATTCTACCCACTGAGCTTCGTCCCCAGCCCCAAACACCTCATTTCAAAGAGAATATGCCGCATGACTTATTCAGCAAGTTGTTAGCAACTGATTTATAAATGACCAACGAATAAACCTGAAACTGGACAAATGGGCTAGCCTGACACGAGGTGACGTGCCGTTAAGTTCAGACCCACTGGAGATAGCTCATGTGGGATGGAAGACAACAACAGCTCAGTGAACCGACTCGTGAGCAACTACCGTTCATCCCAATGGCCCCCAGTTAGCTTCCTCCTGTTACTTTCTCCTTTGTTATCAAAGACAAGCCAGGCTCCTTTTCTACCATTAGCAGAACACACTTCATTCCCACAAAGAAAAGATCTGGAAGCCCTCCTTCAGACACACACTCTACAAGAAAGCTGTGCATCCTACCTGCTTGAGCACATCTCAGCTGTCCAATCACCGGACCTAGCACGCTTCGACTGCACAGATGGCTGAAGATAAGTCCTTGTCTCAGAGAGACTTGGGACCTTCCACTCCCTCCACTTCTCTACTGCATTCATCATTACTGAAGTCATATCTCCCTCACCCCCACAGTGCCTTCAACACAAACAACTCATATTTTCATAAGATTCATCCACTTGAAGTACTCCAGGCCTGTGTGAGTGTGAACGCTAAGGCTCCAAATCCATGTAACAAATATTTACGGAGAATGAAGTCTCGAATGTCACAGCACCACTGCCAGGACCTGCAAGGTCAAGCTTCTGCCTTGATTCCTGGAGCCTGAGATTTAATGACAAAGAAATGCATCTGACCCCATTTCCCCTTAATGCTCTCAAGGAGCACCTGTCGGGTGCTCAGACTTGCAAGCCTGTTACGTTTTTATTTTCTTCCTCTATGCAATGGGAATGATAAGGCTGTCTGTCTCTTACGGCATTATTAGGGATTAAGTTAAGTGTGAAGGGCTTAGCAAGAGGAGAGGGAAGAAGAACCATGCAGAGAGAGAGGAATAGCCTTCGAGAAGACAGATGCCTGGTAGGAGTGTGTGTGTGTTTATGTGCGTGTGGCAAAGAACCTTAAAGAAGGGCTGGAGGGCTGATTCGAGGAGGAAGAAGGAAGGGAGGAAGGGAGGGGAGCAGATGGAGACCCCAAGGACAGGGGAAGGTGGTCACGGAAAGCTTACAGGCAGGACTGGAGCAGGCAGAGCAAGCTGTAGATGAGTTTGTAGTTCAACAGAAGGATGAAGAGGACTGGGCTGGCAGGAACACAGAGGCGGTGCTTAGAAAGCAATCCTGAGAGGGTGTGGTGAAAACATCATTCTCTTAAAACAAGAGGAGGGAAACACTCTTCATCAAACTAACCTGGCAGAAAGGAAGGAAGGAAGGAAGGAGAGAGAGAGAAGAAAAGAAAGGGAGAAAGAAAGAGGAAGAAAGAAAGTGTGCTGGTTAGGGTTTGGTTTTATTTGTCAATTTGACACAAGTTGGGTTATGTGGGAAGAGGGAACCTTCATCTGAGGAAATGCCTCCATCAGACTGGCCTACAGGAAAGACTGTGAAACACTGTCCTCATTAATGATTGATGTTAGAGGGCCCAGTCCACTATGGGTGACACCAACCCTGGGAAGGTGATCCTGGGCTTTACGAAAATGCAGGCTGAGGGGGCTGGAGAGATGGCCCAGCAGTTAAGAACACTGACTGCTCTTCCAGAGGACTCAGGGTTTAATTCCCAGCACTCACATGGTGGCTCACAGCTGTCTATAACTTCAAGGTCTGACTCTCTCACAGACAAACACAGAAGCAAAACAGCAGTGCACATAAAATAAAAATAAAAATTTAAAAATGCAGGCTGAGCAAACCACGAGGAGCAAGGCTAGTCTTTTTGGTCTCAGCATGTGACCTGGTAGTTGGAAAAATAAAATAAACCCTTTCCTCCACAGGTTGCTTTTGGAGGAAGACAAGAAGAATATAAGGATTAAACATGGAGATTATGGCTAGCCCTGACAGCTAGGCACTTGCATAGGACAGAGGCCTGGCTGGAGAGGTGTACTGGCCATCTTTAGACAGTAAGATTTCTTGGTAATGAAACCAAATGCTGGGCAGCATGCATGCTGGTCAGAGCCAGGGAGCAAGCACTCTCTTGGGTGAGGACCAGTGTGGAGGCAAGTGGGCCCCAGATGGGGGCACAGGAACATTTGGTATCTTCCATTTTAGTAAGGAAGGGACTGCACAGAGCTGTGAGTGGGACCATGTTATATTTGCTGCAAAAGGAAGAAAAAGATCCACGGAGGGCATCAACAGCCAGCCAAGGTGAGGAGTCCACCAAGGCTGAAGCCACGTCTCCAGCTGTGTCACAGAAATTAAAGATGAGCTTTGAGAAGAGGGCATATGGAAACTCTACGGACTACAGGTTAAGAGGGGGACGAGGGCTGACTGCTGCCCACTGGAAGTGGGAAAGAGACGTTTCTGCTAAACTTGACAAGTTTGGATGCAGGATAGAACTGGGGTAAACAGGAGGTGACCATGGTAAGAGGGCTTTCTGAAGAGAAGATGACCTCACATTGGCCTCCAACATGGACTGGACTCTAGGTCTGAAATGTAGCTATCCCCTGTGCTGGGCATGCCATCCTGGTGAGGACATTTCACCTCTTCCTTTAGTTTCTTCTCTATGAGAAGGGTGGTGATGGTAATGGCATGTGCCTTATAGTTATCCTGAGACTTAGCATGGTGACAACAACACATACCAGGGATTATAAAGGATCTACAGGAAAAGAACAACACAAATGCCTCCACTATTTCCAGCAACACCACTGCTGCTGTGCAATCAATGCTGTTCCCTTTTCTACCTGACAGGTGAAGCTGGAAGCCACAATGGCCAAAGCACAGGCCTGGGACTCTGGTGAGTGGGCTGGCAGAGTTCCCCTGGATGGTGATGGGGTCTGGAGGCTGCTTCCCACCAGGCCTGTCGGGTAGCAAGACAGTTTTCTGGAGTGAAGCTCATGTGACCCTAGAGAAATGGTGGGAGGTGCTGCCTTGGTTCTTGATGACTTTCTCGTTGGTTCCAGGCACTTGCAAAGCCTGGTGATTAAGTCCCTCTTTTTGACATCCAAACACTCCTATGTACTTTCTTGTTTGTTTAAATCAGTCAGGGATATATATATATATATATATATATATATATATATATTTTTTTTTTTTTTTTTTTCCTTTTCAGGCAATACAATTTTTTTCTGTCTGTCTCTCTGTCTTAGCCTACTTTGGGCTACTAGAACAAAATCCCATTGTCTAAGCAGAGTATAGATATTTACTTGGCTCATGATTTGATGGTGGGAAGAGCTAAAAGGCATGGTGTTCATGTCCGACAAGTGTCCTACTGGCTGTGTCATAACAGGGGGGAAGGCATCACATGCAGCTGGTACCTGAAGGAGTGGGTTCCATGGCCAGAGAGGAAGCGAGAGAGTGGAGGGGCTAGCTTGCTCCTTTACAACCTGCCCTTGGGAGAACCAATCTACGCCTGGAGACCAGCACTAACCCCTTCTGAGGGTGTGCCCCGGAAGCTTCGTCACTTCACTGGGGCCTATCTCTTAAAGATCCATCACCTTTCCATGTTACATGGGGACCAAAATTTCATCCCAGAAACTTCTGTGGGGGACGACGACAAACTCCCTCCAAAGCATAGTCTACAAGACAACTACTGTACCTTAAGTCCAAGACACCATTAAATTGTGTTAGAACCTGACTTCAGACGTACTAAAGCACGTGGCAATCAATATGCTAAATACAGGGAGAGCTAGGCAGGAAAATTTCAACTAGAGATATTTCATGTAATCTTAATTATTCTTGTGGTCAAGAATCAATATATATCCCTTGCCTGCAAACTTAGCAAGAGAAGGGAGAGCACGTTCTCAGACCTGCTGATCCTGTCACTTCGACATGTCTACCACCAGAGGTCAGCACCCGTCACGTCACAGGCAACAAACCCTGACCCTGCAGGCTGACTCTGCAGAGCCTCATTTTTAAAAGCTCTGAACGCCTAGTGAGAAGGAACAGTTTCATAGGTCACTCCCTCCCTGCAAAGACAACTGGAGACATTTATATTTTCCCTTAATTTCCTATCCTCCTGAAAATTTAATAACACATGGAAACTGCACTTGTTCATGTTTGGTAACCCCCTGAAGCACCACAGACCACTCTAATACCCAAGGTGTGCTGTGTGCTCTCTCCACAGAGAACCCATTTTTGCTTACTTCAGGACATTACCTCCCACGAGGTGAGACCAACGAGCTATTAGTGGGCACTTTGTGTGTGTGTGGGGGGGTATACTGGTCATTGGATGCTCTGGAGTCTAATTTCCAAGCAGGAATGGAAAGTAAGCAAGTGGTCAGTCATGTATCAATAACAGTACTAAATTGAAGCTTCAGGAGGCTTTGCGTGTGGATTATCTGAGCAAAGGCAGCCAGTCCTTCATATGACGGGGCCTCAACTCTTGAGATGTTTGACTGGAAAATGACGTTTACCCTCTCACACAAAGTGGGCCCTGCTCCTTCTTGTATGTGTGTGCATTCATGTGGGCATGCATTTAATGTTTGGGTGCATGTGTGGGTGATGGCCAGAGGTGGCTGTTAGATGTCTTTTTTTAATTGCTGTCCACCTTATTTTTTTTGAGATAGGGTCTCTCGTTGAAACTAGACCTTGCCAATTTGGATAGTCTGGCTGGCCAGCAAGCAAGCCTGTCTTCACCTCCCCAGTGTACAGGGATTACAAGCCTGCACTACCATGCCCAGTTTTTATATGTGGGTGCTGGGGATTGACCTTAGATCCTCATGTTTGCTCTTTAGTTTTTTTTTTTGTGCACTTGACAGCAGCTAGAGCTTCCTGGGAAGAAGGAACCTCAGTTGGGAAAATACCTCCATCATACTGGCCTTTAGGTAAGTCACTGCAGCATTTTCTTGATTAATGATTAATGTGGGTGGTCCAGCCTACTGTGGGTGGTGGGTGATACAAAAAGCAGGCCAAGTGAGCCACACAGAGCAACCCCGTAAGCAGCGCTGCTCCATGGCCTCTGCTTCGGTTCCTGATTCCAGGTTCCTGCCCCGACTTTCCCTCACGATGAACTGTAAAGTTCTAAGATGAAATAAATCCTTTCTTCCCCAAGTTGCTTTTGATCATGGGGTTTGTCACAGCAGTAGGAAGCAAACTAGATCACCACCCTCGAGCAGCAAACACGTTACTGGCTGAGCTATCACCTCAGCCCCTTTCTTGTTTTTGATCACTTTACGCTCAGTTGGACCAGGCTTCCCACAGCAGGACTGTGTGCTAGTGAGTCTGGAAACAGCTTGGTGGAGAACCATGAGGGCAGGATGGAACCCAGGGGACAGTTGGGACAGATAATGAAGGGGGAGGAGAAACCAATCAGCAAGGGGAGGGAGGGGGGAAGACCATTGCAGCAAGCCACCTTAAACCTGTATCTCTGCAATTCCCCAGACTGTGGGGACAACAGGCCAGAAGCCAAGAATGGACCTGAAGCCTAGGAGAGGCGTCTGAGCTGGTGAATAGTGGCAGGATTCTGGCAGGCCCAACGGCCGGGGATGCAACTGCAAGATGATCTTTAAAGTAGTCAAGGCTGGTTCAGGGGCTCAGACCTAGCCAAGACATAAATTCAAGGCTAAACTAAGACAGATAAACACAGATGCTAAAAAGATGCCATTGGTCCCAGAGCTTAAAACATTAAAAAAGCAAACACACAGAGCGATGGCTCTGGAGTGGTTCTGTTCTCAAGCTTGGCAAGCAGTAGGCTACTGAATCTTCCAACATCAGAAAGCAAGCACAGACATTTAAGGAGGCCACTGGGATCCCAGCGTAAGGCACCAGCAGAGCAGAATGGAGAGACAGGGAAAGGCACACAGAACAGCCTCAGAGAGAAGATGAGATTTGGGGTGCACCCTGAAGCACTGTTGAGACTGGCAGGAGGCACAGAGGGTGACAGACATGCTGAGGGACATGGGGAACAGGATTTGCCGTGCTATGTCTAGGAGCCAAATCTGGCCCATTTCATAAATCGGTTTTCTTGGATCCCAGCCCTGCCCACTGTGTTTGGCCTTGGGCTGCCTTCTTGCAACAAGGGCAAACTGGGCCGCTATGACAAAGCCTGACATGTACAGCTCTCGAGGCCAGGCCCTTTGCTGCATCTGAAGAGCCATGCCTTACTCTTTAAAACAAAGCCTGTGAAGCAGCAGAGAGGAGGCCTACCAGTGTGGGCAGCAGGAAGCACGCAGGCCCCATCCTGGACCTGCAGAATTGGGGGTGGGGGGGTGGGAGATGACTGCTTTTCAAAAAGGTCTTAGGAGATTCTTCTGCAGAGAAAGGCACTGAGAAGTGTAGAGAGAATATCTTGTGTGTTGTATGGATACATCACCTGTCAATTAAAAAAAAAAATCTATGGCCTATAGGAAAGGGTAGAATAGAAGGTGGGACATCTGGTAGACAGAAAGGATTCTGGGATAGTGCCATGTGCGGGAACATGGGAGGAGGACAGACGAATGAAAGGTGAGCAGAGATAACCAGCCATGTGGCAGAACATAGATTAAAATAATGGGATTATTAAGTGATGAGATAGTCAGAGAACGAGCCTAGCCAAGGTGTTTGTGAATATATTTTGAGTCTCAGAGTAGTTATTCCAGGAACCTGGAGCTGGGAGGAAAAACACTCATTTACATATGGCATCCACCGTTGGGGATGTTAATCCAAGATTAAGACACTAGATTCATTCAGGCATTAAGCCAAGAGTTCCAAACCTAGGAGCTGTAACAGAAAGCCAGGCATGGCTCCACTTAAGAACCACTGTGGTGCAGGCCAAGCACTTGAGCAGAGGCTGGTAAGCGGCCGGTAGAATGCGGAACTGGAGCCTGACAAAATTTACTAGCTGGACAGGAGGCCTGGTGTCTTTAAAAGAGAGTGAAAGCAGACCGGAGCCTCAGGCACACCTGGCAGAAGAAAAGCTGACCACAGCCGGCAGGAGAGCAGAGGCTCACTGTGGCTCACACTAAGGTCACAACGGGCTGGCTGGCTTTAGCAACCCTGCTGGGACAGCTACTTCAGCTGGTAGGTTCCAGAGCTGTAGGGCAATTTTTCCCAGGTTTCCCCCAAAACTGGTGTTTTGCAAGGATCGGGCATCCAGTGAGGCCCATGGTCCCAGAACTGCTGGACCCTTCTGTCTCTTCCCTGTGTGAGTGGAGGAAGCTAGCTGGGGCTAATGGCAGCACAAGGTACAAACTGAGAAGTTCCAAGTGTCTGAACTCATAAGGTATTGAGTTTGGAAAACAATAAAAGAGAAAGGAAGCTGGGTATAAAAAAAATCATAGGAAGAAATATTTGGTTTAGGTTTAAGAAAGTAAAGTCCTTAGGGACAGGTTTTGAGATTAAAAAAGAAAAAAATGTTTTTCTATGTTTAAAATGAGGAAAACAATGCATCTGGGTTCCATATGATTTTGTTTCTCTTAGCATACAGATAATTTTTTTCAGTAATGACTAGTCTTGTATATACTCTTTAGGAACGATCAGAATAAGGCAGACTTGGAAAAAGAAGAGAGTGAAAAATTAGATGCTAGATTGGAGGTCATAGAACATTGGTTAGAGGATTTTAAAAATCAGAATAGAGAACCTTTAAAGGTTCTGGAATCTACAATAGCAGTTGAGAGAAATCCACAGGGATATCAAGAAATAAATGGTAACCGATAAAGATGCAATAATCTGAATCAAGAATCCAGATTCTGCTTATTGATGCTACCTTGGAGCAATGCCATACAATAGATTATGTGTTTCATTTCGTAGAGTTTGGAGAATTAAGATATGTGCATATGTTGATGGATGCTATTGATACATATTCAGAATTCCAATGGGCTTCTGCCTTGAATTCTGAAAAAGGATGCACATTTTTTGAAGTTATGTACATTTATTATAATACCTGAGATTGTAAATTTATTAGAAGTTATGGCAATTATGGGAATACCTGTAAAAACTGTGACTGACAATGCTCCAGCATGTGTCTCTGGTACAATGAAGCATCTTTTTGCATATTATAATGTGAAGCATGTTGCAGGTACACCACATAGTCCTACAGGACAAACAGTTGTGGAGGAGAGAATCAATCATGCTTTGAAGGAGATGCTCGACAAGCAAAAAGGGGTAACAAAGACCACCAGAGACAGATTGCATGGTGCTTTTTTACTCTGAAAAAAAATTTTTTTAAAGTCAATGAAACAGGTAAAACAGGTGTTGAAAAGTACTGGAATTTAGATAGGACTGCTGAATTAGATCTACCTATAAAAATCCTAATTCTAGAATGGAAGAAAGGGGGCATGCTGTGTTGGGGGAGATTTTGCACTTCTTTCCACAGGAAAAGAAAAGCTGTGCCTTCCATCCAAATTATTGTAGATAAGGTTTGACAGGAGAAGACCTCCTGAAGATCTTGGCTGTAGACAGGAAGAAAGAAATCAGCAAGACCAACAAGGCAATTAATGTATACCCTGATCCCTCTTTATGGGTACAGCTCTGTACTGGCTGAGACATGAATGTCTGTGAATAGCCAATAAATCTTGTTGGCTACAGAGTCCTCATGACTTATCATTACACGCCATCCTTTCATATGGCATGAATGGAGATTTTATATTGCAGTTTGGTTATATAGTCTAAACTAGCTTATAAAGAAAGCCTTTCACTTGCTCAAACAAACAGCAGAGAACCATCTTTAACTGATCTGTACACACTGCACATTCCACACATACGTAATTACAGAAATGTATATTACTTGTGAGACCAGACACCAATGGAATGGAAATGGTCTTGACAAGACAAGTAGCCCCAAGTGATCTAGTCTCAGAATGTCTCAGCTGCTGTTTCATTAAAACTTGCTTCCAGAACAACTTCAAAGCGGCTAGCTCATTTGGTCCAGCCTTTCAGACTGATCCCATTAGGATTTCATTTAAGCCTGGATTTTCACAGCATTTAGAGATTGGACAACAAATGTTACATCTGGCTTTCTTAAGACTTGACCATTTTCCCACTTTCCTTTGGGGCCCCAGAAAGGAATACTATGCCCCAAATCAGCAGGAAGCAATTTTAAGAGAGAGATGTACTATTCCCATAAGGCGAGGTGGTTAGGTTTTGGTCGTTCTATGGGTGATGGATGCCTGTCATTAAAAAGGGGTTGGTTACAAGTTATTAAATGGTCTTGATCAGGGAGGAAAATAGGTATAGGAGGTGAGACTGGGGGATTTTTCTCTTTTTCTTTCCTTCTTTCTTTCTCATGTAGGGGAGAAGAGTTGAGAAGAATAAAGGGAGGGTATAGGAATTATATAGGAATAACAGGGATAAAAGGGTAGATTACTGAATCTACTTTTAAACTGGAAAGTATTAATAAGCCAACAATCCTACATTGGCATAGATTTTTGTACACTGACACAAAAATTAAGGTTATTTTTGTTACAACATACTGTATACTATGTTTCAACTCCTGTATAATGTATTGGACCTATGCAGCTCATTTTAAAAATGCAATGTTTAGTTCCAGTACTTTCAAAAACTACTCTTACAAAATGTTTAGGATAATTAAATAATGCAAATTAATAGTCAATCAAACTCATGGTCACGTCAGAAACTAGTCAGTTTATTACAGAAATAGGCTTCCAACGTTGAACAGTGAACAGCTAGAAACAAGCAATGTTTGCCTATTCAGATGTGCTACAGATGGTCTTTAAAAACCTCAGATAATATGGCATTTAAAGATTTTTTTTTATTAACTTAAAAGTCTTTTTTGGCTCCTGGCAGCACCCCCATTTGACTTTGAAGAAGATGAGCATTGAAGAATCTCCTTATGGAGTTTGCTTCAACTGGCAAGCTGCCACTGAGCAAAGAAATGTCCTTGCTTCAACTTCTGACATTATTCTGTCCAAAATGGACATGCATGGACACAGGAAAGTTGACTGCTGAGTTTTTTTCAAGACAAGGTAAGCAGTCCTTCATAATTCCTGCTTCACAAATAAGCTTTGTCAGATATACTGGGCCAGAAGGGTGAAGATGGATGTTCCAATGGTATAGAGGAATTTGGGGGATTGTCCAAGGAAGCCAACTTTCTCTGTCAATTCTATAGTATTGGAAGCTACTTGCCTGTACTTCCTGCATCCTCAGGCAATATTTATTCCTTCTCAAGTCTCTGATGGGGTTGAAGATTAGATAGTTATAGTCTCACCAAAAAAAAAAAAACTTATAAGCTTAAGTTTTTTTTAGGATTTAAGAAGATGTTTTAAAGTTAGTAATGCAAATTATGATAGAAAATGATTTAGATACAGAACTCTGAACTCATCAAGATAGGATAGATAATAGAATACTTTTTCCAAAGTTGCCAGGTGCATATGGGCTGGACATTGTGAATGTAAATCTTACCTAATAGTTTTCATAATTGTTATTATTGTTTATAGTGTATTATTGTAAGAAAAACAGCCTTTATTTGACTAAAAGGGGAAATTGTAGAGAGAATATCTTGTGTATTGTATGGATGCATCATCTGTCAATTAGAAAACACATGGCCTATAGGAAAGGGTAAAACAGAAGGTGGGACATCCAGTAGGCAGAAAGGATTCTCAGATAGTGCCAAGTGTGAGGGATTCACCTGGGAACATGTTAGGAGGACAGACGCATGAAAGTTGAGCAGAGGTAGCCAGCCATGTGGCAGAACACAGATTAAAATAAATGGGATTATTAAGTGATGAGATAGTCAGGGAATGAGCCTAGCTATATGGCCTATCTACTTGTAAATATATTTTGAGTCTCAGAGTCATTATTCTGAGAGCTTGGGGCAGGGAGGAAAACCATGCATTTACAGTGAAGATCCAAGCCTACAGTGATGCACAGACAGGAGAGCAGTGGGCAGGAGCGTAGTCTCCCTAATCGGAGTTCTGGTCCTAGTATCACAGTTTAGGTTAATGATGACCCCCAACCATGCTGTGCAGGTCTTGCTTCCTTCCCCCTCTTCTTTCCTATCAACTTTACTAATACTTTTGAATGCCTTCTGACAACTGGAACAGAGTTGAAATTTATTAAAAAATAGAAAAGATTGCTTTGGCACATCACTATCCGTTATCATGTACTTCCCTGTATAACAAACATATTGTCTCTAGGCCATGCCTCCAAGAGCCCATGTGTAACTGAAGATATTAACTGGGTAATGAGGAAGCTGAAAGATGAACATGGGCATATTCAATCCGGACCTACTCTGTGGACAGCTGACATCGGTTCCCGGGGTATTTAATGGTGTGATGTCTCACTGTTGCAACTCCTTTCTCCCCTTCAAACAAGCAGCTTTTCTGAATTTCAGATGAATGAAAATGTAAAGTTCCAGGGAAACAAAGCAGTGTTCTGGACTATTCTGCCAACATCATTCCCTCTTCTAGCTCAGCTCGACAACTTCCAAGCAATGGCTTCATATTCTGCCTTCTTAAAAATCTTGGAACATTTGACAGGGTTATTTGTGAGATTCAGCTTAAAAGTGTTGATGGTAATACAGATAAAAACAGATGGGTGAAAGGGTACACCTTTTTATTTTTAACATGCCTGTTTTAATACTGTACATTCATGACACAGGCAGGGGCAATCCCATGGTGAAAGAGTGCACAGTTAACTTTGAGAAGTGCACATAATATAAATCTCAAGGAAAAAGAAAAGCCAAGAAACCTGCACCAAGCAGAATCCCCATGTGAGGATTCAATAGTCGAGCCTTTCAAAGTCGGCGGACTTGGCACATGGCTAATGGCACTTAATAAAAGTAACATTTACAAAGCACTGGCTATGGGTTTTCACTGTCTGAACGCCACTGTGCAGATGGTCTCATTCAACCCTCAGAGCATTAAGACATTAGCTCCATTCTATACAAGAGGGTACCAAGGCGCAGAGAACTCACACCACTTGTCTGGATGCCTGACAGCCAAGGAAGAGATGGAGATGAGACATGAACATGAGTCTGGTTCTCCCGCCCAGGATCCACTCTGGCTGGTCTCACTTCAATCTCTAAAGGTTTAGACATCCCACGCCATAAATCCTGCAGCCAGTGGTCACATCCTGTTCTGCAACATGCACTAAGGGATAAGGAGGTGCATCCAAATGAAGTACAGGCTTGTCTTTTGACAGAAAAAAAACCAATACAAATGAAGTCCAGGAAACTTCAGAGATGTGCCATTTGTTAACAACGAAGGCATTTCTATAGATGCATTATCTTTAGGCCAACTTATCTGTGAAGTGCTACAGGGAAGCTACAGCAGACACTGGTCTAATGCTATCAGGGTAGCACTCCCCAGCTGGTTGAGCATGCTCATTTAAGTAATTGCCTGAACATAAATGAACAGGGGTATTAAAGTAAAGTTGGCACAAGGGACGGCATCCACACAGCACATTCTTTGTTCCAGGCCCTTCATTCTGTCAGTACTCTTGGAAAAAACAGCAGCCGCTAAGTAAATCATGGAAGTACAGGGGAATGGATAAGGCCTTTTCTAGTCTCCAAAATGGTTATGCATCTTATATAAAGTTCGATTCCGACTTTCCCGTTTAAATGTTAGCAGCCACAAAATACGATCCAGGCTATTTACCTGTAAGAAGATACAATTAGAAAATAGGGCAGGAAGAAGAAAAAACAGGCGACAGGAGAGGAGACAGGATGGTCAAGTGGGAGTGGGTCGAACGGACTCAAACCAGTTCAATCAGCCACTTCGGGCTTGCCGATTTAACTTTACCCATTGAGGGGGAGGGGGAGACACACCCTACCGGAGGTATTTCCACCAATACAGATAAGGGAACCGGTTTGTTATTTGAAGGCATGGGCTGTCTGTGTGATTCCGGGGTGTCCTGGGAGCGCGCGGTGACAGGCACAATTAGGGCTGCCTGACACCTGGCTCTCGCTTGAGTTCGGGTGCGGAGGACAAAAGGGCCGTCCCTCGGAGCGCGCGGGCGGCCGCTCCCGGGAGCTGGGCTGCGTCCCCCCGAATCCGGCGGCGTCCGCGGGAGCGGGGCTATGTCCCTTGGAGCCGAACTGCATTCTCGGCAGCCAGACTGCTTCCCCGGAGCGAGGCTGTGTCCCCAGGAACCAGGCTCCATCCTCCCAATCAGACTGCAACCCCGGGACAGGGCTGCATCCCTGGGGGACCCGGCTGCTTCCCTCAGAGCGGGGCTGCGTCCCCAGGAACCGGGCTGCCCAGGCAGCCCGGTGCTTCCCCCCGGAGCGGGCTGCAGTCCCGGCGCCGGCCGCCGGCAGCGCAGGGCTCGGGTCCCGCACTCACCTTCCTCCTGGAACTCCAGCTTCTCCAGCATGCCGGCTTCCTCGGGTCCCGGGGCCGCCGCCAGCGCCGCCTGAGGGGGAGGAGGAGGAGGACACGGATCAGCATGGGCCGCGGCGCTCCGGCTTCTCTAGCCCCGGGAGGAGGGGCCTGCGGCGGCGGCGGCGGCGGCGGACGCGCGCGGCGGCGGGAGCGCGCGGCAGGCCAGGGCAGAGCGCGTCCCCGCCCAGGCCCCGCAGCCAAAGGTGGGCCGCGATGGCACGCTCCGCTCCCCCCCGCGCCCCGCGCCTTTGGTACGGCCCGCGAGCACGCGTGGGCAGCGGGAGCGGCGGTCCCGGCGCTTCCCCGCCGCGCGCGCGCCGGCGGACACGCGCGTCCGCGCGCAGGCGCGGGCCCGTGGGCACCCGCCGGCGCGCTTCCTTCTCGGGGCCCCGCGCTGGCGGCGAACCGCTCCCTTAAAAGGAGAGGCCCCCCGCGGGGCCGCGCTCGCCTGCACTTTCGCGCGCTCTCCGGCCGCCCCCCCCCCCGCCCCCGCCTCTGCGCCCTGGATCTCCGAACTGGCTTCCTCCGCTCGCAGCTCGCTCTTCCTTCGCCGCCGCAGCTTGCTGCCAAAAGTTCACGCAATGTAAATCTGGCCCCGGGCACGCCCGTCACCCTGGACTTGAGTATGTGAGGCTTCCCTATCGCCAACTCGGGTTGGCAGGCGGCGAGGCTGGCAGGCGTCGGCTGCCGCCGGGAGGGGCCCCGAGGCTGCCCGCGGCCGGCACCTGCGGGGCCGCCGACCTCGACGGGAACTTGGCTGTTTTACAAGCACAGAATCAAGAAACAGGACTCTTTAGTCACCTTGGATGGGTCAGCCCCTAAATCTAAAGAAAGCATCCCCTCTCAAAAAAAAAAAAAAGTTAAGATGTTTTGTGATTTTTTTTTTTTTAATGCACGCAGTTTCAGGGCTTTCTCTCACTCAACCAAGCACAAAGGATAAAAGGCAGATTAGAAAAGAGGGTCTGAGGTTGGGAGGAGAATGTGAGGTGGGGGGGGGTGAAGGAGGAACTGGAGGGAAGAGGGGGTAATATCATGAAAATACATTGTATATTGGGGCTGGAGAGGTGGTTCAGTGGTTAGGAGCTCTTGCTGCGCCTGTATGCCAGCACACAACTGTTAACTCCAGCTCCAGGGGATCTGGTACTTTTACTGGCTTCTGGAGCCACTGTATGCAAGTAGGTGGTGCACACAAATGCAGTATACATGCAGGCAAACGCTCATACACATAAGATTAAAAAAAAACTTAAAAAAATAAACTTGTATGCATGTGTAAAGTTCTCAAAGAAGAATAAACTAAAAATATTAAAGAAGACACCACTACTTGGAAAGAAAGAAATGAAACCCTCCAAATGGCAGGCTATCCACATACAAAATCCCAAAGACTCTGGAAACAAACCAAACTTCTACAACTAGGAAGATCAGGGAGATCATAGGATCAACACACTGCATCTGGTATTATAAAAATAAATGTGTGGAAGTTGATATCAAATACTGTTTAGAACCTCTGAAAAGAAAGTTAATATATAAAATAAACACAGGGAACCACATATAGGGTTTATATTCTAAGAAGCAGAGGCAATCAATGGAGGACATCACATTCAAGGCTGGAAGACCAGGAAATAAAAATGTCAGTTATCCTCCAAGGTCATCTCTGGGTTTCTTTAAATTCCTGTCAAAGTCCCTGGAATTCTGTTTTGTAGATACAGATAAGCTGATTTTAAAACTCACACAGGAAGGCGCAAGGTTTGGAAAACCTGAAATAACCTGGGATGAGGTCTGAGTTGTCATTTCCCGAGAGTAAAGTTTCCAGTTAGGGGCTGGGGAGAGGGCTCAGTGATTGACTGTTCTCTTGAAGAGACTGCAGTTAAGTCCCCAGCACCCACAACAGGTGCCTTCCATTTGTCTGGAACTCCAGCTCCAGGGGCCTCCAGGACACCTGCACTCATGTGCTCAAACCCAAAGAGACACACATAATACACATACATTAAAAGCAGTAAAAGCGCACACCTTTAATCTCACCGCTCGGGGAGGCAGAGGCAGGGGGATCACTGTGAGTTGGAGGCCAGCCTGGTCTGCAGAGAGAGCTCCAGGACAGCCAGAGATATACAGAGAAACCCTGTCTCAAAAAACAGCAAAACAAAACACCACCACCACCACAACCAACAGCAAAAACCAACCAACCAAAACAAATCTAGTAACCAGGACTTTGCAGTATTAGCAGAGAAACAGATATAATACCCAACAGCACACCAGAAATGCACCCAAGCAAATAAGTTTATCAAGGTTTGATAAACACATGAAGGCAGCACTCCACCCTTGGGGCACTGGTCATCAAATGTCAGAACAAACAAAGAGAGCAACCCAAACTGCCCCAATGTAAACCTCACATTCTTTCCAAAAATTAGCTCAAACCAAATGAAAGACTTAAAATGAAAACCCTGAAAAAAAAAAAAAAAAAAGAGATTCACGCCAAAAACATTCTTCATATAAGGGAAAAATTGATAAATTAAATCTACAAAGTGGGAGAAGATATTTTCAAACCACACATTCAACAAATGACTAGTGTCTTGAATATAAAAAGAACGCTGAAAACGCAAAGAAAATCTAGTCAGGACCCTGACAAAATGAATGAAGAGACAATTCACCAGAAGGGGGTGTGGTACAGAGATGGCAATAAGTACTGGGAAAGGTATTCGTACAAAACTTGGACAAAGTGGGTGCGGTGATGTGTACCTTTGATCTCACACTCAGAAGGCAGAGGTTGGTAGATCTCTGTGATTCCTAGGCCAGCCTGGTCTACAGAAGGTGTTCCATGCCGGCCAGAGCTACAAGTTAAGCCAAGTGTTGTTTGAGAATTACAATGGAAGTCAAATTAAAGCCATTTCTAAGGACCACACATTGCATTCATGTTTCTCTCTGAGAGGACAAAATTATAGAAACTGGGGACAATTTAGTAGATGCCAGGGGTCAGAGGGTTAGGGGTGGACAAAAGTGACCATGACCTTTATAAAAGGTCAACTTGAGGGGCCTTGACAATGACGGACCTGCTCTGAATCTTGCCTGTGTCAGCATCTACATCCTGGTTAAGATACCACACTGCCTCCTGCCATGAGCCAAGCCAGTTCTGTGGAGGAAGGGACAACTGGAATTACAGAATGTATTTATTGGAGAAAACAGCTCGCTTACTCCGGGCAGTGATTTTCAGTGTATTCAGAGTCAAGTAGCCAAGTTTACAGCCTTTCACCATCCCACAGGGAAACTGCATTCCTACCATCTTATTACCTGCTGAGCGCTCACCTCCACTTTGTGGCTAATCTACTTTTGTCTCTGTTGGCTCCTATACTCTGGGTGTTTTGTACATTGGTCAGACATTATGTGGTCTTTCGCCACTGCCTTCCAAAACTGTTTCTCTTGTTTATCGTCGAATAGTAATAGTATTCCACTGTGCATCAATATATCACATTTAGTCTGTTTCTCAGCTGGTGAGCATTTAATTTAGGTGTTTTCCCACCTTTTGGCAGTTATGAACATTCATGTTCATGTGTCTGTGTGGACATGTATTTTCATTTTGGGGGGTTAAATACACAAATGCAGTTGCTAGGTCATATTCTATTGGCAACTTAACATTTTGAGGAACAGCCAAACTGGGTTGCATTAAGGCGGTAGCATTTTCCAGCATGTGGTTCCAGCGTCCATGAAATACTACAGTAACTACACAGTATATCTTCAACTGCGGCTAACTACCATTATCTCAAAAGAACAAGTTTGGTGATAAATTTTAAGTCTTGACTATTCTCAGACTTCAGATTTCACCTTCTTGTTCTTGTGATGATGTTGGTATAGTTTTTAAAAAAATCCTTTATTGGGTCTTTTTTTTTTAAAGATTATTTTTATTTTATGTGCTTTGCCTTAAAATGTATGTGTGCATTCTGAGCACACTTAGTTCATACAGGGGCCAGAAGAGGGCTCTGGATTTCCCAGAAATGGACTTAAGGAAGGTTGTCAGCAACCATGTGTGTGCTGGGAACTGAACCAGGGTCCTCTGAAAAAGCAGGAAGCCCTCTTAACTTCTGAGCCATCATTCCAGGCCCCCTTTACTGGTTCTTACTCCTTAGGAGCCCATCAACTGCACCTTTCATTCTAATGATCTGTTTCCTGGAAGACAGACATGGACAGGAAACAGAGGTAAGGATGTGTTCCCTACAAAGTGGTCCTCAACTAGCAGGGAATGGAAACTGCAATCAGCTAGCTCATGTTCCCGTTACTCCCTTGATAATGGACGTACAGCAGTAGCCTGAAATGTAAGTATTTCTACATAATAAGTTGGTGAAGTCAAAAGTCTATGGATTTTTACTTGGCAAGAAAACATCTTTCTCAGAAAGACAGCTACAGGCCATTAGGAAAAGACAGATGAAATATTATTTTATCACACAATCCTTTTCAAGAAGTTGAGGGCCTCCAAAGCTCTTAGGCACCTGCCTGAATGCCTACAGGGTCCAAAGAGGCCAGCCAATTTATGACAAATGTGATTTAAAGTTGGTAGCCTTCAGTTGCCCTTCTATGGCAATGTTTTTTAAAGTCTCAGCAGACTTTCTGCCAGACTTAATTTTAGCTGCTCTGGACAGGCAGAGAAAGCCAGGGCAGGAAAGAGGGGAGGGGCGGGGTCAATACCACCCCCATGTGGGAAGAGGGGTGTGTGCTAATGACATCATCAATCACAGTCTGTCAGGACATGGACTACTTGGAATTAGAAAAATCAGACAAACCTTGCACCCTGAATTTCCTGACAGTCAATCTGAGGCCAATTCCTCCAGGGACATTCCTTCTGGTGACAAAGAGGCATGGGGTTTCCCTTGCTTCCACAGCGGGCCTTTCTACCTGCCTTGCCTTTGGCCTCTGCAGCCAATCTAAGGTTCCAGGGCTCTGGCGAGGTGGGAGGAACAGTTTGCTCTGAGTTAGATTTTACTGAAGGGAATGCTTGCAAAATATGGAGCCATTACAAATGTGGTGTCCTGGTTTGTGGAAAGTGCTAAATTATTAAAATCTATCTTACATAATTGTGTCCGGGTACTGCAAAACATAGTATTCTGAATAACTCCTGGAAGGAAAAGCTTCACCCTGATGCATAATCATAAAACTGCCAAAAAAGTACCCCTAATGCACCAAGGTTCTGTGAGGTTGCTCTGCCTTAAAAAGCAACGAAACCTTAAATAGCTACCGCAGGAAATAAATCCACTGTAAATACAGGAAAAGTTGCTCCTCAATAATTTAACGCACTGAACTGAAGTTGCTGCTCATCTGTCTCTAAGTGACTCTGGCTGCCAGGGGTCCTCCGTGGGGTCCAGGTGGCATTCCTCTCTTTCTCAGCTGCCTCACACTTCTGTGCACAATATGCCAGCATGAAAGTAGCCTGGGCTCCACTTGTTCCTGAAGCTGTGAATGCTGCCCAAGACAAAAGCCCAATCTTACTTAAAACAGTATGAGATTTGTTGTTCTTGTTTTGAGACAGGGGCTCAGTATGTGGCCCTGGCTGGCCTGGACTGGATATGTAGATCAGGCTGGCCTTGAACTCACAGGGATCTCTTCTCTCTGCCTCTGCCTTCCTAGTGCTGGGATTAAAGGCGTGTTGTGCCACCAAGCTTGGCTTTTTGTTTTTTGTTTTGTAACTCGATTGCTGGTAGATGATGGCATCTGATTCATTGACTGGAGTGGATACTCCTGATTGTTCCTGGAGCAGACCATGTACTCAGGCAGGGAAGTAATGACAGCGTGCATTTATTTGCTCTTCCCCTTTACTGGGCTTGGCCCCACCTGCTCCTTTAAGGTCTGTCTTTACCAGGAAGCCCCTTCTGATTCCTCACCCTGGCGTTCCCTCCTGCCTTTTTCGAAGGTGGTCTAAATGAGAAGAGTCCCCATAGGCTCATATGTTTGAATGATTGGGTCTCAGTTAGTGGAACTGTTTGGGAAGGATTAAGAGGTGTGGCCTGTTGGAGTAGGTATGTCACTGGGGATGGGCTTTGAGGTTTCAAAAGCCCCCACCAGGCCCAGCACTGCCTCCCACCTGCAGATCCTGATGTAAAGCTCTCAGCTACCGCTCCAGCACCATGCCTATCTGCTTCCTGCCATGATGATCATGGACCAGCCCTCTAAAATTGCAAGGAAGCCCCCATTAAATCCTTTTTTAAAATAAGAGTTACCTTAGCCATAGTTTCTCTTCACAGCAATAGAACGGTACCTAAGGTATTTCTCTTCATCATGTTTGGTCAGTTGTTTCTTTTTGATCGTTTTCTTTATTTACTTATAATTGAATGCCTTAATTTCCAATGCAATATTTAAGATTTCTATACGAAGAGGACATGGGTCAGCCATTAAGACTTAAAACTTTTTCCCTTTCCTGTCTTTTGTTGTTCTTGTTTTGAGACTTTTTTCTTTCTGTGTAGTCTTGGCTGAACTGGAACTCACTCTGTAGACCAGGCTGACCTCAAACTCACAGAGATCCGCCTGTCTCTGCCTCTTGAGTGCTGAGATTAAAGGCATGTGCACCACTGCCCGGATCCACCTTAGTTTGTGATAGAGGAACATTCATTGAACCTGGAGCTCAATTTGGCCAGACTAGCTGTTAAGTAAGCTCCAGGGATCCTCCCGAGTCTGCTGCTTCAGCATTATGGGGATGTTGGGAATTGAACTCAGGGCCTCATGCATGTATAGCAAATACTTTACCAACTAAGCCATCTCCCCAGCAGCCTCGGTTAAAAAAAAATACATTTAGAGCTGGGCACCATGGTGTGTACCTGCAGTCTCCCCTTCCGGAGAGTTTGAGGAAAGAACTGTTTAAGTTCAGGAGTTTGAGGACAGCCTGTGCAACAAAGAGATACCCTATGTTCAACAAAACAAAAGACACAGTTACATTTAGGACTCAGTCCTCTGCCACATACCTGGTTGGTGAATGTTTCCTCCATTCTGTGGGCTTATCTTCTCATAGTTCCCTAACCATGAAAGAGCAACCATTTTCATTTTTGATGAGATCTGAGTGAACCTCTGTATTAAGTAATCTTGACTGTCAACTTAATTGGGTTGAGAAGCACCTAAGTTAGTGAAACACCTTGGGTGTGCTACCATTCGCTGTGGGCAAGTTAGTTAAAAGGCAGACTTGCCTTCAGTGTGGTGGTGCCCTCCCATAGGCAGGGCGGGATGGAATAAAATGGGAAAACAAAAAAAATTGCTAGTGAGCTTGAGCACTCTGGCTCGGCATATTGCCCGCCTCTGGCTGCTATGACATGTCCCCACCGTGCTCTCTTGTCCATGATGGACTGAAGCCACACACCATTTAGTCAAACTGAGCCTTTCTCCTTTTTAAACTGTTTCTCCCAGGCCAACACATCTTCCCAAGGTTTGTGTTTTCTCTGTCTTTGCCTTCTCCCTCTCAGGCTGTAAAGATTTACCTCGACATCCTTCTAGAACTTTCATTTATTTCCCCCCTTAGTAGCCTTATATCCAGTTGTATGTGATCACACAGTCCTGTGTTCCCCACAGGACTGAAAGTTCCAGGAGGGGGAGACTGTTTTCCTTATTGTGGTGATTTGAAATGGCCCCATAGATTCATGGGTTAGAATGCTTAGCCATAGTGTGAGTGGCACTGTTAGGAGGCCTGGCCTTATTGGAGGAGGTGTGGCCTCGTGAGAGGAAGTGTGTCGTTGTGGAGGTGGGGCTTTGAGGTCTTAAACACTTAAGCTACACCCAGTAAGAAACACATCCAGTCTCCTCCTTGTTGCCTGCAGATCAAGATATAGAACTCTTGGCTTCTCCAGCACTATGTCTGCCTGCATGCTGCCATGTTTGCCACGGTGATGATAATGGACTAAACCTCTGAAACTCTAAGCCAGCCTCAATTAAATGTTTCCCTTTATAAGAGTTGCCTTGGTTATGGTGACTCTTCGCAGCAATAAAACCCTAACTAAGACACTTATTACCTGGTAACACCACAGTGTTACCAGGACTCTAGCAGCTTCCAGGCAGTAGGTGTTCTACTTTTTTGTTGACTTGATACAAGATAGGGTTATCTGGGAAGAGAAACCTCAATTGAGAAGATGCCTCCATCAGATTGCCTGTAGGCAGCTCTATGGGGCATTTTCTTGATTAAGTGATTGATATGGGAGGGCTCAGCCCACTGTAGGTCACTGAAGGAGGAAGTTTCTTTCCTGACGCATTGACACTTGTTTCCTTTTTTCCATTTAGGATAGTTAATATTGTCAACTTGAGACAGTCTAGAGTCACCCAGGAGACAAACCTCTGGGTATGTCTGTGAAGAAGTTTCTAGGTTGGGTAAACTGAGACTAGGATATCCAACCCAAACCCGGGCAACACAATCCCAGGGGCTGAGAGGCCAAGCCAAATCACAAGAAGAAAGTGAGCTGAGCACAGCATTGCTCTCTACCTGATGGCAGATGCATTGTGACCTCACAATCCTGCCACTAGGACTTCCCCATCGTGATAGACTGTGGACCCTCCAACTGTGAGCTAAGACAAACCTTCCACCCTGTGTGAGGCATTATGTCACAGCAGTGAGTAAGTAACAAAGGTGCTGGGTTTTCCCTTCTCCTTTCCTTGGGGCTTCTCTGTGCATCTTTGTGCACTGTAACATCCTGGTGCTCCTGTTTGCAAAGACTAAGGGAAGGGAGAATGCCTATGAATGGAAAGTACATGCTGTGATTTGGTCATGGGTCACGAGCCTCCTTCCTCTTGGCCAGGGTGCTGTTTGCTTTCATGTATTTGGATCAGTGGCCTGGTCACTCCACTGGAGAGCTAGGTAGTTTGAATTATACACAGTGCATATTCTGAAAGCTTAGGGCACTCTCTGAATACAAAGGAGCAAGGATCCCTGGTCCTAGCCTTCCTCATCTGTGTCCCTGTCCCCACCTCCTAGAAATCTTACCCTTGACTATTCTATTTATCTCTGTGATCTGTTTTGATTCAGTTTCTTTTTGTAAAATAAGAATTTATTTATTTTTATTTTATATATATTGGTGTTTTGACTACATGTATGTCCTCTGGAAGAACAGTCAGTGCTCTTAACTGCTGAGCCATCTCTCCAGAGCTTGATTCAGTTTCTTATTGTGACACATGATGACACATGGTTTCTGGAAACAGTGTACTCTCCCCATCGAGGTGATCCACTACCTTTATCTAAACTCAGTTGACTGGAAGTGAAGTGGGGATCTATTTCTGAGTGCTTTGCTTTGTTCACTGATCTGAATATATGCTTTGATCACAACCATTCTGTCTGAAACTGTAGCTCTAGGCTACACCATGGACGCAAGCATCCAACTCCTCCTTTTGTCTCCCTCTTTTCCTTCTTCATTCTCCTCCTTCTTTCTCCTTTTATGCCTCTTATCCTATTTTTAAAATAGTTTAATTTTTAATTTCATATGTATGGGTATTCTTGCCTGTATGCATCCTGTACATGCATTGCCCAAGGAAGCTAGAAGAAGGTGTTGGACTACCCCTGGAACTGTAGTTACATTTGTGAGCCACCATGTGGGTGTTGGGGCTCAAAACTGGGTCATCTGCAAGAGTAACAAGTGCTGTTAACTGCTGAGCCCTCTCTCCTGCCTCTCCCTCGCCTCCTCTTCTTCCCTCTCTCCTTACTTCTCCCTCCCCCCATTCTTTTTTTTTCCTGAGACAGGGTCTCACTATGTAGTTCAGGCTGGCCTCATGCTCACAATCCTCATGTATCTGTCCCCCAAGCAATGGAATTACAGGATGCTGTTCTTCCTTTGAAAAGTGTTCATTATCCAGGGGATGGTGGCCCATACCATTACTTCCAGCATTCCTGAGGCAGAGGAAGGAGGATCTCTGTGAATATGAGGTCAGTCTGGTCTTATAGGGCTGGTTCCAGAACAGCCAGAGCTGTAGCTCTGTAGAACAACCCTGTCTCAAGCAACAACACACAAACAAACAAGAAAAGAAGTGTTTGTTTTATATCATCTTTAGGTTTTTCTATGTGAGAAACCACATCATTCAGTGTCTTGTACTTTTATATCTTTAGTTTTATAGTTCCTTGCTGACTGGATAAATTTACAAATCCTATGTGTTTAAAATGTGTATGTACATATTTATTCAGATTAGAACATAGCATATAGTAATTATGCCTTTATTCAGATACATATACAAAGTACAGTGTGTATATTATACTATCATATGTAATACAGAACACAAGAGAAAATGTTTTTCCTATTTTAAACTCAGTGTACTGCACAAGGGTGATATACACACCGTACCAGGCTGCGGCCCCTCTGGATGCACACTGCTCTGTTGCAGAGGATTCAGTTGGCTGCATGCCTGACTAGTAGCATCTATCACTCTTCTACTTCCCTTTCAGAATGCTGGGGTTCACATCCTTTCTACACGGGAGTTACACTGGCTACAGGCTCTCTGGAGCTGTCCTGAGCGACCAGGGAGATTGCTAGAGAGTCAACGCCACAGTACATGTACATGTGTCCATCCATCGTCCATTCCTGTCATAGCGAGTTAGGCAGCTGACAGTTTCTGAGTGCCAGGTACCTTCAGATGAGCTGAGAGAGGACTTGGGTCCTGGGTGATATCACTGAGCAGGCCTATGCATGTCTTACTTTGCCTGGGGCCTATTCTACCCCTGGACCTGCAGACATGAGAAAATAGTGACCTTATCTTTGGAGCCTGTTTGAGGCATATTCTGTTGCCCTATGTAGTTCAAACCATGCCAGGCGATACTGGGTGCTGTGTCTGAGACAGGCCACACCTTCAGGAGGTCAGAGTCTAACTAGGTGGAGATAACATTCGATGTCTGGAAGCCAGAGTCCTCATATGTTGAACTTAAACACCACCAAGAAGTTGAAATAAAAGCAGTTCCATCTGCAGAGAAGGCGGGGATGCTGAAGAACTTTCTGGGATAAGGCTTTCTTACACAGTTGTATTGAGGTGGCTTTTAAAAGTGACGTTTATTTATTTATCTTCTGTGTGAGCATTCATCGGACACGCAGGCAAGTGGACAGGAGTCGATTCTTTCCTCTCCCCATGTGGGTTCTGGACAGTGAACTCAGATCATCTTGGTGGCAAGAACCTCTACTGCTAAGCCATGCCCCTGGGCCTGGGTGGAGTCTGAAGGAAGTAAAAGGGAGGGGATGCTTCAGATCTCGGCAGAAAAGGTCCTGGTGAGGACGCTTTGAGAGCGCAGGCATGCAGCTAGTGGTTGAGAGAGAAGTGTTCTCAGTAAAGTCTGGGGAAGAATTGATTAGGACCTGAGCACGCATACAACCAAACAAACAGAAGGAATCAAAGAAAAGGAAGGGCCTGATGGCTACATTGTGGCCTCCTTGACTTGAACAGGAGCAGGAGAAACCAGGCAGTGAGAAACCAAAGCCTGGGTTTAAAACTGTAAAGTGTGACCGTGAAAGCCACTTAGTGGGCCAACCGCCATAAAACAATAATTGATTTACTTTAAGATAGAGAAGGGTGGAAAGAATGATTGGCAATGCAGATGACTGAGGGTGAAACCTGCACTTAGGAATGTGATTTAAACACACACACACACACACACACACACACACACACACACACACACACA
>CAJQZJ010034511.1:252064-297131 GCA_907164525.1 Lophiomys imhausi | reverse complement strand
TGTATGTATGTATGTATGTATGTATGTATGTATGTATGTATGTATGTATATCGGTCTCAACATGTAGTACTGCCTGGCCTGGAGTTCACCATGTAGTTTAGGCTGGCCTTGAACTCACAGAGGTCCACCTGCCTCTGCCTCCCGAGTGCTGGGATTAAAGATATGAACAACCATATTAGCTTCCATCTTTTTAAAAGATTTATTTTCATAGGCTTATATGCTTTCTCTACAAGTTAAATCCAGTCAGATCCTTTCAGACAACAAATGACAGAAACCTGCTATTCTTAAAGAGATAGAATAGAGAGGACAGGTGGGAGAGAGGAAGGGGGAGGGGAGGGAGGAAAGAGAGGGGGAGGTGCCTTCCTATGATGATGTTTTACGTGCTTAAAAACTATTATTTTATCATTATTATTGTAAACACTATTGTGTTTTTGAAACGAGAACTTATTTGTGTTTTATAAATACTGGGGTTTTGTCTATTTGTTTTTGGACAAACAAGCCAATCGTTCAGAAACAGTCACATCGTGGCCACCAGGTGAAAACAGGTATGCCAGCCAGAGGGAAAGCTGTTCCTATTTACCACTGTCTTCAAAGGAATGCTTCCACACAAATATGAAGTTAAAACAGTGAAGGTTACGGACAGCAGGGCTTACAATAGAACTGTCCATGGTCACCCCTTCCACCCTGTGCACACTGCTCTTCATGTGAGCCATTCTCCTCTCTCTCTGATGCTGCTAAGCCACAGCGCATCAGTTTCTCCTCCCCTTATTGGTTTTGGTCATTTCTATCTATGGTTTAGCTCTTCTGCCCAGGTCAAGATCAACTGTCTTTTTAAGGTATGCATGTGTGTGTGTGTGTGTGTGTGTGTGTGTGTGTGTGTGTGTGTGTGTATGTGTGTGCATGCGAGTGTGTATTTGAGCTGTGATGGGAGATGCCCTCATTCTTCTCCCTGACTCTCCCCTTTCCTTCCATGACCCTCCTTTCTAGACTCATGGTAGTCTGAGGTTGAGCTTCCCGGTCTGACTTTTCCTTTTCTTTTTAATTCTCTCTGTGTGTGTGCACACGTGTACATGCAGGTGGAGGTATACATGTGTATATGTGGAGATCAGAGGATAACCTTGAGTATCATCCTCACACATGCCATCCGTCTCCTTTGAGGCAGGGTCTCTCATTGTCCTAGAGTTCACTAATTAGTCAGATCATCCGAGTAGTCAGCCTACACAGGAATCCTTTTGTCTGTCTTCCTGAGGCTGAGATGACGAACACATACCATCAAACTCAGTGTTATTTTGAGCCCAGACTCAGATTCCTCACACCTGCATGGCAAGTGCTTTGCAGCAGAGTTGCTTCCTTACCCCTAGCCCCTTAGGTGATGTTTATTTTTATCTTTGGGATCTACCTGACATGCTCAACTTCACTTTAAAATCTGATTTGATAGCATCCTGCTCTTGTTTCCTGGGATACTCCATTTACCACTGTTTTCTGTTGCTTTTGTCCCTGTCTTCTGTAATAGGGGCTTTCCTTAAACACTTGCCATTCTTTAGCTTCATTTGATGGGGTGCCCTAGAGAAGAAGTTGGGGTTCTTTAGGATATAAGCCATTGATGGGTAGGCTAGTGTAATACAGGCCAATACATTCAGAACCTGCATTTCCCTCCTTAAAGGAAAGCTAATTCCCCACTCCCCTGCTTGGGTCACAGGAATTGAGAGCAAGCTCAGCAGTGAACATTTGGAGGAGAAAGCAGAGGGCACAGGGCCAAATAGGGGTGCTCTATTGTCCACAAATGGTTTTTTACTTAATCTTTCATTTTATAGAAGGTACCATTCCTTAAATCTATCTTACTTACTTCACTAATATTTTTAAATTGTCATGCGGTAATTTTACATATTACAGGGCACGTGCCATTCCCTTTTCTGTGTGCAGTGCTAGGGACTGAGCCCAGGGCCTCATGCATGTAATAACACCAGCCTTTAATCTTTGCTCTGGGAAGCTCTCTTTCTGGATAGGCATTCAGAAAGGAGATTTACACTCATGACATCCACTGCCTGGGTTTATTAATTGCCTTCAGGGCAGCTGCTGCCTTCCAGGCTGAGTCACTGTGCTTCCCTTTCCACAGAGAGTGAGTTTTACAAGAATGAGCAGACAGGCACCTGTCAAAGGAAGCCTCTAGGCTCCAGCAGTGCAGTCTTCATGCGGGCAAAGGCAAGTGGTCAGGGCCGCAGACACCGCAAAGAGAAGTTGCCACAACTATTCAGCTACTGGGTAGCTGTTTATCCAAGGTCTTTGCCAATACATTTTTGCTGTCTTGGGTTCAAACACTGTGGCTCCATTCTCTAAGTCTGTTTCATAACTCCCCTAAAGAGAATGCAACCTTCAATTTAAGTCTTGGGTAGTATTTTTTTCTTATAGTTGTCCTAAACAGTGATTAGTACCCCCAACAGCCCCCCCCAAATCAAATACAAGATTTTCTGGAGGTGGGGCCAGTATTGGGGATTGAACCTAGGAATTGACACATGCTAAGCAAGTGCTCTACCACTGAGTTATATCCCCAGCTCTATTTTTAATTAAAGATGTATTCTGATATAGGCTCTCCTCAGGCTGCTCAGAGTGGCCCTGACTTCACTCTGTAGTACAAGCGGGGACTTGAACTATGCACCAGCTTCTGTCTCTCAATCACTTGGTCCAGCTACAAGATTTTCTTGAAAAGCTTTACTACTCCAGACAACTTGACCCTTTTCTCCTTTGCCCCTCCCCTTGCCACACAGCTCCCTAGCTTCAGACTGTGAGCTTGTGAGCTCTGGGTACTGCTCAGGGAGGGCCCTACAGGCTCTGCAATTGTGGGGGCAGCTGGGTCAAGGAAGAGCACGGGGGGGGGGGGGACATTCCTTGCAACCCCCTGAGCTCTGCAGGTGCCAGGTCACAGGGTTCAGGCAGGTCTGTTACTCAAAGACAAAGGGGTTCACTTGGGGTTGGGGGTTCCCCAGTGTGGAGGAATGGATGGCTGGGTCTTATCACTTTCCTCTGACTGTACTCAGGCTGACAGGGGGGAAAGGGCCAGAGATAGGACACTGGGGCCAGATAAGAGGGGAGGAGACATGTCAAAGAAGCTTGGAACATTCTGTGGCGGAGTTTGGGCTCAAAAATGTAATGTTTCCAAGTTAAACCCAAGGAGAGTCAATTGTCCAAACTACAGGTGTTGCTCTGGCAGTCTGTGAACATGTAATTATATTCTTACACTTCGAGTCATGTGTCATTTCCTTGGCATTCTTCTGAAGAGAACAACAATAACTTTATTTTATCCCTTTAAAGAGCATTGAGACAAAGCATCATGGGCCTGAGGACAAGCTCAGTACACACTGTTACCTTCCACCTCGCTCCTCCAGTCTGTACCTTAGGCCAGAATACCTGACATACTACACATATGGTATAATATATCCACTTATTAATCTGGGATACAGAAATAGACAGATGTCAAACTCACCTTTATCTATTTGACATATCCAATAATGAACTGCTTTTTTAAACTCTGGAATTTTTGTGATGACTGAAAACTAAATCTGATTTTCTTAAATCCTGAAATTTTAGTAGGACAATATAATGTTTATTGCTGCTAAGATCTGTGCTGGTTAGTTTTTGTCAACTTGATTTAAATCTAGACATATCTGGGAAGGCAGGAATCTCAACCAAGGAATTGCCTCCATCAGACTGGCTTGTAGGCAGATCTGTAGGGGCATTTTTATTGATTAATGATGGAAGGCCCAGATCTCTGTTGCAATATTACATGTCAAGGTGGTCTTGGGGTCTATAAGGAAGCAGGGCTGAGCAAGCCATGAAGAGCAAGTCAGCAGACAACATTCCTCCATAGCCTCTGCATCAGCTCTTGCCTTGAGTTCTTGCCCTGACTCCCCTTTCATGATGGAACATGAGCTGTGAGCTGAAATAAACCTTTTCCTTCCCAAGTGTTTTTGGCTATGGTTTTTAGCACAACAACAGAAACCTAACAGGACAAGATCAAAACCAAACCAAACAACCCTGACGGGACTAGAGAGATGGTGTGCCAGTTAAGAATACTTGTTGCTCTTCCAGAGGACCTGGGTTTCGTTTCCAACACCCACATGGTGTCTCACACCATCTAACCACAGTTCCAGGGGATCCCATAACCTCTTATGGCCTTCATGGGTACCAGACATGCATGTGATGCACAAACACACATGTGAGCAGAACACTCATCCACATGAAATAAAAATAAGTAAATCTCTTAAAAAAGACTATGTAAGTGTGTATATGAGTGTTGTAAGTGTAAGAGCAGGTACATGTGTGCCATCATGTGTATATGGAGGTCACAGAAAAACTTTTGGCAGTTAATTTTCTCCTCCCATGACGTAGGCTCCAGGGATTGAACTCCAGTTGTCAGGCTTGAGTGGCAAGCACCTTTGCCCAATGACCATTTTACTGGCCCTGCTTTAAGATTTAAAAGTAAATAGGCATATCATTGGTTATTATTAATCACAGAGAAATGTGGACTCTGACGTGGAATCCAGACTAGAGGTAATATAACTAAAAACTGATAAAAGATGACAATACAGAACAGGTTTCCTGGAGCTGGAGAGGTGGTTCAAGAGTGGGGAAGAGCACTTGCTGCTCTCGTAGATGACTCCCAGCACCCACACAGAGGCTCACGATTATCTGTAACTACAATTCCAGGGGGTGTGACATCTGGCTTCTGAGCACACTGTAAGCACTCTATGGTTCAGTCAGTGTATGGTTCACAGACACACATACAGACAAAACACCAATACACATAAAGTAAAATTAGTATTAATTCCATGATATAGCTAGCCAAGCATAAATCTTTGGGTAGCATGAACAGAGTAAAAACTCTCAACACTGTTTCCCGGCTTAGGGATCACACATGACTTGACCGCATGGGCATGTAGGCTTAATTCATGTAACAGCATGGATCCCAAAGCGCCAAAGTCACTTCTCAAGAGGGCACTTGCCCCACCCCCCCCCCCACTGTTGATCCTAGTTAAAACAAGTGGCTGGAATATATGCAAAATGAATAAAGTAAACAGTGCGGAGGACAGGACAAATGGAGACGGTACACTCTGAACCCCTGCCACATGCAGCCTTGGCAGCAATGGTGCGATGGATCAACCTCTGCACCTCATGCAGGTGGGTTGCATGCCTGGCACAGTGCTCAGGCAGGCTATGTTTGGCAAAATAGAAGGGATGCAGGCTTCACAGCTAGCTCTCTGTTCAGTCATGTTTCCACTACTGCCCATAAAACTGGGGGTGGATTCTGTTTTTCTGAAGTTTGGTTCTTTACCTGTCAAGAGTAGAGATACTTTCTTTGCAGGCCTGGGATGAAAAGGAATTCAAGGGCCCAGGTAGGCCTGGCTCCTAGCAGTATGGACAAGTGGGCTTGAATGGACAGCTCTCTCTATATTTTTGTATGTATGTATGTATGTATGTATGTATGTATGTATGTATGTATGTATCTACCTAACTATCTACCTATCTATCTAGAAGCCATGCATGAGGGACCAGCTGCAGTGGCCTGTGCTGAGCTGGGCTGTCTTTTGCTTTAAGAAGTAAAATGTGCAGAGCATCTTAAATTGACTTATAAAGAAAGGAGTTAAAGAACTGTGGAAAAATTATGCCGCAGATCCCAGAACATTATCCAAGCCCACTGAAGACTATTTTAAGACAGGACATGAAATCACGTAAATCATTTGTCATCAAAATCATCTAATGGCATTTGGCATTCATGGCATGAAGTAAGATCGTCCCCACCATGTGCATGAGCAATACACTTGGAGACTAACCCACAGACCCACTGGTTATTTGAGGTGCAGATGGGTGAGGGGTCAGATGACCGCTGACTGACTGTTGATATCATAGATCTAAGTTGTAAATGAGACTCAGTATCTTTTAATTCCCGACTGACGACAACCCAAGTCACCAGAATGTAAGGCAATGAAATTGAATGAGAGGAAAATGGACTAGAACTGACCAGCACACGGGTCCTGATACCATACTAAGCCTTAGGAGAACCCATGGCTCTCTTAACCAGTGGGGGACTTCTGTACAATTTGTTCTCTTTTTCCTCTTTACTAGTGATGCTGTTTGGTTTGGAGCAATCAACCCAATCTAATGAAGCTGTTAAGATTTGACCTTTTCTTATAAACTCAACAAAATATTAATCTTCTTCTAGAGATAGAGTCTCATGTGTTCCAGGCTGACTTTGAACTCCATACACAGTTGAGAATATAGCTTGACCCTTTTTTTGTTTTATTTTTTTGAGACAGGGTCTCACCATGTAGACCAGGCTGGCCTCAACTCACAACATGCCCCTGCTTCTGTTTCCCAAATGCTGGGACTAAAGGCATGAGCCACCACATCTGGCATGACCTTGAACCTTTGGTCTTCCTGCCTCTTATCCCAGAGTGCAAGGATTACAGTGCAAGTGACCAAACCCAGGGCTTGTCCAGTGTTGGACAAGCACTCCACCAACTGAGCTACAGCCCAACAACATGCATGTATAAATGGAATTTGATTTAGGTGGCAATTTAAAAAGTATTCTATGGCCAGCGAGATAGCTCGCTGGGTAAAGATCCTTGTCAAACAAGGCTGGTGACCGGAACACCATTCCCAGAACCCATAAAATGATGGAAGGAGAGAGCTGACTCCACAAGGTTGACCTCTGACCTCCACACACACTGTGACACATGTGCCCTCCCAAGTAAGAAATAAAAGTAAAAAAGCATTCTCTTTAGTTATATTTGTGTTCTTCACCCACAACACATTCCTGCTTTACTACTGTTTCTAGTTCCTGCCTCTATCTTAGAAAGACTGAAAATGGAATTTGCCTCACTCGAGGGAACCCATGACCTGAACAATTCCTCCCTTTCGGCTCGCCAACCAGCTACCTGCTTACTATGCCCACAGAGGCTGAGGTCCTAGAGACACAAGCGCCAAAAGCCTTTTCTGTTTGCGTTCCTGCCTCAGAGAGGCCAATGGGCAAGGGTTTATGCTGGCGCTTTTCTCTCACACAGGGGTCTCTCTGCCTGGCATGTCAGCTGCCTGCGGACCAAAACACATGGGTTGGCAGTCCGTGCTTCACACCTGGTGGGAAACAGTCCTTTTCTTCAGTTGCCCATTTGAAAGGCTGAAGAGGCAGGCAGGTGTGTGCAAACGGCCGCACCTACAGCCTTGTGCCCAGGGAGTCGGAAGGATGGTGTGCTTTAGCTATTGAGGCCAAGCCTCTATGTGGAAGCTGGCACTTCTGCTTACGCCACCCTGGAGTACTAGACACAGCCTCCTGTGGATATACCGCAGCTGTGCTCAGGCACACCAAACACAGCTAATGAAAAGCTATTTCTACGGCTCATGCTCCCATTCTTAACAGGTAAGTTACACTAATGCTCTGTCCCGGTTGAGAATTGTGAAATACTGTCAGTGCCGTGGGCCAATACGGTTTGTTCCTTCTAAAGCTTAAATATATCACAAGCTCCACAAACTGAAGCTTGCGATGTATTAAAAGGGTGGGGACTTAATCCAACTTAACATTTCTTGGTGGGGTCTGGATTAGATAATCATGGGTGGCACCCCCTAAGTCTTGGTGGCTTTATATGAGAGACCAGGGGCCAGGGATGGACTGCAGGTGGTGGAGTCTTGCCTACTACGCATGAACCCCGGGTGACCAGTGCAAGAGACCAGACGTGGTGTGTGTTTTATGTCCAGCTCTACAGAGAACAAGGAGTGGTGGAACACTTCGCTAACCCCAATATTTGGATGGTGGAGGCAGGGGTCAAGGCCACTCTTGTCTGCATAGCTTTTTGGAGTTAGCTGAGAAAAACGAGACCCTGTAGGAAGAAAGAGAAAGCGAGAGGCACCTGAGAGCACACCTGTGTGATGCTGTTTGCCATGTGCCCTGTGCCACCCTGAGGACTCGGGTGGTAAAAAGGCTGCCATCAGATGCACTCCTGACTGTGGGTCAGCGTGCTGAGCCATTTCTGTTAAAACTCACCTGGTCTGTGGTACTGTGTTAATAGCAACAGAAAAAACACACTATTACATGCTACAGTTCCTCAGATTGTGTCCAGGCCTCCCTAGGCTGAACTTCAGTTGTCAGACATTAAAAGGGGGAATGGCTGCAGGCCCTGCACTTCCTATATAATCAGATATATTTATCCCTCTCAGGTCTCTGAGGTGGTTGAAGAATAGACAGCTAGAGTCTCATAGTTAAATTTTGAGTTGTTTAGGAATCAAGAGGGTGTTCTGGATCTAAGAAGATATTTTTAAAATTATGAGGCAAGTTAGTATGAAAGCTGGGTTAGATATAGAACTTTAAACACATGGAGATGGTTAGATAGTAGAATGTTAAAGTCAGGTGGCAAATACATATGGACTGGACATTGGGAATGTATGCTAAGCCATATAACTCTTATAATTGTGGCCTATTTATTTCTGTTGTTTTTTTTTTTTTTTTTTGGTTTTTCGAGACAGGGTTTCTCTGTGTAACAGCCCTGGCTGTCCTGGACTCGCTTTGTAGACCAGGCTGGCCTCGAACTCACAGAGATCCGCCTGCCTCTGCCTCCCGAGTGCTGGGACTAAAGGCGTGCGCCACCACCGCCCGGCTATTTCTGTTGTTTTGTATTGTATTTATAGTTATAAGAAAAAGAACCATTTTTTGGACTGAAAGGGAGAGCTGTTGGGGGGAAAAAGAAATACCTTAAACTAAAAAAAAAAAAAAAAAGAAGGGAAGAGGATGGGGGGGTTGAGGGGGTGGAGGGGGGAAGGGTGGGACTGGAGGGCGGAGTAGGGAGGGGATTGTGATTGAGATGTAACTTGAAGAAATAAAAAATAAATTATTAAAAAAAAGGGGGAATGATCACATTCAACCCCAGGGATAAGATCAGATAAGGAAATCCCATCATCCTTCTGCTCTTTCTGACCTTGAAGCCTGGAGTCAAGTTTTGGCAGGAAAACACTCAAGGCCTTCCATGGCTCATCAGGTGTCGAAATGTCATATCCTCAATTCCTCATCTGAAGTGGGATCACCAGTGACCAACTCTAGTGAAGCACACTGCCTTCTTCTAGCCATTAGTGATGACCTGCAGTGTGGTACACAGACTCTCCAAGCCAGACTCACCACTGGCTCTATCTATCTACATATCTAAATCTCTATCTATCTGTCTGTCTGTCATTTATCAACCATCTATGTATGTGTATCAAATCTATATATCTATCCACTTATCTAATCTATTTATCTGTATCTATCTTATCTCTATATATTTATCCTACCTACATACCTATCTACCTACCTACCTACCTATCTACCTACCTAACCTATCTATTTTTACTATAAAGTGGATGAAATGGGGCTTTAAAAAAACATTCTCCCAATGAACAAGGAAGACAGGTGCCTGATCAGAGCATTCATTGTATAGCCTGGCATGGTGTTGACCCCTGTCAACTGACCCTTGGGAGGCCAGGACGTGGGACTGAGTCTGATGCTAGTCTGGAATACATAGTAGAGCTCTGCCTATCAATAAATAGGTAGATAAATATTAAATGAAAAGGCAATGTGCCTAACAGTCTGTAGGAGGCTATTATACACTATTGTATGTCTCTGTATCTGTGATGAAGGGACAATGTAGGCTGGGTGGCAAGACACCACAGCACAGCCTTGTACCTGTTTAGACATTCTGGCTTTCTTCTTTAAGCTTTTATCTCTGCCACCAAAGAAAATCGAAGTTTAAAAGAACTGTGCTAAAAGAGAGCATTAGACTTACCATTAACCATTTCAAGTGCACAGCCAGTGGTGGTCACACTGTGTGCTGACCCCTGCACAGCTCTGTCGGTTGAAAAGAGGGATGCTGATACTGAAACAGAGAAATGAGCCTCAAAGCACAGATTGTAGAAGAATAGGAATTTTATTTTATTTTATTTAGGTAAGTTTTATTGGTTAAGATTTATTTACTTATTATGTGTATGAATGTTTGCCTGCATGTATGTCTGTGTATCATGTGAGTGCAATGCTTGTGGAAGTCACTAGAGGGCATTGGATCCTCTGGAACTGGAGTTAAAGATGGTTGTGAACTGCCATGTGGGTGCTGGGACTAGAATCCAGGTCCCCTGGAGGAACACCCAGGGCTCTTAACCACTGAGCCATCTCTCTAGTCCTCCTGTTTTGTTTTGTTTTTTCCCCTCTCAACACAGGATCTTACTACTTTGCACAGACTAGCCTTGAACTCTTGACCCTCCTGTGTTAACTGTATAGTGCTGAGATTTTCAGGTGTAGGCCTCTATGTTGGTCTCAGAATGTTATTTTTATTTTTAGTTCATTACAAATTCTTATTACATGTATTTTATGGGTGTGTGCTTATGTGTGCATGAGCCATGGCACTCCTATGGAGGCCAGAAGATAACTTGTGGAAGTTATTTCTCTCCTACCATCATGTGGGTACAGGGATTGAATTCTGCTCATCAGGCTCAGTGGCAAGCACTATTACCTGCTGCGCCCTCTTGCCCACCCTTGGAATGTTATTTTTCATTTATATATTTATCTATTTATCATTTATATATCTATTTATTAGTTGTTGTTGTTTTTTTTTTTTCTTTTTGGAGACAGGGTTTCTCTGTGTAACAGCCCTAGCTGTCCTGGAACTCCCTCTGTAGTCTAGGCTGGCCTCCAACTCACAGAGATCTGCCTGCCTCTGTCTTCCAAATGCTGGGATTAAAGGTGCATGCCATTATGCCCAGCTGAGAATGTTATTTTTAAAAGAACAAAACACCTCTCTAGAGGGTTCTAATGTAAAGACAATTAAACACAAAGAAAGCAAAGAAATGGCTTCATCAGCTCCAACTATGAGAACTGAGTAATCTCTCCAATCTGTGACAGAGAGACGTAAGCAGTGGGCCTGCAGTGGGCTCCTGCCACAGTGTGTGTCCAGAAAGCCTGTGGAGTCTTTCCTCAGGAGGCTTCCCTAGAGTCACCTGCCTTCATTTCCAGTCTGCACGAACTTTCTCTCTCCTGCAGCTATGCCTAAGCAGGGAGGGCAGCAAAGTTCTCAGGACCTCACACAACAATGTACTAGGGTCCCCTGCCAAGCGTCAGAAAGAGGAAAATGTGGGTTACAGGGCCGTCTCTTGTAGCCGGGGAGAGGGGAGTGGGTGGTCATTCATTAACCTGGCATGCCTGAGTGGTCAGGGAGACAGCGGAGGAGCTTGTCCCGAACTTTTCCATCACTCGCCATGGCTCATTTCCACAACATCATTAAGGCAACACTATTAATACTAGTGTTATGGTTTGTGTCACTGTTGTACCAACGGCGTTTCACTAGCTCCTGTTAATGCTTTTCTAAGTGCTGGGAGTGGGATGAAAGCCCTGCTTCTGAGCTGAAGGAATTCTCATCTACATGCAAATTGAGGCAAGCCATCCAAGGTGCATGAGCAGGCAGTAGTAATTTTTCCACCATTTAATGTTCAGTCCCAGCTCTCACCCCCAAACCCAGTGCATTTTCAAGCAAAGCAGTCTCTCTTCTTAGAATTTAACTGTTTTCTTATCCATATCTGAGTCTTGATCCCTTTGACTTAATCTGAGGTAAATACTTCTGGTCCCCCCCCCCCGCCCACTTCAGACTTAAAAGATGTTGGCACCTAATATATCGGATGTTCTAAAGGAATAAAAAAACTAAACCATTTCCTCCCACAATGAAACATTCTCCCCTAGAGGGGGAAGAGATACTCTGGAAGCTAGGAAAACTACAAGGCTTAAAAAGTTCCTGAAAATTACAAGCTTCACATAATTCCTCCTAAGGTTATACAAGAGGTAAAATTGCTTCTTCTGAAGTTGCCTGTCTGGGGATGCAGTTTTCTTGAGTCATCTTCATGTTAGTGACCTTCCAGTGATGTGGCTTCCTTGAGTCACACATGCTCCTATGAGTACCCTCAATAAACTCAACAGTTTACAAAGCTAGAGTTGGCCGGAGTGGTTTCTTTGGTCTTTGATTGTTGCTGTCTGTGGTGAAGAGATGCTTGTTAATGTCTCCCCAGGAAAAGTCACTCAACAGTGCTCAGTAGAGCTTGCCTTTCACCTACTGTACTGTCCTAGATAACTGAATGACAATGCCACTCACCCTTTTATGTCCCAAACCTGCAACATTCACCCCTCCTTCCAGGTGACACATGACTGGGAAGCACCTAGCCCAGCCAACTGCACAGTGACTTTTAAATTAGTGCTCTCCTGCAAGAAGCTGCTGCCCCTGCAGCCTCAATGCAGCCCGCTGCTGTATTTCCTGGTTTCCTGCTTAGTTTCCTTCATGAACTCCACACTACAGTCGACCACTAATGAGACTGCTTTAGCAAATTGCTTTAATTTTTTTTGCATGTGCCCGTGTGTATGGTATGCATGCACATACATATGTGTGTAGGTGCATGAACATGTGTGTGCATGTATGGACATCTATTCAGTCTTCCTCAGCTGCTCTCCATGTTATGTGAGGCAGGGTCTACCAACTGATCTCAAAAGTTTGCCCACGTAACTCGCCTAGCTAGTCAGCTTGGCCTGGGGAATCCCTTCTCTGCCTTCTGAGTGCTGAAATTACATGTGGGTCCCCACACCTACCTAGCATCTATGTGGGTTCTGGGGATCCAAACTCTGGTCCTCGTGTCTGCCTTTCAAGTGCTTTACCCACTGAATCATGACTCCAGCTCCTAAAGGAGTCCTATTACCAGAGGCAAGTGTAGCCCATGCACTTGTGCTGGCTAGCTTTCTACCCCTATTAAAGATACCGGAGGGCATTAACTTAGCACTTTTTTGGCTCATAGTTTGGGAGGTTCCAGTGTGACTGTTGGCCCACTGTTCTGGGTCCCTGGCAAGGCAGCTTATCATGAAGGAGCTTGTGACAGTCTCACCCCTCACATTATAAGACAAGGGGAGAAGACGGAGAGGAAGAGGCTGTCCTACTATTTTCTTCAGGTAAATGCTCCTAGTGACCTCAGGAGCTTCCCACAAGGGCCCACCTCTTCTTAAAGGATGCACTGCCTAACAAAAGCACCATTCGGGGACCAAGCCTTTTACCACAGGGGCCCCCATGTGACAATTCACATTTAAACAGTAACACTTCTCTGAAAACCATGCAGAGAAGATAGTGACAAGTTTATGACGCCCATATGTGTGTCCCTGCCTTCAAATGCAGCCCATTCTTACTCAAGGGCATGCAAAGTCCTTCCGTCTTCCCTAACCTTGTTACCCAATCTCCTCTATCAGTTTGAAGGGACTTGCATACTTTTATCATCCTCTGGGGGAGAAGACTCACACGCTTCACAACCTAACTGCACAGACTATCCATTGGTTCCCCAATACCATGTGCAGCCAGGCTCCCAGGTCTCTTGAGCAGCAGGATTAGTGGTCAAGCCCACTGCACTCTGTGCTGGGCCTGGTTTCAGGATCTCGGAGCAAATCTCTCCTAACCTGACTCCTGTCTTTCTGGGGGCCAGTGGCCTTTGCAGTGGACTTTCTCACAATTAATTGCACACTAATACAAAGGGAAGGTCTGGTGTGGATTTGCCAGGCATTAGTAAACTTCTGAAGAAAAGCCACATGGAAATCCCTAGCACAGATACACAGGGAAGAGAGGAGAGGATACATAGGGAAGAGAGGAGAGGATAAATGCGTGCCGATCAAACTTCATAAAATGAAGTGATAGGCCAGATGTGGCGGGCCATGCCCTGAATAAAGTATATGAACTGAGAGGATGAGTCACCGTGCGAGCTCCCAGTGCCTGTCTTCAGACAACTACGCTGAGAATATGGCTGTGGAACCCAGTTGCCTCGGTTCAAATCTTGGCTTCCACATTTGCTAGCAGCTGAGCCTGTGACAAGTAATTGTGCATAATTATCTTACTGGGCCCCTGTCACAATCTGAGGCTAGCTCTTCGTCTCCATTGGCAGAGGCACAGGGTGGGGTGGGGGTTGTAGGTACAGGACCTGCGACACATTTCTTCAGCTCATTTAAAGGCCTCAGCCACTCTCAAACTGCAGAAATAGTCTCCCTAGGCTCCCTCCAGCTCAGCCCTCACTTCTCTTCACACCAAGCCTGGTCCATGCTCTGCTTTCTCTCACTCTCTCAGCAGCCCTGGCACCTGGCTTCCACCCCTGGCTTGGACTATGATCCATCTTTCTTTCCTTCATCTCTCCTCCTCTCTTTTTCCTTCCCCTTCTGTTCCCTTCCATTCTCTCCTCTCCCATCTTCCCTCCACTCCCTTTTTCCTTCTTTCCTGTAATTAAAAAAACTAAGTGC
The DNA here is from genome assembly GCA_907164525.1 of Lophiomys imhausi. Classification (NCBI taxonomy): domain Eukaryota; kingdom Metazoa; phylum Chordata; class Mammalia; order Rodentia; family Muridae; genus Lophiomys; species Lophiomys imhausi. The sequence goes on along the minus strand of CAJQZJ010034511.1, from coordinate 282,820 downwards.
ACAAAGTGATGGGCTTCATTATGGTATTTTCATACATATTTTTGGTTGGGCTTCTTTCTCCCTGACTCCCCAGGCTGTGTGTCTGCCTCCTGCTAGTTCCCTCCCCCTTCTTCTTTAATATCACATGTATTCTATTTTCTTCTCTTTTCTCCCTCTCCAACATCCCTTGAAATTTATTTTTCCCTTCTCATGATTATTTCATGTCCCATATACCCCCCACACACGGGGCACACACATACTCACATGCACACAAACACACACATATTCATACGCACACACACACACACACACACACACACACACACACACAAGATTAAACCCCAGCACCTGGGTAGGAGAGAAGAATGCATTTCTCTTTCTGAGTCTGGTTTATTCCCATTCAACCCATCTTCCTGCAGACATTGTGATTTCATTTTTCTTCATGGCTGGATAAAATTCCACCATGTATATTTTACACCACAAGTCTCTTATCCTTTCATCTGCTGGATACCTAGGCTGGTTCCATTTCTTTGCTATGGTGAACAATACAGCAATAAACATGGCTGTAAGGTATCCCATGACAGTTCCTTATACAAGAAACACACAGTTAAGGTCCGAGGCCGAGGTAGGCAACATTCTGTTCCAGCAGATGGCCATTGTCACTCCACCCCCAGCAGTGAGACTGTTGGAAGATGGCTACAGTAAGCTGCAGGGGCATTCCATCTCTATGTGACACCAATATCCTAAACATAGTCTCTGCCATAGGCAGGGTTACTCATTCAAGATGGAAAATTCAAGGAAGACCCTATAGTGGCTGCTGTCATGGTTAGAGGACACTGGTGACATGGATTTAACCATGAGGTATGTTGGTGTGTTGGCTCTATGGAAGAGTGAAGTTATCCTGGAAATTCCATTTTCATTTTACTTTTGTCTCCCTATGATTGAAACAGTGTTGGGTATGGCCTCCTGTCCTGTGGATAACCAGACCCCCCCCACCACCACCCAACTCGCCTCTTGTGAGTTTTGTCATAAAGAGGAAAGGAGGAACACTTCTTGACTCCCTTAGCTCCAGAGTTGCTCTTCTAGGGGACCACTTCTTCCTGTTGGGGAGACTTTCAGGGCAGGGGTTATCAAAATCACCTTTGAGTACTTAGTGCCTGAGACAGTGCCCCACAACTAAGAGGGTTTTAGGGAGTAACAGTTGAGCAAAGCATTTCCCTTGTGGGCTTCTGGGGACATGGGAGAAGCAGGCAGGAGGAAGGCATTTTGCTCAGGCTTGTCTACCTCATACACAGCCCTGACTCTGGTTCAGCCTCAAGTAAGCCAGGTGTGATGGGCACACACCTGTGACCCCACCACTCAGAGACGGGGAGGCGGAGAGGAAGAGAGGGAGAGGGAGGGACACACACACACACACACACACACACACACACACACACACACACACAGAGAGAGAGAGAGAGAGAGAGAGAGAGAGAGAGAGAGAGCGAGAGCACGAGCAGTAGTGCTAAGATCTGGTATGTCCTTGGCACTCAGCTGCCCTGGAGAAAATGATACCCAGGGTTCTTGAAGACCATTCATCACTCAGAGAAATGGATGGAGCTCCTGTCTCGGGCGTGGCCATCTTTTCTGCCCCTGGACTAAGGATCCTGACAGTGCAGGGACCCAGGAAGAATGCAGCCTGAAATCCTTTCCACAGCAGGAGAAGAGCTGTTCTGTGGATGTCCCTCCACACAGCAGGGATGCCCCATCTCTGAGGCCCTCACACCAACCAGCCCTTCAGCAGCTCCCACTCTTTGACCCAATGTCAATCCCCCCACACTGTTTTTAAAACACCTAATCTGTAGTGAGTAGTGAGTGAGATGTTAGTTCATCTCTGGACAGACACATTCCAAGGCGAGCCCTTGCTAGGTTGTCACTGGGTATTTGAAGTGGCAGGCAGGGATGCAAAGCCAAAGTAGTATCCATAAAAAACTTCTTAACGGAATGCGACTGGAAATACTTACAGATTTCTAGAGTGCTTCTCTTTTGAAATTAAAAAAATAATGTAGGGTTGGGGATGTAGCTCATTTGGTAGAGTGCTTGTCTAACATGCACAAAGCCCTGGGTTTGATATTGAGCACCACGTAAAGCAGGAATGGTGGTACGGACCCCCAATCCCAGAAGTTGGGGGGGTAGTAACAGGAGGATCAGAAGAAGTTCAGGATCATCCTCAGCTACACAGTTTGAGGCCAGCCTAGGATATATGAGACTGTGTCTGAAAAGAAGTTTTAATTGGCACATTTTTTGCATGTGTTTATGGTCACAGGATGATGGCCTGCTGCAGGCATATATATATATATATATATATATGCAATGACAAAACCAGAGTAAAAAGCCTTTCTATCTTAAGGTTAACACAAAATAAAGGCTGTGTTGAGGAGACAGCACACTCCATGAAGTGCCTGTTCTATTAGCATGAGGATTTCAGTTCAACCTCCAGCACCCACACAAAACACAGGTATGTGTAATCCCGACACTAGGGAGGTAAAGACGGGGGAACCCCAGGGCTTGGCCATCCACTCTAGTTGAATCAGTGAGCTCAAGATTTGATGAGAGACTCTGCCTCAAAATATAAGGTGGCGAGTGACTGAGAAAGACACCTTGGATGAGTCTCTGGTCCCCACATGCATGTGCGCGTGCACACACACATGGCTATTCATCTAAAATAACCTTGAAAAACTGACTGGCCAGAATCCCCCCCCCCTCCCAGGTATTTAGGCTCCATAAACTGGAGATCTTGCCAATGAAGTTGGTTGACACAATTTTTTAAAAGATTCTCTTTTGCTCAGGTCACTTTCCCACAAGGAAACGAATGTTAGTTATCTATCATCCTGTAACAATTGCCCCCATATCTCAGTGGCTTAAGACAGTAATTATTTATTATCTGACCGAATTGTCTTTCTCTCAAATTCATTGTTGAAGCCTTTATCCTCCACTCGACTGTGTTCCGTGAGATAGAGTTTTTAAAGTGGTAATTAAGGCTGAAGAGAGGGGCTTGGAATGTGGCTAGATGCACACTTAGAATGCAGAAGACTGTCAGCTCCAGAGTCTGCCTTGAAGGAAAGGTGAATGATGTCATAGGGTAGTCCAAAAGGACTGGGATCCTTACAAGAAGGGTAGGGGACATGAAGGACGCAAACACACAGAGAAGAGGCTACAAGGGAACACAGCCAGACCTTTGCAGGCCAAGGAGGGAGGCCTCCAAGAGACCAAACCCTCCAGATGCTGGACCTAGTATTAATCAGCTTTGTATTACTGCAATGCAACACTGGGCGCAGGCTGCTTTTGAAGTAAAGAGAAGTTTATTTTGGCTCACAGTTCTGGAGATACAAGTCCATGGAGCAGAGCTCCATCTCCATTGGGGCCATATCAATGGCTTAGGGCCTTCCTTTTGCCCTCTTCTTTGTGAGATTACTCCCTTAGTGATACTCATACCCCAAACTCTGTTCCAGGGACTCTGACTTAAGACATAGTTCAAAAGTGAAATTCCAAGACCAAGGGTCTTAGTGGTGGAGGGTCTCATTGAGGAGCTGTCTACATTGTTTTGGCCTGTTTGCATATCTGTGGGGTACTGTCTTAATTAAGTTAATCGATGTGGACGCATCATCCCCATGGGCAGCACCATTCCCTAGGCAGTGAGTCCTGATCTGCACAGGAGTAGGGAGACCTACAACTAAGCACACGAGCACCCACAGTCCCTGCATTGAACCTGTTGACTGAGTTCACACTGTCACTGCCACTTCTTTGCCCTGAGCCCACTCCACAGTGTATGTCTTTGGCCCTTGGCCATGCAGCGGTCCAGAGGCGGCCTTGTCGGGGTCAGGGGTGATATGAGATGACCTGATCCTTTGGCTTCTGTGCCACTGTGCTTCCTGCTGTTCTGCCTGAACCCAGGCAGCTCAGAATCCCTTCCCCATGTCCATCTCTTAGATGTCCACTTTCCTGGGTTTTCTTTTCACCAGCCTCTCATTTTCCTACATCATTTCATATACCATCATGGCCTCAATATTTTAAGACGCTTCCAGTTCTGTGCCCAACTCTGTTTACACTCTTGCCCTTGAACTCAGAAGCCATAGTGCCTCACTGTCCCAGGACCATCCGACTCTTACTCAGACACAGTCCCCTTCTCTTTGGTCTCCTAACCCATCCACTCCATCTGGTCAACGCAAAGTTTTTAGAATCACCCTTGACTCTTCTTTTCCTCCTCTTATTAATAATTCATCAGATTCCAAATGCTTTCTGCTTCCTCCTGGTCAGAGCTCTCTGAGTGGTGCTGTGTTCTCTCTGCCTTCACCTGCTACCAGGCCTGGAGCACTTCCCACTGCCTCTAGCTTGGGCCTCTGCTCCTCTACATCCCATCTGATCTCTACAGCCAGACATGCACCCCAAAACTGGGTCACTGCTCCTCCTACTGAGAAAGTGGTTGGGTCTTCAGCTCACCAAGACAGAACAGATTGCTCCCCTACAATAACTGAACAAGTTCGAGAGTGTTTTATTGTCCTCCCACCCCCATTTTCAGGCAAACTACCTTCCTTTGTTCAGTTGGGGCTATTTATTGAAGCCCCATGTGCCACACACACAGCGCCACCAGGCAGTGGGGTATATAGACTGTCCCCTGAGTGCTGCTTATGCCCTCACCCAGGCTAGCACCAGACTTGCTTGGCACTTTTTTTTTTTTTAATGCAAGGTCTCACAAGGTTATTGGGTAGATGGGGATGATCCTCTTGACTCCACCTCTCAAGTACTGGGATTATAAAAATCCTACACCAGGCCCGCTTATGTGGTGCTGGAGACAGAACACTGGGCTTCACGAACTCTGGACAAGCACTTTCCCAACCGAGCCATGTCTCCAGCCTGTATTTATTTGCTGAATAAACAAAGTATTTTGATTAGTGCTCTCACTAAAGACTAACTATTCACCCTTCCAACTTTAGAATAAAATTCATGGGAGATTTTAGAAAAAAATGATCTTCATGGTCCCCATTTACAGAAAGAGTCTATTCCAAAGAGCAGAGATAAATTATGATGAAATATTTTTAGGGCTCCCGAAATCTTCAAGCAGCTCATATCTCTCCATGAAGATTATGCCAGTAGCAAAGTTAACAGAATCAGCCAAGCTCTTAAGGAACAGCACATAGATTAAAGACATCCAACAAAATCCAATTATAAAGGGACATATTTTGTATAAATGTCCAATAACCCCTTTGTCCACTATGGCTGCAGACAGTGCCCGGTGGAGGCAGCCCTCTCAGGGTGACATTTACAGATGGTTAGGTGTGTTAATGGCAAGTAGCCAGTGGGGACATCATTTTATTATTTGTGTGTGTGTGTGTGTGTGTGTGTGTGTGTGTGATATATGTATGTGTACATGTGTGTTATAATGTGTGTGTGAGCACGCATGTGGAGGTCAAAGGTGGACATCAGTTGTATTCATTCTTCCGTCTTTCTCCACCTTATATTTGAGACAAGGTCGCTTCACTGAACGGTGAGGCTTACCTCAAGTTAATTAATTCAGCTAGGCTGGAGGGCCAGCAATCTCCAAGAATCTGTTCATCTCTGCTCCCTTCCACCCCAGAACTAGGGCCATCATAACATCCATCCCCAAGACAGCCTTATCCTTCCAAAGGGAAACTTCCCTTAAAAATGTCACCCAGGGCAGGTGGGATGGTTCAGTGGGTAGTGGCGATGGCTGCCGAGCCAGAGGACCTGAGTTTTATCTCTGAGACCCACATGGTGGAAGAAGAGAGACTGGAAAATTGTCATCTGCACAGGTGCTGTGACACACATACTACACCCCGCCCTCCAATGTCACTCAAGACAATGTCACCCTGGGAAGCCAGCATGCCACTTCCTGTTCCTATGAAAAGTGTAGGGACCCAATATAAATGAGACCATGCAGTATTTGCCCTTTGGGGTCTGGCTTATCTCATGACAGCCTTGGGGTTTATTCCCTGCCCAGAGCCAGTGTCTGTCTGTTCCCTGTTCCAGCCAGTCATGGCTCATTTTCTTTTCTAGAAGGTTCTCTTCTGCCTCTCTGCTTATTTACACCATTACTCCAGGTTCAGCTCTGCTCCTCCAGTCATCCCAGCCATCACCTCTCCACAGCCCGAGTACTACTTAATACACTGCCAGCAGGTGTGTGGGCTCTGGAGGACGGAGACCAGGCAAATGAGCAGGGCCAAATGCCACTGTCATGGGCTGAACACTGTCCCCGAGAATAGATGCTCATGTTTTTAACTGTAGAACCCTCTAGTGGGAGTCTTATTTGGAAATACGGTCTTTGTGGATGTCACCAGTTTAAAACAAGGCCATTGAGGTGGGCTCTAATCCAAGATGATTAGTGTCCTAAGAAAAGGGACATTGGGACACAAGCAGACCCCAAGGGAAGGTGGCTTAGGAGGTGGGGTTGGGCTGCTAGATGCTAGGAGAGAAAGAAAGTTTTGGAAGCCTGGAGGAAGCACGGCCACACCCAAACACTCGCTTTAGACTTTGAGCTGCAGAACTGTGTAGAAATGAATGCGACCGTGCTGTTTTAAGTCCTTGGTGCAGAACCTGTTTACTTAATAGACTGCAGACTGGAAATATCTGAAATAAGACTGCCTCTGTACTGAGCATGCATTTTTGTCCGGACTGTCTAAACAATGCAATAGAGCTACACGACATAGCACTCACTTTGTGTTATCAATTATGTTATCCAGAGATGGCTTACAAGTCCACAGGGGGATGTGCCTATATGCCATGTTAACACCATGCCACTTTATAAAAAGGACTAAGCACATGAGAGTCTCGGAGCCTCGGGATCCTGGAACCAACCTCCAGTGGCAGACTGTGCCTTGTTGTCAAAGACCCAGAAAAATAAACTGACATGACTGAGTGACACAGCTCCGTCTATGCTGGAGTCTATGTACGTGTCCTCACTGGGCTCAGGGATGGCTCTGGGTCTCTGAGAGTACCTGACTCAAACTCAACAGGCTACCTACCACCAGCAGGGACTCCACTCGGGGGCTCTGTGAGGCTTGGATAATAACCAGGTGGGGGGAGCCTGGCCCTCTCCATCAACAATCCCAGACCTCGTCTGACAGCCACAAAGACATGCTGTCTGTCCTATTTCCCTTTAAGTGGCGACTTTCTAAGAACCTACCTCAATTCAGGTGATGTCAGACTTTAAGACTCAATCCCTGCCTTTCTTTTTTTTTGGTTTTTCGAGACAGGGTTTCTCTGTTTAACAGCTCTGGCTGTCCTGGACTCACTTTGTAGACCTGGCTGTCCTGGGCTTGCTTTGTAGACCAGGCTGGCCTCAAACTCACAGAGATCCACCTGCCTCTGCCTCCCAAGTGCTGGGATTAAAGGCGTGCGCCACCACGCCTGGCCCTGCCTTTCTTTTTAAAAACTCATTCTGCTTTGTAGGTGACAGTCTAGAAACCCAGTCAAGGTAAATCCAACCACTGCTTCCAAGGCATGAGTTTTAAGAAGTGGAGGGAACAGCCACTCTCCTGGTCATGCTCCAACTGGAGAGGATGGCACAGCTTCTCCTTTGATTCCTACTGTGTCAACTGGACCCTGCATGCTTTTCTCAGCCTGTGGCTTATGACAGCACAATTCACAAATGCTAGCAGTGCACAGCCTCAGCTGGTGTGGGGAAGCACTGTCCTCCTTCCCACAGCCCAGTCCAGCCCCACCCAGGGGAGAAGGTGAAGACTTACCGTTCTTAGAGGAGCATGCTGTGTGGGGGATGCCAATGGAGGCCGCACTGGACTCTGAAAGGCCAGGCAGAAGCGCTGGCCAGTGTCTGGTGGGGACGAGGAAGCATAGATGCGGTTTTCTAGGCGTTCAGGCTCCTGCTTGTAGGACTCCAGGGGAAATGGGTGTTGCTTGGTCACTTGGGTAGGAGTTGAAGGAGAAGAGGACACACTGGAAGCTGCAGGGAAATGACAGAGCTCATCAGAGGCATGGCCTTGGCAGGGAAGACAGGGTTCTTTCTCTACTCCTAAGAGCCCATATCTTCCTCTGACAAAAGCAACCCTGAAATATTCAATGCAGAGATCAGGGACAAGTTTAGTAAGTGTATTCACAGTCTCTTAGAAGTTCGGGGTTCAGGAGCACCCTCACGATCCATGCTGAGGGGTGAGCAGGCCCCCTCCACATGGTCTCGCTCTCCCGTTGGCCAATACTCCTTGCTCTCCCTCCCCACCACGCATGTCCCACAGCAAACACCATGGAGTCATATTGGTGGGGGCTGCTTATAGGGAGATGCAGAGAGAGCATATCAGAACCAAGCTCACTGTGGCAGAAGTCACAGGGCGATAAGGGTGAGCAGGAAAGTGCATGCCTTGCAAGGCTGAGGACCTGAACTTGGAGTCCACGTATGAAAGTCAATCACATGGTACACACTTATACTCTCAGCACTGGGAGAGGTGATAGAGACAGGCAGATCCTTGGGGCTCGAGCGGCCGGCCTAACCTACTTGTGAGTTCTAGGCTTTCAAGGGCACCGAAAGACATCCTCTGACATCCATGAGCACATGCGCACATGCGCACCCACACATACACAACTATGAACACAGGAGATGTGGGACAAACGTTCCTGGTAATATACTCCTGTCTTGGGAACACATAGTGAAGTACATGCCAGAAGAGACTGGCCGGAAAGGGGCTTCTAAAGTGCATACCCCTTAGATGGACAGGAGAAGGGAAGAGGGGAGGTGGAGGGAAAGGTGTCAATAAAACACTGCATGGAGATTGGGGACATGGATCTGCCAGGAGTGAACCTTGTTCATATCACAGAGCTTCTGAAATCCCAGGATCTGTCTTTCATAGGGAATCATCACTCCTGTATACACAGTTATGTTGCCAGTTAACTATACGGGCCAAACTGTCCCTCGAAGCATACAATGAAGACTAGTGCCCAGTATTGTAAATGTGACTTTTTATTTAGAAATAGGGGTTTTTCAGGTTAGTCAAGTTTGGGTGAGGTTCTGTCATGTTGGGGTGGGTCTGATACAGTATGGTACGTATTTTCATAAATGAAGAGGTGTTTGGGCATGGTGGCACATGCCTTTAATCCCAGCACTCAGGAGGTAGAAGTAGAGGCAGGTAGATCTCTGGGAATTTGAAGCCAGCCTGCTTTACATAGTAAGTTCCGGGTAAGCCAGGCCTCCACAGTGAGACCCTGTGTCTTAAGAAGACAAAAAAGAGAGACATAGAGGTATGCATGCGTATGGTGTGTGTACCCATGTACACACACACACACACACACATACAAACAGGGGGGGGGATATATATGCTAGAGGTCTTACACACACACACACAGGGGGGGATATATATGCTAGAGATCTTACACACACACACACACACACACACACACACACACACACAGAGAGAGAGAGAGAGAGAGAGAGAATATACATGCTAGAGATCTTTAGTCCCTTGGAACAGAAGGTTAAACATGCACCAATATGAGAAGGCAGAAATGGCTACAACGCATGAGAGCCTGGAAGAGACAGGGAGAAGCCCTGCCCTGCATACTATGGAGGGAGCATGGCACTGCCTGTGCCTTGATTTTGAACTTCTGCTTTTCTTTCAGATAGAGTGTCATATATACCCCAGGCTGGCCTTGAACTATGTAGCTGACCTAGTCTTCAGCAGGGTGCCAGCCTACCCCCTCACAGAGAGGTCACAGCAGGCCAACTCCACCTGTGAGTGTCACACAGGAGACACTTCATGCTTGCTCTCTTAACTCAGTCTCAGACACCCAGTCCTGCCTTGGTGCTTCCCTTGTGGGCATGCCTAACACCTAATGGGCACGGGTTGGGGGCTGATGGGGTGCAGCAGAGCAGGGTGGGTCAGGTAGGTCTGGAAAGAAAAACGAAAACAAACCTGTGGTACATACACAGCCTAAGGATCTTCATTGGAAAACCCTTCTAAGGTTGGGAGTTTTCATGGGTCAGTATAGGGGTGGTTCCCAGTGATTTCCAACTACTCCAACTCCCTCTTGGCCCACTGTGACAGAGAGAACTGCTATCCAGTCTCCATGGAGCACAGTCAAAATTCCCTTGGGCTGTAACTCCATCTAGTCTCCATTTAGACTTTCTGGTCCAAACCACATCCACACACACATTTTCAAAGACACAGAAGAACACAGGCCTCTGTGGAGCTCATTTTGCTGATCAAAATTACAGATGTGGGTTTAGGGAGAGGGCTCAGTCAGTAAATGGTTTGCTTTGGAAGAATGAAGACCTGATTTCATCTCCAGAAACTATTAAAAACAAAACAAAACAAAACAAAAAAAACTCCCCCCCAAAACAGGCATAGTGGTGTGTGCTTATACTCCCAGTTTTGGGAGATAGAGACTGGAGGATCCCAGGGCTCACCTAGCCTACCTGGAAAATTCCAGGCCAAGTGCAAGACCTTGTCTCAGGAAACAAACAAACAATCAACAAACAAATAAACCAAGGTGGATGCCAGCTGAAGAGCAAAGCCAAGGTGGTCATCAGAGCACACGTGAGCACCTGCACGTGCTTGCAGATCCAGAGGAACACACACAAGCTCACACAGGCGGACACATTCGTTTATTCCTTAGAGCTGCTTGTCCTCACCAAGTGTCTGGAGTTATGACTGTACTGATTCTGAAAGCAGAACTCACACACCTAACAGTTTATCGAGTGGAAGAGTGAGTCACGGCAGCACAGTCCCTGACAGGAAGGAGTCAGTCTCACCCTCCTCTCCATGTGAGGAAGGTGGTGGGTAGAAGAGAACCCTTGACGTGGAATGATGCCATCTGCAGTTTTTAAGAAGGGGAAGGATTTTATATGTCAGTGTTCACATTCTGCCGATCTGCATGTCTGCAGCATCCTCCGAAGGATCCAGAAACACCAGCTGTCTCCAGGGAAGGGAGCAACCAGAAGGAAAGCCGCTCACTGATACTTTTTTTTTTTTCTACCCTCACGCCTTATCTTGTGGATGTGACGATGTTTAACCTTGACTGTCAATTTGACGAGTTTTAAAGTCGCCATGGAAACATAGCCCTGGTAGTGTCATTAGTGTGTTTTCCAGAGAGGTTTAACTGTGGTAGCATCATCCCATGGACTGGGTGTCCCAGACAGAACAAGAGAGAAAGCTAGCTGGGCATCGGCATTCATTCTGCTTCCAGACAGCAGAAGCAGTGTGACCAGCTGCCTCCCCTGCTGCTATGCCTGACAGTACCCTCGCCGCCGACTGTGAGCCAATAGACCCTTCCTTACATTGTTTATATCAGGCATTTTGTCGTAGCGACAAGAAAAGCAATCATACAGGTGTGTAGTATATATTTTGGAAATTATGTTTTTCTATCCATTGTTCTTTTACAAGCAGCTGGCAAGCCATGTGTTTAAGCCCGTGCCCACCCCCTGCCCTAGTCCTCTCTCCAGCTATGTGTGGCTTCCACCGGGGCTAGAGACAGGGCCTTGTTATCCTGAACTGCCTGCTGCCTGCAGAGTAAGGCTTCTTCCCTTCCTCTGTGTTTACAGCTCAGTCTCTGTCCACCTCTGGAGAAGCCATCTCCTCACACCACTCCCCGGCAAGAGGCCCAGTCACTGCTGGGTGACAAACCTCACCACCAGGGAACACTCCCTGTTGGTTCTTTGGTTGGTTAACATTCACCATTCCAGTGTAAACCACCAGAGGGGAATGAAGGCAGCTTGCTCATGAGGTCTCAGAAGGCACAGGCCATCAAGCTTCTCCACAGCCCTGATTCCTTGTAGATTGCTTTTGCAAACGCTGGAAGAGCCTAACCCACTTCAACAAAGGAGGCCAGGGGAGAAGGCTAATGGCTGGCGGAGGGGCACTGAGTCACAGCTAGACTGGCTGAGCCTCCCTGGGTGAGGATCAACAGAATGGCCTTTTCTGCTAGGATGGATACCCGACTTTTGATGTGGCTGGATAACTCTTCACACCCCCCACCCCCCCAAGAAAACTCTTTTCAAGGCCATGAGGTGTTTTCACTTTCCTCCAGCCTGCCGTACTTCTGCCCTGCTCTCTTCCCTGAGCCAGGAACTCTTTTGGGGGAAACATGCACAGTGACTTCATAGGCAATGTCAGGCAAATTATCTGTGACCAAGATAATTTGGAGTGATGTTTTTGAGCACTGTGTATTCAAATGCTTATTTCTGTACAAAGAGAGTTCAATACAGGCCTGGACACTACTTCTGCCATTTTTATGAAGCATCTCCTGTCTCAAATGTTTTGTAAACATTGTTCTCTGTCACCTTCTGATTGGTTTTAATAAAAATGTGATGGCCAATAAGCTGAGGCAGGATCAGGAGACTTCCAGGGAGAGAGAGGGAACTCTGTGAAAGAAAGAGGCACCTAGTCAGAGGTATGAAACTGAGGAAAGGCAACGAGCCACGTGGCAGAACCTAGCTTGAACATAGATTAATATAAACAGGTTGCCTAGTTGGGAACAACAGCCTAGCTTAAGTCCTAAAGCTATTATGAATAAATAAATCTTTGTGTCATTATTCAGAGCTAAGGTGGGCATAGAAAGGCCTCCTGAGCCGGGCGGTGGTGGCGCACGCCTTTAATCCCAGCACTTGGGAGGCAGAGGCAGGCGGATCTTTGTGAGTTCGAGGCCAGCCTGGTCTACAAAGCGAGTCCAGGACAGCCAGAGATATTCAGAGAAACCCTGTCTCGAAAAACCAAAAAAAAAAAAAAAAAAAAAAAAGAAAGGCCTCCTGGTTACATTTCCAAACATACACCTAAGACAACTGACTTAACAAGAGAAGAGGATTACCCTGGCTCATGGTTTCAGTTCATGATAGGTTGTCCTGCTGCTTTGGACCAGTGGTGGGGCAGCACCAACAGTATGTGGCAACTGTCCACCTCATGGCCAGGCCACAAGGAGACTAAGGAACCACATTGCCTTCAAGAAAACATCTACACGACTGAAGACCTCCTGCCAGGACCTAGTGCTTAAACTTCCCACTAGCACCAAGGTGGCGACCCAGCCTTTAACATGTGGGTCACTGGGGAACATTCTAGAAACAGACCATGGCAGAGGGGGAAGGGAAATGTGTGAGGTGAGGGATAGGAGGGACGTCAGATGTAGGCCAAGGTGCTCACATGCACAGGCAGAGAATATGTGGTTAGTTTAGGGGTACAGGGAAGAACTTTACTGGAATAAAAAATCTGTTCCCTCTCCTCCCTGGTGGGTGAAATGTCTTCCCTGCAGCACTTCCTGCTACTTGCTCCTCAGGTACCTAGACCTCAGATGAAGGAGCCAGTGGTCAGAGGACAATTAAAGATGTATCCACTTCCTTTGGTCAGTAAACAGTTCATATGTCCGGACTCCAATTCCCAAACTCCTTTACTGTCAATAAATTGGGTTGCCAACAAGGGACAGGACCAAAGATGCAAAACCATGTAAAATTCCTTCTCAGCCACGTGAACTCTCTCTGAAGGGGCTCCACAGGCCTACAGGAAAGAGTCTGGAGGTACCGAGTGCCTGGAAAGAGCAGGAAGAGGTGATAAGGAAGGGTATGCAGTGGGGGGGGGGGGGGGGAGGCACACACAGGGGATGGGACACAGGGCTGGGCCTAGGACTCTGAGTGTTCTCCACACGAGGTGGACAGGCAGCTCCCCCTCTATGCTGGCAGGGAATGGAGGGACAAAGAACAGTCATCACCACTTGGGTGCTGGCTTCTCAGTAGTTATTTAGGGATGGCTGTAAGGCTAGTAAGGGCATTCCTGATGATTTTCTCTTTGAATATTGGTGTCACCATTAGTAAATCAAGGGGCAAGAAGAATAATGCTGTTTCATGTCTCTGTTCCCTTTACAACTCAGAGGTGTGGTGTGTCCAGCCTTTTGATGTTGGAATGGGTGCTGTCATTTATAAAGTTCATGCTCAATAACCATACAATCACATTACCAAATAAAATTGTAAAAGGAGCTCAATGTTCTAGGTTTGTTTATGACTGTGTGTTAGCCTACAGTCATAGCTATCTGAGGTGTTGTTTACATAGATTCAGTACTACTTTCTCGCTGGACAGACTACAACTTGGCTATCTATGAGAGCAGGTGCCTGTTCTGCACATCAATGGCTCCCAGAAGCTTCTGGGCCCCAACTGGGTGCAGGGGGAAGGGGAAGCCAGAGGCCTCTTTTAGGTATGGTGGGGGAAAAGGGACAAGAGCAAAACAAAAGGCAAACCCAGCACCTCCAAACTGTCCCCTATGTTAAATGTCCTGGAGGGGCCAGAGGGGAGCTTGGAGGGGAGCAGCCAGACTGTAGTCAGAGCTGGGCAGGTCCTCTTAAATAGCTGAGGACTTGGCCTTTGACCTAGAGAGTAACATGGATGTTCTCCAGTGCAGGTGACTTTCACACAAGGTGGGCAGTGCCCATGGAAACCCAAAAGGAACCCAGATGGTCCCCTTCTTCTGAGAAGGCACCCCCCTCCTCTGCTTCTGAAGGGTTTTGCTATGGGCAGTTGTCAGCTCTGAGGGTGAACAATAGCTTTGATTTTTTTCTGGCTGCCGCCAAGCCCATGAATAAACCTAGTGAGTGAACAGAAATGGACCCTGGCAGCCATACAGAATGCCAGGCAAGTGTCTCCAGACACAGGGGAGCCATGAGGGGGTGACTTCACAGGGCCTGGCTGGCCATGCTGGTGGTAGGAGCTGCAGCTGAGAGTGGGAGGAGAATAGAGGACAGAGAAGTCAATGGAGAGGAGTGAGCACTGGCCTTCACGACTGCTGGGCAAGGCTGAAGCAGTGGCCTGGGCTTCGGAAGCTCCAACCCTGGGCCTGGATTTACCCCTAACTCACCATGGGCCCTGAAGCAAGCCCACCTCCTATCTCCTGACAAATAAGCTAAGAGCCCCAGCTGGCTATGCATGCACTCTCAGGCTAGAGCCAGGAGCAGGTCTTTTCTTTTCTTTCCTTTCTCTTTCTTTCTTTCCTTCTCTCTCTTTCTCTCCCTCCCTTCTTTCTTCTTTTTTGTTTTGTTTTGCTTTTCAAGACAAGGTTTCTCTGTGTAGTCCTGACTGTCCTGGAACTCCCCTCTGTAGACAACACTGGCCTCAAACTCACAGACATCCACCTGCCTCTGCCTCCCAAGTTCTGGGATTAAAGGCATGCACCACCACTCTCTGGGTTGGCCTTTTCATGCATGGGTGGCAGAAGCGGGACAGCCTTCACTTTGCTGACTGTAAATCGAATAGGCCAAGGGAAGAACAGCTGTGAGCTGACATGGATTGGGGTGAGGGGCTTTCTGAAGCACACACTGCCTATGTGTGATGAGGGCCTGGTCAGTGCTCTTAGTTTGGGGGATAATGATGAGGGCCATAAAAGGGGCAGTGGCATAGGGAGGGTGCTGGACAAAAATGCTGTAAAACGGGGAGAGACAAATATCCTTGTTGCTGAGGAACCATGGACTATCAAAGGGGACAGAAACCACCAGACCATGCAGGCAGGAGCCACAGTTGGTGGGTATGACACTGCAGTCTGACAGCTTGGCTGCAGAAGCGGATACCTGGTATCTTCCCTCTAGGAAGGCTCTGCTGTGACTTTTAATTATTAATTTGCTGGGTTAGGATTTGAACCTATGGCTTTCTGCATGCTAGGCAAGCACTCTATCACTAAGCCATATCTTCAACCTTCTTTTTATTTTTATCTTGAGACAGGGTCTCACTAATTTGTCCAAGGCTTGGTAAGGATGGTCTTGAACTCACTCTGTATCCCAGGCTGGAGTTGAATGAACTTTCCATCTTTCTACCTTAACTTCCTGGGTAACAGGACTATAGGCCTTTGCAAGGTGGTCTGACTTCTGTGGTTATTTTTTTATTTTTTTATTTTTTTTTTTGGTTTTTCGAGACAGGGTTTCTCTGTGTAGCCCTGGCTGTCCTGGACTCAATTTGTAGACCAGGCTGGCCTCGAACTCGCAAAGATCCGCCTGCCTCTGCCTCCCAAGTGCTGGGATTAAAGGCGTGCGCCACCACTGCCCGGCTTCTGTGGTTATTTTTAAAATTGTTTTTAAGATTGATTTATTTATAGATATGGGTGCCTTATTTGCATGTGTGCCTACATGACAGAAGAGGGTATCAGATCCCATTGTAGATGGTTGTGAGCCACCCTGTGGTTGCTGGGAATTGAACTCACGACCTCTAGAAGAGCAGCTGGTGCTCTTAAACACTGAGCCATCTCCCCAGCCCTTTCTGTTGTTATTTTTAACCTTGTTTCCAAGGTGCCTCTCTGGCCTAGTCAACATCCAGTCCTCCCATACTGCCCCTCAGCCCTGACTGTTGGACATCAATGGCAGGCAATGTCACCTTGGTGCCCTGGCACTGTCCTTGGGTGCTGCAGGAATGGAGGGGACACACTACACTCGCTCTCAGGTCGTTTCTGACTGGGGATGGGAGAAGGTGAGTATGTAGTAGGTCTCTGCTGACCCCCACCTCCTCCCACCCACCTTTGCCACTGGCAACAGTTCTCCTGACCCATCTCCTGGACAGGCATGGGTTTCTGCTTTTGCTTGCTTCTGGGCTTAAGTCTTGACTTCCTTTCCTTACTGGCTGTGAAACCACCCCCACTCCTCTGTGAAAAGGCCCTTTGGAATCCTAGCTAAATGTCCCTGTTCCCTGTTCTTACAGATGCAACCCTCAGCTTTCAACCTTTTCTCATGAACTATTTAAGGGCTGAGGATGGCCTTGAACTGTGGAGCATCCCTCGGTCACCAGCTGCGTGGCCTCAGGTGAGTCAGTGTTCAGTGTCTAGGTTAGCATTTGAAGATGAGTAGGTCTGAAGCCATACTCCCCTGAATGCTCAGGATTTTGTCTGAAAATGAGAGCTACCTTAGGGAGTTCTGTGATGATTACCAGGTAAAAGCAAAGAATTCCAGAATGCCCAACAACACTGGTAGCCAGAAGGCACCATTAATCCAAGATCCCAGGAAAAGGGCAGCTAGACAGGAACCTGTCCACTTAGCCATCTCTGACCACACCTAGCTGTCTCTGGCAGGAGTGTGGCGGCTTTAATCAGAGTCCACTTCCAGCCGCACCAAGACCTGTGCTCCCTCTGCCATGGCCCCATTAGGGTGACAGCAATCGTCCCTCCTGAGCAGACAGGGGTTTTCCTTTGGAAAGTCCAGCTCACGGCTACCATTTGGTACCCCGCAAGCCAAGGTCAGCCAAGACGCAGTTGGGAAGCCCTTCTAATGGGGTCCCAGGACAATCTGGCACTCCATCCACAGTAGTTTAGGAAAGCCGAAGAGCCATAGATCCTCAGGGACCTGGGTATGCGGCTCAGTTGATGAACTGGATTTTGTCACCAATACCACATAAAGCTGGGCACGGTGGTTCATACCTGTAATCTAAGAACTTGAGAGGTGGAGGCAGGAGGACCAGAAGTTCAAGGTTATCTTTGACTAGCAAACCGAGTTTGAAGCCAGACTGAGATACATGAAACCCTGTCTCAAAGATCAACCAACCAGCCAACCCCGAAGCCAATGCATAGAAAACCAAGCCCAGTCCTACACATTAGCTCGCCCAGTTACACTGTTCCTGGGGTAAGTATTACACCACGGTGACTTTTAGGCCAGCAGATTCTCTTTCTGTAGGGGTGTTTTCCACGTCACAGTCTCCCACCTGTGACCTCACTAATTTTTTTCTTTCTCTTTGACCTAAAATTTGGGTTGTTCTTCTAGGCCACTTCTCTATCATCTGCTTTGGTGGGACACATTCTAGAGTGATCACGGCCCATTCTACCTGTCCTCATCCCTAGCTCCAGACTCTGGGAGGAAGAGCCTGTGCCTGCTGCTGCTATGTCAGGCAAACACATTAGTTTTGGGACCCTTTACACCCTCTAAAAATACACTATTTATTTAAACATTATTTTTGCCATTTGTAAGTGAATCAGTATTTCACAGGTCCACAAGTTTTAATTTCTGATATAATGGATAGAGATATTTATGACTACATGTACAAAGCTCCTTGGTATCTTCAGTCATTTTTCAGAATTATAGATATTACAAGGGAATCATGTAATTTGCAACCAAATGGATGGAACTAGAAAAACTCATCCTGACCAAAACCCAGACCCAGAAAGATACACATGGCATGTACTCACTTATAACTAGATATTAGCCATATAGTACAGGATAATCATCCTACAACCCACAGACCCAAAGAGACAGGAACTTGGCATAACTATCCCATGAGAAACTTCACCCAGCAGTGGATAGAAACAGATCCTGAGACACACAGTCATATATAAGAGAGGGAGGACTAATAGAGAGATCCAGAGGGGACAAGAACACTACATGAAGATCAACTGAACCAACTAACGTAGTCCCCTAGAGGTTTACAGAGAGTGAAACACTAACCCTCCCCCCCCCCAAAAAAAGCATATATAGACTAGACCTAGGTTCCCTACACATATATAGATGATAGGAAACTTGGTCTTCATGCGGATCCATTAGCCAGTGGAGGAAGGGCATGGTCTATGCCATGGACTCTGTTGCCTGTTAGTGGGACACTTTACTCTAGCTGGGCTGCCATGTTGGGCACCAGTGCAAGAGGAAGCTCTTAGCCATCATGTGACTGGTGAACTCAGGGGGCTTGATAGGGATGGGACCCACTCACCCAAGGAGATGGAGAGGAAGGAGAGCGGAAAGAGGATGAGAGAGTGGGACTGGGAGAGGTAGAGGGAGGGGGGCTGTGATCAAGATGTAACTTGAATAAGTAAATAAATAAATAAAACCTCTCACTAATATATATTTAAAATAAAACAAAAGGGAAGGGAATGGTATATATTCCTTATGCATTATAAATGTCCTTAATATATGGGTCAAGAAAAGATGCTAGATCTGTGTATCTGATTTTCATTCAGCCTATTTTAATACGTGGTTTTGGTTGACATACATATATTACTAAAAATATAACACACACAACAATCTATTAATATATACCACTGTGTGTGTGTGTGTATATATATATATATATATATATATATATATATATATATATGTATGTATCTTACCTTGCCTCACAGAGGTAGAAGGGGGAAACCATCATAGTCTGTGAATGACTCTCAGTGACTGAAGGGTCTTTGGACCTATCATGACTATCCTGATTCTGTTCCTTTTCTCCCTTGGTGATTCTTGTAGGCCCCTTTCTCCTTGTGAGAAGTCAAGTCCCTCTGCTGGGACCACATGGCAAAACACACACCATCTCTTGTGCATGTTTCACAGAATTCTCTGCTTCCTTCACTAACCACATCCCAACACTATAAAGGACAGGACCATGGCTTGGATCTGAGTTCCTTTTGACAAGGACAGTCTGTGCATGGTCCTATTCATTGCTCCACCATTCTCCCTGGAGGTGTTTACTTTTTAATGAAAAGGAAAATACAACAGGAGATGAGACAGAACAGAACTCTCAGCACACTCTATGTGGGAATGGAAGACCCTGACCGATGGGCAGGTGTGGGTGGGCTACGTTCAGAGGGATAACTCCTCCAAAGTGAAGGCTCACAGTAGATGAGAAGCCCAGAGGCAAGAGAACTCATAGGCTTTGCCTAATGGCCTTTGCTCTTTAGGTCTATTTGGGTGGGTGCCACCTGTGACTTTCTCGGGTATGTTATAGGATCAGAACAGACATCAGAACTCTTGGGCGCTCATGGTCACTGTGATGTCTGCGTCCTGGTCCAGCCCCTTTCAAAGGTTTCTCAAGGGCTTAACATATGGCTCCTTTGGCAGAGTGTCTGCCTAGCATACATGTCCAGCACTGCTACAGTTTGCTCAGCAGGTAAAGTGCCTACTGTGCAAACATTAGGACCTGAGTGTGATCCCAGATCCCATGTTAAAAACTGGACCTGGGAGTGCATGCTTGCAACCTTACTGCTGGAAAGGCGGAGAAGGGTGAATCCCTGGAGCAAGCTAGCTTAGCCAATCTGGCAACTCTCAAAACAAACGAACAAAACAAACAAGTAAATGAAATAAAAGGTGGACAGAGTGTGAAGAATGACACTTTAAATTGTCCTCTAGCCTCCACCTCTACATGGACACATGTACCTGCACTACCCCCATATACACCTACATAAGCATGAACACACAGAGACACATGCATGGAGACATAGAGATACACAGAGACAGAGACACACACACACACACACACACACACACACACCCTCCCTCCCTCCAAGGCAGTCTGAGAGGTGAGTCAGGCTGCTGCTATATGACATTT
This sequence comes from Lophiomys imhausi, assembly GCA_907164525.1. Classification (NCBI taxonomy): domain Eukaryota; kingdom Metazoa; phylum Chordata; class Mammalia; order Rodentia; family Muridae; genus Lophiomys; species Lophiomys imhausi. The sequence goes on along the minus strand of CAJQZJ010034511.1, from coordinate 262,592 downwards.
TTGTTGCTCTTTCATCAAGAAAGCACAATGTGTTGATGTGAATGGCTGAGATAAACAATGAAAGCCTGGAGGAATGGTGCTGAGGCCAGGCGGGGATAGAGATGCTGTCCTCCGAGTCTCCACTATCTGCTCTGGAGTCAGCTGTCTTTAACTTTGTTTTGTGTGTTAAGATGTGTTAGCATTTGCTGATTTATGATCCTAGTGAGGCACGCTTGCTCGTTAAATCTCAAAGAACCCTGCTTGCCCCCACGCTTTGCTGCCTTGGTGTGTCACTGCTCTAGGAGTGCCCTAGCTACCATCTAGTTGAGAACGACTATGTGTATGTTGCATATGTGTTTTGGAATAGGTCAGCTGTGTGCATATCTTCGGCGACTTTCTTCTGACTAGTCCACTGTGCCATGGACAAAGGTACCCTAGTTGAAGAAGTTTCTAGGGAAAACAGGAGGCACACAGAGGACCTGCCTTGTTAAGCAAACAACTCTGTTCCGTTCTCCGCTGCTAATAATGTGCTGGAATGATTATACTCATAGCTTCCGTTCCTGTCTTAGCTAGGTTTCTACTGAACTGATAAAACACTGTCCAGAAGCAACTTGGGGAGGAAAGGGCTTATTAGGTTTATACATCCCAGGTCACAGTTCACTGAGTGATACCATGTCAGGAACCCGGAGGCAGGAACTAAAGCTGATGCCATAGAGGGATACTACTTACTGATGTGCTCCTTAAGGCTTGCTTAGTCTCCTTTCTCATACAACTCAGGACCACCTGCATAGGGTAGGCACCACGTCCCCCATGGGATGGACCCACCCGTGTCAATCATTAACTAAGAAAATGCTCCCAGAAGCTTGCCCACAGGCCAATCTGTGGAGGCATTTTCTCAGTTGAGGTTCCCATTTCCTAAAAGATTCTAGCTTATGTCAAGTTGACATAAAACCAAACCACACATGAGGTCTGTGGATCTTGGACCCTTCAAGGGTCCATTGGTTCAGCCCTGTGCATCTGGGTTCTTCCCTGGTGGGTCCTTGAGCAACACACTCTGCTGACTTCCCCATGGAAGCCAGTGTGTCAGTGCCCAGTGCCAAGGTCAGTGGGAGCAAAGGCTCAGACTCACCATCCTAGGGCTGGTCAGTAGACCCCTACTGTGCCACACAACTCATCCCTATCTCTACCAGCTCAGGCACACTGGGCAGGGAGGCAGCTGGACTGCAGTTAGGCTGTGTCCAGGTGACAAGTCTTATTGGCCTCAGCAGACACAGCTCCTGCCTGGCGCACGGACTGTCTGGCCAGTGTTGGCTGAAGAGAAACTGACGTGGGCTATGCACAGGTTCAACTGGGTGGATAACTCAAGGAGAAACCCTGGAGGGGACCCCCTGCTCTCCGCAACTGCCTTCCAGAAGCTAGAGACTTTAAGGTGGCCCTAGCCATGTCTAAGAGAAAAGAATCTCCATCATCAGGAAATCTGTGGTAAGAACTTGAGGTCCTGGTGGTCCCCAGGTACAGGCTTGACCTTGGGGTCTGAACTTTGCTGATGGTTTTCAGATCCTCCTTGGTGACTCCTGGCTTACACTCTCTTGGGCTTTAACCAATTGGGGTAGAATTAGACCCCATGGCCTCAGTGGTCGGGGATGCCATTGGGAGGGAACATGCTCAGCTGTCCTCTTTTGCGCCTGAGGAAAGTCTGGCTGATCCCACTCTAGCATGTATGTGGTCTATGCACATCCCAGGCTGGTAGTGATCTGTCTGTATGAGACTCTAGGTCTCATACAGTGTCCATAAGTTTTTCCACTGAACTTAGTAAACATTCTGCATCTTGTTTCCCATGGAAAAGGTTCATGCAAAATCACTGGTCTGGGCAGTCCTCAATGTCTTCCCTGGAAGAATTGAATGTGACACACTGAGTAGAGGGTATCTTGGCTACTGGGACAGTTGAGATGTGCTTGTGTCTCTCTCTCCAGCACTGAGATTTTAAGCATGAATTTATTGCATCTGGCCTTTTTTTTTTTTTAATGTGGATTTGGGGACTGGATTCAGGTCCTCATGCTTGCACAACAAGCACTACCGACTGAGCCATCTTCCCAGTCATCATCATCCATGTAAAAAATAATTACATTTATTTGTGTGTGTGCACATGTACATGTATGCTGCAGGACACACGTGGAGGTCAGAGGACAACTTCAGGGACTGTTGATCTACCACGTGAGTCTAGTCCCAGGAATGGAACTCAGGTCACTAGGCTTGGCAGCAAGTGCCTTTACCAGCTGGGCATCTTCCCATCACCTCCTTTTGCAATGGAGGAGATCTAGGCCCTGAGAGGTGAAGCTCCAGACCAGAGCCGTGCCAGTCATGCAGCTGCTCGAGTCTTCAGACGCAGATGCAGCCCTCCCTCCTATGTCAGCAAAGCTACAAGCTATTCTCGGTTCAAACAACAAAAGGAAGGGGGGCTCTCCAGAGATGAGGCATTTACAGGAACCAAAAAGAAAAAAAAAAGTGTTACAAGAAAACGTAGGCTGTATGAAATGATATGCAAAGAGGAAGGGCTGGTTTTTAAGGGCAACATGAAGAGGACATCACAAGTCATTCTGTACCAGTATCCTGGCTATCAGGGTCACAACAAGGGTGGCAGCAATCCAAGCTGAGCCCAGCAGTTGCATACACTGTTGTGTGGGGCTGTGGCTCTGGCTGGGTCTTTTGTGGTCACTCTTGGAATCACAAACATGTGACACAGAACTCCTTCAGATGTGTTCTAAGGTGGAGACTAGCTGCCTACCCAGGACCAGAAAAGTCACTGTAACCTTGATTTCTCTGAGATAACTGTTTACAGCAGCATTTCTCGGGCAGCAGCCACAGCAGGGCTTGCTGCTTAGGTCAGCCAGGCACAAAGCAACAGAGCTGCGTTGTGGGTGAACTTGGAACTAATTCCACTGAGTGGGGCCCAAGATCACGTCAAGTGGAAGGTCAAGTGGCCTCCAGGCCTCCGAATATGAACTTTCCAGAATGTCCCTGGCTGAGTGGGAAACTCCATGGTGATTCTCCCTCACTGCACTGAGGAGGTGCTCTATCTCTAGCTTCTCTGGGAATTCCTAGTTCTGAACCAGCCACATGTTTTATTTTTAAAATAAAATATTTGTTTTTATTTTGTTTTAGCTACTGAGATGACACCCCAGAAACTGGCAAAGAAATCCTTCCTTCCTTCCCTCTTGTGTGTGTGTGTGTGTGTGTGTGTGTGTGTGTGTGTGTGTGTATGTGTGTACAATAGTTTCTCATGGAGCTCAGTATAGTCTCTAAGTCTATGTATCCAAAGATGATCTTGAGCTGATCTTTCTGCCTCTACCTCCCTAGTGTTGGGATGACAACCACAGACTACCACACCTAGTTTTATTCGGTGTTGGTGATTGAGCCCAAGGCTCTGTGTAGACTTGGCAACCATTCCATCAACTGAGCCATAGTCCCCATAGTCTCAAGAAGTAATTCTTAATACTGCTGAGTCCCAGGACCCTCTCACCTGAAACGAGTCACATTTGAAGCCCAGCACACACACATTGCCTGCTCATTCTGCTTCTGAAATGACTTCGGGATATTTCCAACCCCAAAGCTTGGCTTCTAGAATGTGTGTGCCAAGGGGTCACCAAACATGCCCATGGGTCCTTTCCTACCCGTGGCTTGACTCCCACCATGGCAGCTTCTAGTGGGAGCTGTGCTCACTCTGCAAGTCTGAATAACAAAACCTGAACTTTAGACCTCTGTTACTTTTCTCATCATGTGAAGACATCCATGGTGGAAGCAGAGACTTATTTTTGGCTCACAGTTTGGTGAGGAAGGCACCATGGCTAGGGACTCTGCCCACGGTGGTGGGAGCTTGTTAGCATGACTTGTTCATATTTTGGTCAGTTAGGAAGCAAAGCACTTGGGCCAGGAGAAGGACCAGCCAGGCTTTGTGTCTTAAAGGTTCTAAAATCGCCCCAAACCACACTGCCAGCTATGGGCTTACTTGCTCACATTGCAGGAACTGTTCAAACTGTAATAGACCCTTGCCAGGGGAAGATAGGGCAGGAGTCAGTAGAAACAAAGTGCTATCTCTCTGGGACCTGCCACCAGAAGTTCCAAAGTGTGTCTTTTAAAATATAAAATTATACCCTGTGCTTTTTCTGCCCTTTTGGTCATTCAGCTTTCTGAACTGAGTCAGAACCAGTGATGGTAGCGCCTCCCCACTGCAGCCCACCTGTAAGTGTGGCTTCCAAAGTTACCCCTGCCTCTCTAAATATGTATTTTATGTCTTACCTGCATGTGTATTAGTGTATATGAGTGCAGTCAGAAGAAAATATCCAATCCACTGGAGCTGGAGTTATGGACAGTTGTGAGCCATCAAGTGGGTTCTGGGAGCCAAACTTGGGTCTTCTGCAAGAACGGCAACTGCTCTAACTGATGAGCATCTCTTCAGTCCCCTGAACTACCTCCTGATGGTCCTACCTTGGACCTTCTATTGGCGGGTACCCTACAGGCACTACCTTGGACCACCCCATCCTCCAGGCTCTGGGCTCGGAGCAGGTGTAGGGTGCTAGATGGTCCCAGGCAGGCTTTGAGCTATTGCCCCTCATGAGGTATGTGCCGGTTTTCTAGGTGTTCAGCAGTCTGTGGAAACCAGAGCACACTTCCATGTGAGGACATGGGGTGTAGACCACATGCTTAACCCTTCCTGGCCAAGCCATGCTCAGTGAGCTTGAGGAAAAGGCCAGGGCTGGCACTAGGGAGACTGTTGAATGTCCTCTTGCCTAACTCCCTGTGGTGTGGTCTCCCTGGGCAATGGCTGGTGGCCAGTATGGGCATTCCCTCCAGGAGGCTAGCCACAGCCAGCTGCCATGGGACTCTGACCAGGGCTCTTTTGGAACTCTGTTGACTCAATGCATTATCTGACACAGCCTGCCAGGCCCTCAGGGTGTGAGGTGCCAGTGAGACGGCTGGAGAGACTGGGAAGGTGCCCAGACAACTTCTGCCCAGAGACTTTCTGAGCACTCAGCTGCTCTCCTTCTTCCAAGAATAAAAGGGACTGTGAGTACTGGTCACCAACCTTAGTGACCAGTGAGTGTGCATCTCACTGGAGAGGCAGGGAAGCAAGATCCACTTCTGTGGGAGGGAATGGAGGAGGATCTTGGGATATGGGAACTGCCTTTTCAAGATGGCCCAGATCTCAGCCTTAGCACTGACTGGGGCCTCTCTAGGCAGTAACAATGTGAGACTTCAAGGCCATAAAAGAAGATGACAGCAGCCCACTGGATCTTTTCCTAGAGTTTTAGAAAGAGAGGTAACACCTGAACTGGAAGAAACCCAGATAGGGAGCCACCTTCCTTAGATCCCCGGGGTTCCCAAGGCTTCCTGTGTCTGATGTTCAGTAACCACCACTGTTAGATCACACTTGGTCCTTGACATGAAGGCCTTAATGGTGGCAAAGTCCCCATTCCCTTCCAATCACTTCATCCACCTGACCCACTGCATCAGTGACTCAGTTCTCCTTTCTATACATTGCTATCTATGGTTCAAACCCTGCTTGGCTTTTCCAATCGATAGAGGCTGACCCTGATAAGTCACTGAACACAGTCCACAAAAGGGAAGTGGCCACTCAGAAACAGCAGGGCTGGGACAGGTCTCTGGATGCAATGGGACCTCCAGTACGTGACCTCTGCACCGCTTTTCTCTCTGGATTTCTAGAACCAGAGCACTGTGCTTAGAGAAATGGTCCTGCTCCAACCCCCCCCCCCCCCTTGGCTCCTGCCTCTGTCATTGCTCTGCCCAACTTTCCAAAAGCCTCCTCTGCGTTCTGGGGCACTGCTTTTCCTTCCATCTACTTTGCACATCCCAATATCATAAAGTTGTGGTGTTCTATGCTGGGGGTGAAGCAAAGCCCCAGTGTATTCTAGGCAAGTGCTGTACCACTGAGCTCCATCCTTAGCCCTTTTGGTTTTTTGAGACAGGGTCTCACTATGTAGCTCAGCCCTTAGGGTGCCAGCATTGCAGGTGACTGTTTACTTATGTCTCCTGTTTCTTCCCCTGAGCGTGAATGGTGTGAATCTCACTTATCACCTTACCTCCCGCAGGGCACACTCCTGGCACACAGTTCCCGCTCAAGAAATTCTGGCATTCTTATATGGGGCACCTTTGTTTAGCAAAGTTACCAAGAGGCGTAGCTCATGAAAGAACAAGTGGATAAACTATATTTTTTCGGAATTTAAAACATATGCCAAAGAAACTGAAACACCCAAGAGGCACAGAGGAGATATTTAAAGATTACGTGTGGATACATAAAGGCTTGTATCCATAGCATGGAAAGCACTCTCAGAGCTGGAGAGGTGGCTCCACGGATGGGAGAGCTTGCTGCACAGGTGTGAACACATAACCTACAGAGGCTGCAGTGGGTGGGTAGAGAGATACAGGCCAACTGTTTGGGCTCCTCGGAGGATCCACAGATCCTAGATCTCCACAGATCCCAGTCTGATCTGTGATGTGTTTGACAGACATACTCCATAACTCAGGGTTCCCTGCCGCCCAGTAGCTCGCATGGCTGAGGACAAGTCATGTGACACAGCCCAGAACATCCCTTGAAAGAGCAGCATGGTGCATGGGGGCTGCAGCAGGGGGAGTGGGGGAGGGGCATGGATGACCCTGCTGCTGGAGGCCCCAGCTGTCCGGGGTAAGCCATCCAGCCAGCGCTACTTCTCTATAACAAGTCAAACAGACGAACACACAGAATAAACTAATTGGTTGTAAAACAAATTTAAAAGTTTTAAGTTTTGAATTGTGTGAGAGGCAGCTCAGCAGTTGAGCACACACTGCTCTTACAGAGGACCCAAGTTCTGTTCCCAGCTCCCACTTCAGGTGGCTCACAGATACCTGTAACTCCAGCTCCAGGGGACCCAACAACTCTGGCCTCTGTAGGCAGCTGTGCACACACACACACACACACACATGTTTGCATACATACAATTAAAAGTAAAAAGAAAACAAATCTAAAACATTCACACAATGTGTAATTTACCATTTTAGACTACACACACACACACACACGTTTACATACATACAATTAAAAGTAAAAAGAAAACAAATATAAAACATTCACACAATGTGTAATTTACCATTTTAGACTACACACACACACAAATTTAAAAAATAAAATAGATCTGGACCCCTGCCCACTGGTGTGGACAGGGTGGAAGACACCCAGAGGCCTGGGCAACACTAAGATGAGCAAGTAAATGGTGGGGAGATGGTAAACAAAGAGAGGCAGACTGATGTGTGCACAATGAAGACAGGCAGAACTGGAGACTCGTGGGTAGTGAGGAACAGCCTGATGTGAGTAGCCTGTGATGCCACAGGAGGCCATGGTGAGGTCCTGGCCCATGCTGCTGCTGAGGACCATGCCTGGGTCTGTGGCTCTGCAGCAGCAGGGGTCTGTAGCCCATGTTACCACCAAAGGCCTTGCAGATGTCCCTAGTCTGGGCTTCTGCCTGGGGCCACACTGATGTCAGAAAGCTGAGCAAGCAGAGCTGGCTCCACCCCTCACCAGCTACAGCACTCAGGAGAACAGACCCTGCACCTCATCAGGCAGCACTGTAGAGCCAGCCCAGGTGGTGGTGGTGCAGGAGAGCTGGTCCCACCCCTCAGAGCCACCTGGTGAGGGACAGTGCTGGAGAGCTGGCCCTGGTGGTGTGGGTGCAGGACAGCTGGTGGGCTGACCAACTCAGCAACCACCCAGGCCCAGATCCAGGGCTTTGAGGTGGCCTGCGCCAACATCTATCCCATCTATGAACTGCTGGAGTGTGAGAAGGGCCTGGTCCTGCAGAACCAAAGCTTCAGGATCTCCATGGCACAGGGCAACAACAGGCTATCTGAGAGGAGCCCCAGTGAGGATCCAGTATTGTTAGTGTAGCAGAAGCCAGAGGCCTTGAACCAGACCAATGATGACTCATTGCAATGAACTGTGGAGATTTTTTTAGTTTCAGTTTTAATTTTCTTTTGGGAGGGGAGTTGCAGGGGTCAAGAGCAGATTTGGAGGGGTGGGGAGATGAGGAGTGGGATGGGGGTGCATGATGTAAAATTCACAAAGGATCAATAAAAAGTTTTAAAAATAGTCTAAAACATTCATACACCATGTAATTTATCATTTCAAAGGGTGCAGCATGGTGGTATGTCATCATACCATATGGTTTGTGTGGCCATCACACTGCAAGCCCTTCATCTTCCTAAGCGCACGTCCCACACTTGTCTGTTCTTTCATGACTACCTTATCTTGCCTAGTCTGTCAACGTTTGTTCAGGCTGTCCTGCTATGTGTCAAACCCCCATTCTGCTTCAGGTTGAACAGCATACACAGCTACAGACAAGGCTTCTTAAAACTCCCTCCCGACCCCGCCCTCCCAGCTGTACCAGGACTATACCTCTTATTTCCATGGCCTCGTGCCAAAGGCCCAGCACAAGGAGCAAGCTTCTAAATGTTTTGCTCGGGTTGCCCCAGTCCCTCTTGGTCAGAACCCATCTTAGACTGTGGGAATGCTGGTCCTATCCTCCAAGGGTCTGGGTGTGTGTAGGTGCCCAGCCCTGGTCATAGAACTGGGTATGGTCAGCAGGCCCAGGCAGGAAGGGAGCCCAGGGCAATGTCAGACTTTCTTGTCCGTCCACAGCCAAGTTTCTGAGGTGCTATTTGAGAAGCCCTGCCAAGGGTAATGTGACATTTACGTGACACCAGGTGGGGCTGCCCCGGTGACATAACAGGAGGAGAGGGGTGTGTCTCTGGGCGTGGAGCCCACAGCCTGGCAGTCTGATGACTCCATGTTGTGTAAATCTGAAGCACTAGTTGCCGGTTCCTCCAAGTCACAGCTGAAACCTGAGCCCTCTGACGTAACAACAAAATCACAATGTCTGTCACCTCTGCCCGGGAACTCTTCTGTCTTCTTTCCTAGTTCTTTCCTCAGCAGATACATTTGATGGAGTGTTTGTGAGCTTCCTTGTTGCACGAGGTGCCAGGAGCTTGGCGGCATTGGTGGGAGGCACAGTCCTCAAAGGCTTCAGCAACCAGTTCTAACTCCCTTATTGGTAGGGCTGCTTCTTTACAATAGGTGTTTTGTCTGGACTAGGCCTTACCTCTGCATTGGGGTATCTCTGCTAAAAAGCAAACGGCTTCACCCCACCTGGTTCTTAGATGAGGAAATGGCCACCTCTGTCTGGCCTGTGTATCTTGGAACTAGACCCTCTTGGGGGTTTTTATTCCCTGAAGATGGGTGGAAACCATGCTTCCACAGGACGACCGACCCTGGGGATAAACAGTCTGGGGGTGACGGGGGCAGGAGCCAGGCCCATTGTTGTTTATATGATATCGGCTCTTCATGGATTGATGCACACAGAGCCTGGGTGGCCCAGCATGTCCACGATGGCCCTGGGTTGGTGTCCCTTAGGGGCCTGTTCCCCCACCCTGTCACAGCAGCCTCCGTTCTAGTTCACCCAGTTCTTTTCCTCGTTCCCTTGATGTGGACTGTGTAGATCGTGTAATGTAGGGTGTGGCAGACTGGAAGCAGCTGCAGCTGACTGTACCCAGCTCATGATCACTCTGCTCTGCAGAGGCTGCAGCCGCAGCTGTACCATCGAGGAGTGTGCAGGCTCCCCAGCCCCGCTCAGGGACAGCAAGCACTGTGATGTGGATGCGGTACAGTGGCTATTCTAGTGGCCTGGAGCAGGAGAGGGGAAGGGCTTGGGGGGGAAGGCCCAGGCCTACCAAGTCATTTACCCTGAACGCCTCCAGTCCATTGACTCAGGACCCATTTCCCTGGTCTAAGTGTTCCTCAGCTAGGAAGACACTGTCCTCCATAATTAGGAAAGGTATTGAGAAGTCGCCCCTCCACTCAGCCCTCTTTCTGTCATACCACACTTCCAGAAGCATAGTATCTTGTATTTCAAAGCCCAGGGTAGGAAGGTGGTTTGTACATCAGGGGAGTGGGGCTGGAGAGGCCTCCTTTCCAGGTCAGGCCAAAAGAATACACCTAAAGGGCAGGCCTGAAAGGGGTGGGCTGTAGAGGAGACAACAAACCATGGGCCACCAGTGTCATGCTCAGCCTGGCTCATCAATCAGGTTGGTACCCAGCTTGGCTTGCAGTAGGAAGTCAGGACAGGCAAGGACTCTGACTAACAGCCCGGAGAGTGCCACCTGCAGACTCAGTTTCTCTTTTCTTGCTCAGTGACCCTAATGTTTTCATGGGGGGAGATGGAGAAATGGACCCAGGGAGGGTCAGGTGGCCACAGCCCCTGGCTTATTGAGAGGTAGGCCAGGCAGGAAGCGGGTGTGGTGGCTGAAGCCTAGTGTGGGGGTAAAGTGGGAGCCTCCCCTGAGAAAGGGTACAGGACCAAGCCCAGTTAAATGGACAACAATTTGGAGGTAAGCCAGGATGTGGCAGGGGTGGGAGGGGGCTGGAGTAGTGAGACTGAAGAAAGCACAGTGGCTTGTGGGGGCCTCCTCCCCGTGACTGGCGGGGGGACGGACGGTGGGAGCTGAG
>CAJQZJ010034511.1:236561-252054 GCA_907164525.1 Lophiomys imhausi | reverse complement strand
GACGGTGGGAGCTGAGGGCCTCCTCCCCGTGACTGGCGGGGGGACGGGACGGTGGGAGCTGAGGGTGCACTTGGGAGCAGTCAGGCATTGTCCATCTAGAAGGACTGCAAGTGACCTGTCCGAGGGGCCCTAGGAAGGGGCTGCTTGCAGTCACCTGAGGGAAAGAGGAAGAGCCCCAGCTGAGGCAGCATGGAGCAGGATATGAAGGTCAGGGGACTGGACAGCTGGACAAGTGCTGCTGCTGGCCATTTATGGGTTTTCCAAATGACAATGTGGTATCTGTCTTCTATGGACAGGGTACTAGGGTCTAACTCAAGTGAGGGTGAGGGGCAGAAGGGGACAGGACAGGAGGTGCTGGGAGCATCCTGCTGATGGAATGGAGCGTCAGAGCCCAGAACATGCCACACAAAAGGAGATGGTCTTTACCCAGCCTTCTTCTCACATCACAGCCAGAGCTTCAAGGTTACCAGATGGAGAGGAATGGGCAAATGGTCAAGGCCAACAAGTCTTGAGAGATGGGGTTTTGGGCCTCTTGCCATGAGTGAGAGCAGAGGAGTAGAGAAGAACAAAGCCAGGGATCAGAGAGTGTCCCCATGGAAAGCTGTCTCTGTGAGGTCCTGCAACCAGACCCTCACACTGTAGTAATACAAAGGACAGAGGAGTTTAAGCATTCAGCAGTAGTATTAAATGAGAGGTGGGGGAAATACGCTGCTTGTCAGCAGAGCTTTCCAGAAACTTTGGGGAATGGCTATAAGTACTCCTGAGGTCTGAGGCCACCTCTTCTCTGGCCTGTAGTCCCTGCTCTGCCAAGGGGTGTTTCCCTGTTGCCTGGGAGTAACCTGGAGAAGCTGCCCTGTGTAGGAGAGGCTACAGAAACTGCGAGGTCGGGGCTACTGATACTATTTCTGGGCAGGGGTCTCACCTAGAGTCCATTGAGTGTCCCCACAAGGGTACCTTTGACCCTGGGTAATGCTGCTGTGGGCTGAGACCTCAAGGAAACGCCAACTGCTGGCCTAAGGCCTTCTAGATCTGCCATGTCATCTGCCTCAGACAAGATGAATGGAACAGTCATGCAGGACTCTTACAGTATGGTTCTGAGCAATGAGGCTTTTATCCCTCAACCTTAGTAGGAAACAAGTCTTTGAATAAATCATTGCAACTAGCGCTTTCTTCTCCTGCACAAGCAGCGTGAGGCGGCTCTTAGCAGCCCCCTCTCCCGTCTCCAGGATTTTAAGTTGAGTAAACTGGAAAGAGTTGTGTTAATGAACCGCGTTCTGTTCTGAGCGCTAGAACAGTGAGTGAAACGGAAGGGTCACGCCTGGTGGAACTGAGGGGCTAGAGTCGCTCCTAAGATACAGTCTGAGGACCAGCAAGCCTAGCTCTTGCTATCAATGTCCAGGCTAGCTCGGGCCTGCAGAATCCCCTGGAATCTTTTCACAAGAGTCCCTGATGATAGACACACCTACTACACTGCAACAGAGACAGGCTCTAGTCTGGGCCCGCATTTACTAAGGATCAGGTTTCTGGACCCTGCCCCAGAGGTCCAGAACCAGCAGCTGGGTGGATGCCCTAGAATTGGCCTTTTCTAATAAGTTCTCAGGCTGCTGGCCTGAAATTCACATTGATGGCCACCTGCTCCAAGAGGTCATCCGAGTTCCTGGTACAGACTGGGAGTTTTGCAGCCACATGTCCTGGGCTCTGACAGCAGCCTGTTGGGTATCCAGGCTGTAGCTACCCTCTGCTTCCGCATGCCTGCCTTAGAGTCTGGGATCCATGGAGAGCCCATGGGGTTGCCAGGGACCCAAAGAGTCACAGAGTATGCTTCAGGCCAGGGGACAAGTCATCATGGTAGCCTTCATGTGCCACTGGAGTTACACAGGCACCAAGAAAGGCCCATGGCTAACCCTTCCTCCGGGGCTTTGGCTCACGGCAGGGCACTGCGGCAAGCCCATGGCCCTGACCATCCCTGGGCCTGAAGGGTGGCTCCACCCATACATGCTGAAATTCTGCAGACTCTCCCTCCTCCATGCTGCTTTGTTTCAATAGCTCTGGGAACAAGACACTCCTGTTACTAGAGCTCCTGTGCTCAGCAGCTGCATGCAGCCCACAGTGCTCCCCAACATGGCTTTGTAAGAAGCCATGAGTAGTGAGCAGGTTTTCAGACATGGTGTTGGCCCAATCTCATTTCCACATTCCGCGCGCCCGCACGTTTGTTCATGTATGCAGGTATATGTATGCAGGTATGGAGGCCAGAGGTCTTGGGTATAATCCTCAATTATTCTCCAGTTTAGTTTTTGAGGCAGGGTCTCTTTCTGAGCTGATTCAGCAAGACAGGCTAGACAGAAAACCTCAGGAAGCCCCCAGGCCCCATCTTCCTGCACTGGGATTTTACTGGTACATGCCACCATGCCTGGCTTTCTAAAAAATTTTATTTATTTATTTATTTATGCCTGGCTTTTTAAAGTGGGTGTTGGGGTTCAAAATCAGGTCTTGATGCTTTACCAGCTGAACCATCTTCCCAGTCCCTGCCCCCCACCCCTTTATATTCTCTATATCCCTGGTCCTAGTTTTTCAAAAGACAAAGAGATCTTTCCATGTTTAAGAGAAATGGAAACCAAAAGGCATTTACTGACTTTTCTCCTTGACAGGACGAGAAAAGCAGACTTGGCCATTTGGCAGGAGGAGAGCCGGAGGGGAGATCCACACTGAACCCAAGAACCCGATCTGTAAAACAAGTCCCCTTCTGCCGCCATGGCAGGTGGCTCCCGTCTGCTCCTCTTATCTTTCATGCGTGTTCATCTTCTCTCCCCATCTGCCAGGAAGCCTGTGAGAGCACTGCCACAGCCACACTCGTCTCAGGCACATGTGACTTTGAAGTTTAATACTCACTTGATAATTCATCCCTAGGGATGAACCGTTCGTTCATCCACAGGCACAAGAACCCCAAGTTTAAGTGACCTGGAGAAACCCCCATGTCAAATGCTTAGATAACAGGACCTTGTCGTGACTTAGCATCAGAGTAAATCCTGGGGCACACAGTCCCCAAAGGCAGCAAAGTTTTGCTTCAGAGACTGGGGTGGAACAGGGAGGGGGAAGTTGAAAGTCCACAGGATCACACATCCTGAGTGTGAGTGCCAGGTGTTCTCTGCATGCCAGTGAGAGATAAGGCTGGTTCCTTCTGAGAGATGCCAAAGAAACAAAGGGTTGTAAGTTTGTAAGCATCTAAAGAAAAAAGGTGAGTGTCCAGCCCTCCAAAGGCTGAGTTTTGTCTGGGGGCATTCTCACACACATGTCTCTGCTCCTCCCAGGGGCCATTCCCTCTCTTTAGCCAAGCTCCTTAACTACCTGCCGCCTCCCTTCCAGCCTCAGACTGCCTGTGGCTGGATGGTCTCATCTGTGTCCTGCACCGGTCTGCATTCTGTGACTTGCTCATCAGTGAGAATCAGGCAACAGAGCAAAGAGAAGTAGACCCCTGCCACACACACAGTGCTCATGGAGAGGCCGAAGCTGCTCCGAGCAAGAGAATCTGCTCTCACAATGCCTCCGGCTGCTTCTCAATGTGTCTGTGACTTATTCTACCAAAAGGGCAAATGAGCTGCTGCCCCCACTCCCCTCCAGGGTCTTCTGTCTCCAGCACAGTAATTTTTCTCTTAGCTGTGGCTGGTTATTCACTAATTAACTGAACCCTAAGACCCCCCCTCCCGCTTAAAAAACTTTCTTGGGGTTGGTAGTTGGGAAACTGGTTCAGTAGTTAAAGCCCTCACTTCAACTTTTTAATGCAAGTGTGAGGACTAGAGTTTGGATCATCAGAACTCACATAAATGCTAGCAGGTATGGTGACCTACCTGGAGGTCCAAACTTGGCCGGCCAGGCTAGGGGATTCCCAGAGCAAGCTGGCTTCCAAAACTAACTCTATCAGTGAGCTCTGGGTTTTTGAATGAGGCGGAAGAGTCAATAGTGGAGGATTCCCGAAGCCAACCTCAGGTCTTCTGATGCACTTGGATACATGTGTACATGCACTCTCATATATGTGCCACTACACACACACACACACACACACACAAAACATGCATATACAACAACACACATAAACACATGGAAATGGAAAAAGACAAAGAAAACTTTCATTGGAGTATAACACAGAAAAGTCTACAAGCCATGATGGAACAAGTGAACAGATTTGTACCAAGTAAGAGCATCCGCAGAGAATCACACAGCCGCCTCCTTCAGGCATCCTGCCTCCTAAGACAAGCACCTGCGACTCCAATGCTGCGTGTGCTTGGCTTACATTTGTCCTTTCTAGGCAGGGAAGCACGTGCTCTTTAACATCAGTTCTCTCTTGCTCAGAAGCTGCAAACCAGTCCCTGCTGCCTCCCCCTCCCCAGAACACCCCATCACATGAACTTACCACCACACATATAATGTTTCTACTGCTGATAGACATCTGGGTAGTCTCTACTCTGGGCTACTAGAAATGATGCTGGAACATTTTGCATATGTATGTTCCAGAATTTCTGTTTTTATTTGTTCAATACAAATGACATTAAAGGGAGAGGAGGAGAGGACTAGCTGGGCATTTGTGGGAGACCTATGATGTGTGGGGCCCACATAGCTAACATCATGCACCCACACCCGTGAGGTAGTGTTTAGGAACCTCTGTACCCCAGGATGCTCAGGAAAGCACGGGATGAGGTAGGCTGGTAAGTAGATTTTGAATCCAAGTGAGACAACGTCCAGGCAAAGTGAATAGAAACAAGAGTCAAGGGCAGAAGCTTGTCCAGACAGGAACCGTCCCTTCAGATTGTCATGCTCCACAAGCCTGCTCTGGCAGCATCAGTCACAGAATGAAGGGTCCTGATCTGAGTGAGGTTTCCCTGGGGTGTCAGATACTATCTCCTGTAACTGATACCTCCAGAATCATCAGCCAAACTGCACACATCTGAGATGACTGGCAGGCTGAGGACTTTGCAACATTTTGATAACAAGTCAATGACATCAGGCTAAGCTTTCCCCTGTACAGAATGGAGCTGCTGGTGTCTGGCAATCATCTGTTGCATTCAAGCGATTAAGCCCTGCTTAGGAAACCCCTCTGCTGTGGGAGCTGGCTGGGCCGGAGTGCCAGGTGTTCTTTGCATGGAAGTAAGAGATACGCCTGATAGCCGGGCGGTGGTGGCGCACGCCTTTAATCCCAGCACTTGGGAGGCAGAGGCAGGCGGATCTTTGTGAGTTCGAGGCCAGCCTGGTCTACAAAGCGAGTCCAGGACAGCCAGAGATATTCAGAGAAACCCTGTCTCGAAAAACCAAAAAAAAAAAAAAAAAAGAGATACGCCTGTTTCTTTTTGAGGGACACCAAATAAACAAAGGGTTGTAAGTTTGTTTCTTTGTGCACGTTCTCTCTCTCTCTCTCTCTCTCTCTCTCACACACACACACACACACACACATACACACACTGAGATAGCTACAAAACATAGAAGTTGATTCTACTGAGAAAGTTGTATGAAGAGCACTATAAATGCTAGGTAGGTTTATCTTGTAGGTTAAACATACATCCACATGTGCCCACAAACATCTGTCTGGCACTAAACTGACCTTTGGGAAAGGCAACTGTGACAGATTAGAAGGACTACCTGTCTTCTTCCTCATTCCAGGCCTGGAGCTGAGCCCAGCACATCCCTACAGGAAGACCATGTGAGTGCATATGAGATGGCCCGGGGCTGCCTGTGTTTTCACTGGGGTGGGAGTGTCTGTGTAGAACTGACTTCAGGAGGTTGTGATGACCCCTACACTGGTTCCACCTGGCTCTGAGTATTAGGAGGAGCATCTTGGGTTTGAATAAATGTTGGGCTTCCTGCTATGCTCAGGTTCTGGGGTCCTAAGCACGGAGAGGACCGGGCTTTCCTCTCCAGTCACACTCTGCAAGGGCTGTCACACATTATGAAGTATCATGAGCAGGGTGGGCTGGCTTCTGAGAGCCCCTTCCCCAGCACCACATCACCAGCTGTCTGGATGGGTGTTCCTGTGTACCAGTGACAAGCCTCCACCCTCTGGCTCCCAGAGCTCAGTGTTGAGGGTGAGACTTCACGTTGAGAGCTGTGTACCTGAGCTGTGCTTACGCAGAAGGGAGAGGGGGCCAGGGACTGACACCAAGTAGTGTGACTCAGTTCAGCAGATGTCATTCTAGGGAAAACCAGGGACTTGCCCCCCAGGGCAAGATGCCACACAGCTGGCATCTGAGTTTCCTTCAGACCTGGAGTCTGGCTCGGCATCTTCCAGCCTCCGCCCCCAACTTTGCTTAAGCCAGTCAGATTCTCCAGAAGAATTACCATGAAAGGGTCCAGGCTCTCTCCACCAGGGGCAGTAACTCAACACTGAAGATGGGCCCAGTTCTCTACTATGGGCAAGAGTGGAGAAGCCACCTGAACCTGCTCTGCTTCCAGAAGATGCATGCTTGACAAATTATGGCTCTCAGAGATTCCAAACTGAGATCTTTCTTCTCTCTTAGAGGAGAAACTCGGGCCTGTGGGGGCTGCCTGAGGAATGGGCACAGGGGGAATGATGGTGGTCCTAGCCAGGGCTGCACGCTGGATGTCCTCTGGTAACTGCTTCCCCTTTTCAACCCTGGTCCTGAGGTCACTCACCGGCTTGGAGCCAGCTGCTTTGACAGGGAGTGAAAGGAACTGGGTCCTGTAACACGGGAAAGGAATTGTCTGTCTTTGGGTCCAGTCCCATGCCAGCCTTAAAGGGAGGTAGGCATCTGTAGCCCGAGCCTGCACAGATAGGAACTTCATTAATGACAGCCTGGAGTCTCACAGAGGGGTCTTACTCATCAGCAGCCTGTATGGGGTCAGCCACACAGGCAGGGTATTCACTGGGGTCATGTGACTAAGCTCAGCCCTCTGCCCTTGACACTCTCTCATCCAACTCAAGGCGTTACTGTGTGAGTCAGACAGCCACGTTCTGTAAGAGAACTCAAGGCTGTGGTCTCTTCATTTGTCCATAGGCGGAGACCCCAGGAGACCTGTCCTTGCTTATCACCACTATATAGTCACAGGCACTGTTACTGGATGGCTAAAAACTGGTACTGAAGCTGTAACGGATACTTACTCTGTCCCTCTACCTGGATTTCAGCTCCCCAAGGGATTCCCCAGCTCAGGAAGGCCCAGTGGATGACTGGGCAGCTGCTGCCCGTGTCCTCGCCCTTATCTTATCGGGCCAGTCCATAAGCAATGCAGTTCTCTGTGTTGAAGCGTAGCCCTCTGATGCCACCACCCAACCCTGGTCACTCAGAGTCTCGGAAGGAGTCACCATGACCTGGACTGGACCTTGAGTTTGCCCTCTCCCTGAAGCTTCAGATCAAGAATCAAGTTAAATGAGGTTAAGCTGGGGGGGCCGGGCCCTGGTTGGTCGGGGCTCAGAGCAGCTATGCAGGAAGGCCAAGTCCTTAAGGGGACCACAGTGGCTGGTGGAAGCATAGTCGGGAGTTGGCTCTGTTACAAAGATCAGGAAGGCTGACAGTGCATGGGTGGGTGTTCACCGGAAACTCCTCTGAGGGCCCAGAAGACAGGCGGGATGTGAGAGGGGAGTGTGGCAAGGCACAGCACCGTAAATTGGAGAGAAAGTGCAAAGCGACTGGAGACTTCTCTAAGGCCATTTGGGGCCACTTGGTTGAGCAGGACACACACCTAGGGCTGTCTGACTCCAAATCTCAAACTGCTCCCCCCCCCCCCCCCCCAGTTCTTCAGAGCCAGCTGCTGGTAGAAGAGACATAATGAATATTTTGTCCTTACTGGCCTCACAGGGCCCTAATCAATAAATCAATAAATTCAGAGTTTTGGTTAACTACTGGTATCAGGGCTTCTGCCCTTGGCAAAACCTGTCCAGTGAGACATCTATTGTCCCCTGAAACGT
The DNA here is from genome assembly GCA_907164525.1 of Lophiomys imhausi. NCBI lineage: Eukaryota > Metazoa > Chordata > Mammalia > Rodentia > Muridae > Lophiomys > Lophiomys imhausi. Next base: position 244,145 of record CAJQZJ010034511.1, on the reverse strand, counting down.
GAGATGCTCTTGCCACAGACAAGAGACGAAGAAGTGGGGAGTGACAGTGGCGTGTGTGCCCATGTCTCCCGAGGAATAGCGATGTGGACTCCTAACACAGGAGTGCATTGGTTATGCTGGGTTTTGGGGTTTAAGTCTGCTGAGTAAAGGGCAGGGGTTGGCCGGCCGTTTTCATGCAACCCTGATATCACCTTTGTTTAGAAGCAGCTTTCTCCATAGAGCTTGGGCCCAGCCAGTGAAGAGACATCACCATGCTAAGCACATCTCCCCTTTCACAGCCCCCGCCCCAGTGACCAGAGTCTAGTGAGACAGACAACATGCCTGGTGAGTAATACAGGGAACTCGGCCACATAAAAGTCACTTCTGGCCTCCACACATTCACGTACTCATTCCTATGTAACTGCACGCATAGGGACACCCACCATCCCCACCAACACTGTCGTATACATGCTGGACAATTGCAGGATGCCAAGTCCTTAGAAGTGCAGGCAGCTTGCAGGTTCTACATAAGCAGACCCTAATCTCCTTGGCTCCAGGTTTGGCAGTGACTCTGTGACCCAGCAGCAGCTCGGCACCTGGACCCATACGAGCGAGCAGAGCCGACCCCACACCCTCAGCACCATTTACCTCCTATCACTTCTGCCCTCACCAGGGGCCTGGGGTCTCCTGTGGCTGACCGTGACAGCTGTGCTTCCAGCTGAGGGGTTTTGTGCTGACTGCTCTTCACTCCCCAAATATCCCCACCCTCTCTCAAATGTCCACCTTTCACCCAAGTTGGCAAAGGCCAGCCTCTGTGACCAGAGAGGGCTGCCATCCCTTTCCGTGCACTCATTTGGCTTCATTTTTCTTTGTTTAACCAATATATTAGAGGACATATAATAATATCTCCCACTAGCAGATAAGCTCCAGGAGCCCAGGAACTCTATTCATAGAGCATTGGCAGTGCTAAGCATAGGGTCTGACTGTGCCACATGTTGAGTACAGACAGTGCCAGGCACAGAGTACTGAAGCACCAAAAGCCCCCCATCTGGGTTACCCAGGCTTGGCGGAACCTCAAGACTTCCTGGTGCTGCCCCTGGGGGTGATGTGTCCACCTCTCAGGTGACAGAACAGCTGGGTGGATCCAGTGTCAGGGTGTGACGTGCAGTGGCAGCTGAGGGTCAGGTGCCACCTGGGACTCCGGTGGCCTCTTCCAAACCCAGTCTGCACATGGTGTAACATGAAGCTGCTGGGCACACTCTGCCCTCCCTGGCCCTCCTGGCACCCTGCCACTCCCTGTCACTCCCCAGCTCTGGGGGTAGACTATGCACTGCTCCCTCTTCTGGGGAGATGCTTGGCCAGCTGTAGCCAAAGAGGACCAAGTGCCTGAAGCCAGAGCATTCCATGCACTTGACCACAGAGTTGGATTTCTATCTCTTGTCTCCTTCCTGGAAATGACTACTCTTGGGATCTAAGTAGCAGCTAATGGTCACACAGGGAGATCTCTGCAACAGATGTGCTGGCCTTCAGGGAAAAAAGGTCCCCTTTTCCTAACAGATGTCACAAAACAAAACTGCCCACAAACCAGCGTTTATGCAGGACCAGCAAGGGGCTGAGGGGGCAAAGCACTTACTGCCTGATCTGAGACCCGGGCTCCTGGGCTCCAGTTAGGTTCCAGTTGTCAAAAAGGGGGCTAGACACAGAGTATGCTAACGAGTGTAAACCAAGGGCACTCAGTAGCGAGGGCCATGTTCTATGGAGGAACAGTAGGAAGGCAGAAAAATCTCCCCCTGCCTCATGCTGTATGTTTTCCACAAGGTCTGGGGTCTTGTATTGACTGACAGTTACATAGGGCTCCAGGCTTCAGGATGCCTAGTCAAGCAAATCCAATCCCCACACTGGCACCCCACATTCACAGAACATCCTGTGCCCATGGGAAGGTGGCTGTGTGCAGGGCAGGGCAACACAAACTGGGTGTGTGTGTGATCCTCTCAGCTCCTACTACCAGCAGCAGTTTCCTATTTCTTTTGATTTCATTTTGGAAGCTTGTGGGTAAAAGTGTATGCAGGACACAGTGAAGGATGACAGGGAGAATTCCAGAAGGTCAGGGGCCAGTGAGAAGGAATTCAGAGCCTGACTTCTTAGGCCATGGATATGCTGATCTGCAAACCCACATCCCTTCATGGACTTGTGGACACTCTTATCTGAAACTCTGATCTCCCTTGCCCTCAAGGCAGACCCTCCTTAAATTGTAGGGTTGGAGGTGTTCCCCTGACCTGCAATCACTGTGAGTCAGCAGTTTTTAAAGGGATGGTGCCAGGGTGCTCTGTGTCTGTAATGAGAGATTTCTTTCATTTTAAGTAGAAACAACCTAAACACAGAGAAGACACTAGAACACCTCTGTTTCCTTTCACCAGACTGCACAGCTCTCCGCGCATGAAGACAGCGCTCAGGTGCAGCCTTTAGGACACCTGCATTGTAGAAAAGGCGAACTCCTAGCTCAGTGGCAGAGTGCCTGCTTAGCATGTAGGAGGCCTGGGTATAAGACAACATAATAAATAAACGAAAGAAGGAAAGAGCAATTTTCCACACCTCCCCCACAACAAAAAGATCACAGTTTAGGCATCAAGTCCAAGAATCCATTCCCCTTCTCACTGTTCAAGGGTTCTGAGAGACAGTGAAGAGTGGACATCCTTGTGGGGGGTTAGAGATGTCTGGGTGGGCACTGCCCTTTCCCATCTGGATGATGGAGCAGCTTTCTTCTCAGTAATTGTTTCCACTGAAGGGTGAATATTTCAGGGTTGCTGAGAGGAATAAGCAAGATGACATCAGTTCAAGGCTCCTTCAACACCTGGGGATATTGCTCACTTATGCATGGTTGGCACTGTCACTGCAGGGGCCTGGCAAGGGCCCCCAGAGGAGCGCCTTCATCTCGGCCTATCATCCACCTGTTCCTTGGCAGAGTAGCTCAGGAGAGCTCGTCACCAACAGAGAAGAAAAGATACTCTTGGGCCACATGAGTAAGAAAGTAAACATCAGGGCAACTTTCACAAATGGAATATTCCTTAAGAATAAATAATGTCAAATTCTACTCTGTTGAAAACAAACCTTGTAAAGTCTAGGTTGATTGGCTGGAGAGATGGCTTAGTGGTTAAGAGAATGTGCTGTTCTTAAACAGGGACCCAAGTTCAGTTCCCAGCACCTGTATTAGATGGCTCACAACTGCCTGTAACTGTCTTACAGACTCTGAGGGCACTTGCACTCACATGCACACACACACACATATACACATAATTAAAAATAAAACAATATAAATAAAGGGTAAGACTAAACGATAAGGAAGGATAGATGCACATGAAAGGATGCATGGGTCATTAAAGAGGATATAAAGAGTTTCAACACTCTTTTGTAGTGAATATGTGAGGGCTTCTGAAATGCACTCTTAAAAGGGGCGTTTGAAGTTAGACTCAAGCCTCGTACCTGTGGGATATACCTGGCAGTGCATGTGGTCCTGGTCAACAGGTGTACATCGGGAGGAGGGCATCAGGCCGACCAATGAGAAAACAGCCTGATGCATAATTAAGAGACAGCAATATAGAGGAAAGCCCAGGAAACTTGGCCTTGTTTCTGAATGCTGCTCAGCTGCTTGCTGACTAACTTATGAAACTTTCTGAAGAGTGTGGCCTAGGTGGGTGGAGCCCAGGAAGGCCACGAAAAGCCACAGAAAGCAGCACCTGCCACGGAGACAGAACCCTGCTGAAGTGTGTGGCTGCCAAAGCCTGAGACTCACTAGAGACCAAGCTGCTTGGATGGATGGAAGAGGCCTCAAGTGGAGGTGTGCCAGAGGCCTGTGACTAGGAGTGGACAGAGGAGGTCTACCCCAAGCGGAAGTGAGGCTGCCATAACAACGCCAGAGCCAGGTGACCGTTGAGTGACTGCTGATTGCTGTGCTCCTGCAAACAGACTGCTGACCAGTTACTCTCAAAGGACCTGCCGCTGAGGACATCTTGATCCGGGTATCCTTTCTAAAGTGTTTGAGTCGGTTGGTAGGTGTTTAGAATTATTAATAAATATAGTTTAAAAGTTATGCTTACACTTTCTTTCCTTCTTTCCTTTATATGGTGGATAAGTACATAAAAATAACTGTTAGTGAAAGTAGAAAATCCTAAGTGAACGTATATGGCTTCAGAATGACCTTTCTTAAATTTCTAAAAAGATATTATTTATGTCATGTGTATGGGTGTTTTGCCTGGATGTATGCATGTGTACCATGTGTGTGCATGGCCTGTGGAGGCCAGAAAAGGGAAAGAGGAAGGGAGAAGGCAGGTAGGCACTGTCGTAACAATGTCACACTAAGAACTTCTCTGTGTTCTTAGGGTGACATTCCTAGCTCCATGAAGGATTCTTCTTTTAAAAAAGGGAACAGTTGCCTTTATTTATTTATTTAGAAATTTAAAAAGGTTTTTTTTTTTTTTGCTTTTCTGAGACAGGGTTTCTCTGTGTAACAGAGCTCTGGCTGTACTTGACTTACTCTGTAGACCAGGCTGGCCTCAAATGCACAGAGATCCGCCTTGCCTCTGCCTCCCAGTGGAGAGTTGCCTTTATAGATAACGTAATATGTCTTGGATTTTGTTTCAAAAATGATTCCTGGGGGCTGGTGAGGTGGCTCAAGGGGGTAAAAGTACTTGCAGCGATAGCCTGGGGATCAGAGCTCAATGTCTTGATTCCACATGGAAGGAGAGAACTCGCTCCCATGGTCTGTCCTCTGACCTCCACATACACCCTGTGATATGTTTCTCCCCAACCCCTGCCCCTGTCCCCCATGATAAAAATGATCCCCAGGCAGGGAGGTAGGCATGTGTGGGGAGGAAATGTGCTCCTTCTCTCTTACATACCTTTGACTTTCTAGAAATACATTTGCAGAGATTGTCAACATCCACAATTATAAACTCACCCCAGTGTGCTTACCCGGGGGCTGCTGAGCCTGGGTGGATACTTGGTGTAACACAGGGAGACAAATGAAGGCTATTTTGTACCATAACAGGTCAGCTAAGAGTTTGCCAAGTGAGTATGAGATAGGGGAACTTACCTACCCCTAGGTAGGTGTCATTCTATGCCCCTTTGTGACCCTGGGGCCAGGCAGGGTTCATGTGTGGACTACCAACCCAAGTGAGCCCACAGTGGACTAACTCCAAACCTCTGGTCTATGCAGTTCCCAGGCTCAAACAAGCCACACCTGCTCCTGGGGTTCAATCCAGAGTTCAACCTGGTCTTCAACACACAGGTGCTCAAGGACCACTTATGGGGAAAAAGAGGAGACATCGTTTCCTCATTGTGTGGAAACTGAGGCTTACACCCAATCAAGAAATAACTTCACAGAAGTGGGTTCACATAAATTCATTTTGCAAAGCCTCAGGATCCATAAAATTGTACTGGCTAGTGGTCTCAATTCTTCTAAGAACAGTTTCTACAATAGACAGCCCTGCAGAGAACAAGTAGTTCTGAGCCAAGCTACAGATTTAAGAGTTCAGAGCAGGCTTGACGGGGCCACATCCAGAGCTCCTATGACCTTTAAGGGAAGTGGGCGTGGCAGAAAGGGAGAGTAGCAATGACCTTCCCATAGGAATATGGGGCAGTAAGAGCCAGGAAGAGGCTGCCCTTATAAAGTTAAGATTTGAACACAGGGTGCACTGAACTATTCATGAGTGGTTCCCAAGAGATGGTAACTATGCAGCTTAAGAAGCAGGGAACTCTGCAAGTGCCACATAGGTCACTTCAAGGAGGCAAGGGTAATACTGTACTCCAACCTTCTGGGACATGTATGGAGAGTAGAGAGATGCATGACAGCCAAGGGTACAAAATATGGAGTTTCAACCTCATATCATGGCAAGGGTTGTCCAGCCACAAAGCTCTCTTAGAAGGTACCAGTCACTACCTACTGGCAGGGTACAGTGAGCCTAATGTTCTAGGTTCTAGTGGGAGCCAACTGGAATGAGAGCCAGATCTGACACAAACGCATTCCTGATGTGCCAAAAGTGCCATGAGTAGTAGGGTCTTCGTGTAGTGAGCACACGAAGCTGGTGAACCATCATAACTTGGGTGATCTGCTAAGAAAGTGTGCCCAAGGTTGGGCAGGTCTCTGGGTAATTGGCCTTAACCTTGCTTAGGCTCTTTCTCAAACTCGCTCCGTGTATTGAAAAGCTACTTGTCATTCTTCTTGTCCATACAGCATTGTATGTATGTTTGTGGGGATGCATATGTGTGCCCATGCTTTTGGAGGTCAGGGTTCAACACTGTGTGTCTTTATTACACTCCACCTGTTTTTGAGGTAGGGTCTCTCACTGATCCTGGGACCGCTAGACTAGCTGGGCACTGAGCTCTAGGAGGCCCTGGGGAGCTGCCCATCTCCATCCATCATGACATGATTACAGAGGGTACCGCCATATGGGTGCTTGGGATCCAGACTTTACCGACAGAGCCATCTCCCTAGCCCCAACCTTGTTTATATCTACCAAATGCTGGGACTCTGCATGGGAAAAGGAGTCTCTGGTGTGAGGGTTCCTCAGTATAGGCTTCCTCAAGCCCTCTGTAGTAATGGCATGCTGTAGTGGGGCCTTAGGCTTGACTGATGGATAATATCCTCAGCCAAGCTGCCCAGCAGGACCACCTGGTTTCCTGAGAAGTGGGGGTTGTCTCAATCGAACACATAGACAGGGCAGCTTGTGTTATAATTGTAACCTCATCATTCTAGGGTGGCAAAGCCCAGCACAGTCAGGTCTGGTGAGGGTCCTTGTCCTGGTGGGCAGATGGCCGTGCTCTTGCTGTGTTCTCAGGTGGTGAAGTGGAAGCTCTCTCTTCCTCTTCATCTCTACCCTCACAGCATCATATGTTCTTAATTACTGACACACTGCAAGTGATGCTTCAATGTGAATTCTAAGGGACATGTTGCACCTTGTAGCCTAACAGAGGAGTGCTATGTGTCCCAGGGCTCAGCACTGGCTGTGAGGTCTCTGCTGTTCCTACTTCAGAGGCCACTATGGGGACTTCTCTGGAACACTCTGCATACTGGGGACTCTGTAAGCCACTCAATATATCCTCATATACATTTTTGGTACACTGTAACTAGCTACAGAGAGTTTCGGGACTGGTGGCCAAGACCTGGCACAGAGTTGCATGCCCCCCCCACGCCCCCATGGAATCTAAAGCTGACAGTGCTGGCTTTTCTCTGTCTGGAAAGAGCCCTGCTCCACTGCCGGCCCTGCTCTGCTTTCATCCCGGGGCCTTGAGCGAGCGGGAGAGGCTGCTGTTCCTGGTGTGTCAGGAGACACCAGCCTGCTGTGTTACCATGTGATGTTTCATCCACAGAGGGTCCCTTTGCCCTTGCTGACACATGTCACTGCAGAAACATGTGCTCAAGAAGACCCTGGGTAGATGGCCCTGTGCCTAGGGAGGTGCAGGGGATGAGGAAACATGGTGGCACAGGCATTCTACACTGCAGCTCAGAGGCCCGGGCACTCTGTGATGGAAGGGGCATTAACTGCAAGCAGTAAGGGATGGCGGTCCTGCCTGGCCCTTCTTACTGTAAGCAGTAAGGGATGGCGGTCC